>BSQZ01000011.1:12562500-12730000 GCA_033239005.1 Lamellibrachia satsuma | reverse complement strand
TCTCTCTGTCTCTCTCTCTCTCTCTCTCTCTGTCTCTCTCTCTGTCTCTCTCTCTCTCTGTCTCTCTCTGTGTCTCTCTCTCTCTGTCTCTCCGTCTGTCTGTCTGTCTGTCTCTCTCTCTCTCTCTCTCTCTCTCTCTCTCTCTCTCTCTCTCTCTCTCTCTCTCTCTCTCTCTCTCTCTCTCTCTCTCTCTCTCTCTGTCTCTCTGTCTCTCTGTCTCTCTGTCTCTCTGTCTCTCTGTCTCTCTCTCTCTCTCTCTCTCTCTCTCTCTCTCTCTCTCTCTCTCTCTCTCTCTCTCTCTCTCTCTCTCTCTCTCTCTCTCTCTCTCTCTCTCTCTCTCTCTCTCTCTCTCTCTCTCTCTCTCTCTCTCTCTCTCTCTCTCTCTCTCTCTCTCTCTCTCTCTCTCTCTCTCTCTCTCTCTCTCTCTCTCTCTCTCTCTCTCTCTCTCTCTCTCTCTCTCTCTCTCTCTCTCTCTCTCTCTCTCTCTCTCTCTCTCTCTCTCTGTCTCCCACCCCTCTCTCTCTCGTTGTAGGATTGTAGCGCTTGCTGCACTACTAAACCCAACGACACCGACAAACAGCGGATGGCAAATGTAAATGTTTTATTAGTGAAACGTCAGCTATGCTATAAAAACAAAAGTAGTAATGGTTTGTTTCTGAGAATCTGTGAACATCAATTATCTGCACAAATGAAACATCGCAATGGTGTTAGAATGTTTTTGTCATTGGACGGTACAAAGAACACATTCCATCACACTTGGTATTACATGGCACACACCCCGAGTTCAACATATGTGAATTCGTGAAGTTGCCAAAATTATAAACGCAAGTGAACTTTGAAAACATACTATGCAGTGATCATCACGAAAAGTGTTAAGTATAATAACAACGCACATCAAAGTTGTGTGAACAGGAAAAATGTATTGGGAACGAATTTAAATGGCTGCAGGAATTTATAATATTGTGGCAAATATGGGATTGACAAATTGTTGTAAGCGACATTTTATATAACTAATAATCGTAGGTCATCATATAATGTAGAAGGAAGAGAAGAAAGAGATGGAGAGAGAGGGGGGGAGAGAGAGAGACCTTCTGTGTCTCTCAGTCTCTCTCGGCGTGATGCTGCACTCGAATGGAGCTGTATCGGCGGGTAGACATAGGTTGGCGTCCTCGGTGCTTCGTGGACGCATCGCTGCGACTACTGCTGCCAATGCAGTAAATACATTTTAACCGAGAACAATGTGCCTGTCGTATGATATATGTAATGCAGTGCGCTGGTCTATACGCGGCATTGCTTAATATCCTGTTATAGCTAACATTCAACATTGTGGCGTTAGTGCGGGCATTTAAGCAGTGAGTAGCTGTGTTCCGGTGCTTTTGAACTTCAATATAATTTCTTTGGCACTGTTGGACCACTAGTCTCCGTACCGTTAGGTTGTAATTCATCCAGGTGACTCCCAAACCTTGAATATGCTTACATGAAAGATTAGGTCGAAGTCGTTATTGTGCAAGTCATAGGGCATAACGCAAATATATGACACTATAGACACTCACGTATGATGTATGTTTTTGGCAGTTGACGTCACAAACGAACATTACCTATTCATTATCACGCTAGGAGTTAGTAGTACACTGTGGTATCAACGACATCAGTAATCGTCCACAGTGGCCTTAGAGTGTTTTTGCGAGGGACACTACATATTCAGTAATCATAGATGATTATTGAAAAAGTATGTCCATACTTGAGTTGTAGTCACTTCTTTTCATCGGCTCCACTATTTAACGCTTATATTACGAGTTCGAAACGTTTTCATTGAATATAATGTTTTTAGGCGCAATAGTTACTATATAGACGAATAATCAAATGATGATATTTGCGATCTAATTCTAAATCGAGGTTTGTCAAATTAGCTTCCCTGGCCACCAATCTCGATAGGCCAAAAGTTCTGGTGGGCTTGAAACCAACCAATTATCGCCGGTCGGGGCAAATACATGTTACAAATACAAAACGTACTGTAGGGTGCAGATTTAATACATTTCCCATAACATATTGACATGATGCACTTGTGGATAAGATATACACGTGTTTGCCGTGCCTTTGGAGTCACCACTTCCATCACCAAAACTTAAGATTAAACCCAAATGCGGGTTAAATATCAACACAATAGTGTTGTTTTTTTTTTATCTTGAGACGTCTGTTACAACCAGTAATATAATAATCGACCGGTAATGTAATGCTCGACCGGTAATGTAATAAATCGACCGGTAATGTGTAGAAACAAAGTGTGCGGCATTGTTTTAAGCGATGCTACAGATCATATGCCAATTTTCGTTCTATGTGACAACAACACTAATGTGGTTAATCATGAAGATCCAACAGTTAAATATAAAAGAAAATTAGATGAAGATTCGTTAAACAGACTTGAGCACGACCTAAACGATATAAACTGGGAAATTGTAATGAACGAGTCAAACCCTAATTTAGCATTCTCGCGCTTTATGCAAGCACTAAGTAATACTTACAATGATGCCTGTCCTGTCAAAATAACCACGTATACAGGAAAAACAAAACGGATTGATAAACCTTGGTTAACAAGAGGGCTAAAAAATGCCTGCATAAAGAAAAATAACCTGTACTTAGCGTTTCTAAAAGATAGGTCAGAATTAACAGAAACTCGGTACAAAAAGTACAAAAACAAGTTAACAAAAATGTTACGTCTAGAAAAGAAAAACTATTACAGGAAAAAGCTTGAAGATTGTAAAACTAATACAAGAGAGACTTGGAAAATTCTTAACAACATAATAGGTAAAAGAAAATCTGAAACAAAATATTCCAACGAATTTCAAGTTGGTGAAAAACGAGTTGTATTAGAAAGTAAAGAAATAGCTAACCATTTCAACAAATTCTTTGTTGACATAGGTACAAATTTATCAAGCCTTATAGAACCCTGCCCGGGAACAAAGCCCACTGACTTCGTAAAAAGTAATGCATCACAGTCAATGTATATACACCCAGTTACTGAGCAAGAAGTACTTGACATTGTGTCTGGGTGCAAAAGTAAAACTTCCTACGGACACGATGAGATCAGCATGAAAACAGTTAAGCATATAATAAAGCAAATTGTAAAACCGCTAACCCACATTTTTAACAGATCATTGATCTGCGGATCATTTCCGAATGATATGAAATTGGCAAAAATCATTCCTGTATTTAAGTCAGGTGATCGTTTTCAATTTTCTAATTATAGACCTATATCTCTTTTATCCCAATTTTCAAAAATACTTGAAAAAATATTTAACAAAAGGCTAACATCTTTCATTGAAGCACAACACATACTGTCAGACGGGCAGTATGGCTTCAGAAATAATCATTCGACCTCACTAGCTCTAACTGAATTTGTCGAAAAGGTTACTTCTGCAATGGATAAATCACAAACTACGATTGGTGTCTTTATCGATCTAAGAAAAGCTTTCGACACCGTTGACCACAACATATTGCTAAGTAAATTGCAATGCTATGGAGTAAGGGGTTTAGCTCTGGAATGGATAAAAAGTTATTTATCCAACCGTAGACAATATGTATGCTACAATAATAGTAACTCAGAATTCAAGGAAATCAAGTATGGAGTCCCGCAAGGATCCATCCTTGGCCCATTACTGTTTATCTTGTACATAAATGACATGTGCGATGTTTCCAAACTACTTCATATTATTCTATTTGCAGATGATACTAACATTTTTTACTCGGCTAATAATATTGATGATGTAACTAATGTAGTTAACAACGAACTAAAACAACTAGGCCTATGGTTCAGAGCAAACAAATTATCGCTCAATGTGAATAAAACAAATTTTATAATGTTTAACAATAAAATACAAACTAGAACAGATGTGCATATAGTTTTGAATGGAATAAACATTGAGCAGGTAACAAATACAAAATTCCTTGGAGTAACTATTGATGAAAACCTAACATGGAGAGAACATATAAAAATGGTTGAAACAAAAGTATCAAAAAGCATAGCAGTTTTGTATAAAACTATGCATGTTCTTGATTGTCAAGCGTTACACATATTATATCAATCACTTGTTGAACCACATATGTCATATTGCTGTGAGATATGGGGAAGTACGTATCAGTCGAGACTCAAGAAACTATTTATGTTACAGAAGAAAGCTATACGGATTATTTATAACCTTAATTACCATGATCATACATCTGTATTTTTCCACAGCTCAAAAATACTTAAACTTCATGATTTAGTTACATACAAGTCTATGATTATACTCTATAAAGCAAATAATCATTCTTTAAATGGTCGGGTTCAAGCATTCTTTAACCCAACCGAAGCTATACACATGTATGGTACCAGACAAAGCAAACTGTTTTATGTTAAAAAAACAAACACAACCCTCAGACTATTGTCACTCACTGTCAAAGGTATAAATACGTGGAACAGCTTAGCAAATGAAATAACTCAGCTACCAAGTTTAAAACAATTTAAAAAAACATTCAAGTTGTCATTACTTACAGCATATTTATAAACTTATAATTGAAAGTTATGTCAATTAGTTAATTTATAATTAGCTCAAGCACCACAGTAATAAGTTTATAAGTGAATTGTGAATGCTATTTTGTATTTAATGTTTTACTTATATTGCATTTATTTTGTTTGAGAAGGGCATAGCACCTTATAAGTCGTATGACTTCAGCTATGTCCCTTCAGCAGCAGCAGCACACCATACTATGCACCTGTATTATGTTGTTGTTGTTGTTGTTGAATAAACTTTCACTTCACTTCACTTCAATGTAATAATTGACCGGTAATGTAATAAATCGATCGGTAATGTAATAATCGACCAGTAATGTAATAAACAGACTGGTAATGTAATAATCGACCGGTAATGTAATAATCGACCAGTAATGTAATAAATCGACCGGTAATGTAATAAATATGATGATGATAATAATTATTATGATGATGTTACTAATGATGATGTAGAAGGCGATGATGAGGGTGATAAACGAGTATGATGATGATGACAATTAAGGGGTCATCTTAGTGACGATGATAATGATGATGATGATTATGACGATGATGATGATGATCATATTAATAATTATGATAACGACGGTGATGATGAGGGTGATAAATGGTTATGATGATGATAATGAGGAAGAAGGTGGAAACAATTATTAAGCGGTCTTAGTGATGGTGATGATGATGCTGACGATAATGATGACGATGATGATGACGACAATGAAGGTGATCATTATTACGATTATGAGGACGAAGACATTGGCATCCTCAGCCTCAGCATCCTGCTCCTCCTCATCGTCGTCATCATCCTCATGTTCACCCTTATAATGGCTAGCCATGCTGACAGCCACTCAACGTTCACAAACGTAAGATTAACACAGGAATCTCAGAACGAGTGAGCCGCGTGTTTTCTGGGAGGACATATAGAATGCCGTTCATATAACCTCCCAGGTAACGCACGGCAGTAACTACATGTTGCAAACAATAGGACCGATTCAGGCAGAGTGGTAAGGAAGAAGGGGGGGTCATTAAAAAGGGTCGCCTCAACAAATGAAACAGGTAATATACACTCAGTTAAGGGATCATCTCAAACAATTATTTGAGGGATCATTAAAAATGCTTAAAAAGAAATAAATGATCACTATTTGATCATATTAAGGGGTCATATTAAACAACTTAGGGGAAATCTCAAAATGCAATGTGATCTTATATTAAAAATTTAAATTTAATCAAAAAATAATAAAATAAGGGATCAGCTGAAACAATTAAGGGGTTATCTCAAATATTTAAGTTAATGGTAATTTCAGTCAACTAAGATGTTCATCTAAACCTAAAGTATTTTTAAATATGACTAAAATTAAGGGATTTTATAAAAAAAACAAGGATAATTTAAAAAGGAGTCATTAAGGGATCATATATTAACGAACTAGTTGATCATCTCAAAACAATATGGGGTCATCTCATAAAATCAAGTGATCGTCTCGAAAAAAGTTAAATAAAGTTAAATTAATTAAGGGATCGTCACAAAATATGTACGAAGTAATTAACAAGTGAACTAACTGATCGTTTCAACAAATTAAGGGATCATCTCAAAAATTAAGTGCGTCTTCTCACAGAAGTTCAGGATCATATTAAAAAGTGTAACTAATCAGTACAAATTAACCAGTTAATCGTCTCAATAACATAATGGAGGCCTTCCCAAACCAGGTAAAGGTTCATTAAAAAAGCAGTGATCATAAAAAAACGTATTTCATATATTTAAGGGAATCTAAACATGTAAGGATTCATAGCAAAACACAGACTTAAGGGATCATCAAACAAACTGTGGGCTCACATCGAAAATGTAAGGGATTATCTCAAATAAATTAAATAAATTAAGGAATAATTTTTTTTAATGTAAGGGTCATTTAACAAAGTAACTAGCTCATCATCTGAAAAAGTTAAGGGGTCATCTCATAGAATTAATGGGTTATCTCAAAATAAAAATGTAAGGAGTCATATCAAACGACAAACTTAAGGGGCCATCAAACCGTTAAGGAGTCATCTAAAAATTGTAATAAGAGGGTCATCTATAAAAATAAACCTCTTACTTTACGTTTTGAGGTGATCGCTTTTTAATTTAAAGATACCCTTTAGTTTTGGGGAATACCTCTAAGTGTCGTAAATTTTAAATGTACCCCTAACTTTTATATGTTGAATTGCTCGCTTAATTATTTAGACGACCCCTTTTGATAGCAACTTAAATCCATATTCACTACATATAATCAGTAGGTGTGTGGGTTGTTGATTCAGACTAAATGTCTGAACTATTTTCTTGCATAATTCGTGGGCAAATACCTGAGACTGCCTTCTTAGATTTATGTTAGTTGATTACATAATAATAAAATATAATTATGGTATGTATATGTAGCGGAGTTATGAGACCGAACACTGGCAGCGCGCAGGTGGAAAAGAGAAGAATCGCCACGCCATTTTGCGGTTATGTTCTAGCAAGACGTCCGCGCTTACTGCCTTTGTACTCAGACGTCCGCGCTTAATGTCGTTGTTCTCAGACGTCCGCGCTTAGACGTGGGAACGAAGGAGCACGTGGAAACACCGAAACGGACCGCGGCACGGGAACAAGTGATCTCGGAAGTATAGGGATGTGTGCTTGCTGGCATAAATACTGAACAAAAAAGCAACAAAAAGAAATCTACAATGGTATACATTTGACAACAGATTATACAAATAGCATAAAGGCAGACATTTCTAAATTCGTAACTTAATTCCGAAAGCTCGATGCACATTAGAGTTGTCATGGAACATGTTTAGGGATGCATTACTTACATCCATATATATATATATATATATATATATATATATATATATATATATATATATATATATATATATATATATATATATATATATATATATATTATATTTAAAATAAACGACTGTCTGGCAGAGCTCCACTTCCGTGCACCAGTAGGACCATAAAGAGGAAAATGAAGGAACGTTAGCGTCTGTATGACCGAGCTAGAAAAAAATCAAAACTTGAACAAAGAACAGGGATGTCAGAAACCAAATAAAGCAAATATTACTACACTAATATTTCCCTACACTGACAGTGTAGGAAAGCAGAGACTCTCAACTACTAATTTAAATAATTAAATCTGGAGAAAATACCCTCGATTGAAGATGGTCCTTATCAACCCATGCCAGATATTAAGTTTTCATGTAAAGGAATTCATAATATTTTGGATAACTTACCAATAAATAAAGCAACAGGTCCAGGTCGAATCCCTGTCAGAATCCTCAAGGAATATTCTGGTGAAATAGCATCAATCCTACAATTCATCTTTAATTTATTCTTCCACAAAGGAGAACTGCCTGATGATTGGCAAACTGTTGATATACTTTACCATTTTCAATAAAAGTGACAGATTACTACCTCAAAACTACCTACCTATGTCACACATTTACGTGTGATATAAAATATTGGAACATGTCTTATGCCATTCTATAATGGCACATCTTGAAAAAACAACATCCTGATCAACTCCCAACATGGTTTCCGCGTTAAGCATCCATGTGAAAGTTACTCTGAACCATTGACTCTCTTGTAGGATCTTTAGACAACCATCAACAAAAACATTTTATAATCGTAGATTTCTCCAAAACTTTTCGACACTGTCCCTCACCGGAGGCTTCATCTCAAACTAAAACACTGTGGCGTCCCGGGAAAGGCATTTCGTTGGATCAGTTCGTGGCTTACAAATAGGACACAGCGGGTTGTAGTTGACGGTGATGCTTCATTCAAATGTTTTCAATGTTCTCAGTGTACTTTGCATGTTTGCATCTGTATAATCAATAGACAACTACATGTGTGTTCACAAGAAATAAAGGCGAAAGCATACACCAATCTTGTCACGCTTCAGCTCGAATATTCCTCAGCCGTATGGGACCCATACCGTAAATGTCAAATTAATGAAATGAAAACAATCCAACGCAGGGCTGCCCGTTTTGTACTATACAGTTATTCTAGATAATCTAGTGTTATTAATGTGTTGTCCACATATATATATATATGTATATATATATATATATATATATATATATATATATATATATATATATATATATATATATATATATATATATATATATATATATATATATATATATATATATATATATATATATTTATATATATATATATATATATATATATATATATATATATATATATATATATATATATATATATATATATATATATATATATATATATATAAAAACAGCATAGGGCCTAATACTGATCCCTGTGGTACCCCACTCAGAACAGATTTCCTGTTTGAAAACTCACTATCTACTGTTACTCTCTGTTTTCTCTGTGTAAGCCACTCTTCTGTCCAGTTGATTACATCATTACCTATACCATGGGCTTTTAGTTTAAGTAACAATCAACACATGCATCTGTAGACAAAGACGTGGCATGCAGCAAGATCAAGGAGCAGATATTGAAAATCGACATGAAATTTGTACACCACTGTATGTCAAGGCGAATTGCCGGTGATATGACACATTTGTGGTGTATCGCAGACAATGGGCGAATGGCGTATAATATTCGTCGGAGGATATATATTACAATTGCTTTTTACTAGCGCGCAACTGCTTTTTACTAGCTCGGTTGCGCTTAGCAAAATAACCTAACTCTACCTTCAATGCTTGCATTTTTTCAAATGCTGTGAAAAAGTTCTTTGGTGTTAAGTGGCCAATGTCGCAGGTAAAGACGAAACATAAAAACGTCATAGAAGACGTCAGACATTGCATGCCACACTAAGATATACAACTATGAAACGATGAGATTAATGAATCTCTTTAGAAAGTGTTATCGACGTTTTGAAGTGGTTGTCAGAAGAAAAAGTTTACTAGTGAGCCACGTGTAACAATGTAACCTGTGTTGTTTTGTGCACTAAGAGAACACGGCTAGTTGAAACACTTTCTTTAATACTTAAACATAAACATTTAAAGACTTTTTTATTTACATAATAACAAGTTACACGCAGACGCTAAGCGTATCTATGTCTGCGTTATTAAACGCTACTAAGCGAACATGTATTTTTAAGCTTGTTAAAAATATGTGATTTGTATTGTATCACTGAAGAATTCCAATTGTGTCGATCTACACATTTATATGATGAATATATCAATTCATACGTATGTAGTGTTTAAATTTTATTATTGAAAATTACGTAGAAACTAAAAAAAATATGAATATTTACCAATACTAGCATTAGCTTCAGACAAAATTAACTAACAATATGGAACTAACAAAACTAACAAAATAACTAACTAATTAACCCATTAGACCCACAACGGCCACGGCCGGCCGCTCTGTGCAGTCCTGGAACGGCCGCCATCGGCCGCATACAGGACCCTCTGTTAAAAAAAATCCTGGCGAATAGCTACTGAACTAAACGCTACCAAATTTTGTCACACACATTTTGCAACAACAACAGCTCGTTAGTGCATGTGTTGCCCTTTCGGAAATCTTGATTTTCATCAGTTTTGTTCACGCGATCTCGAAAATTTTTATTTCTATATTTGTCATGATAAAATATAATGTAACCTGAAAAATAACCGTCAGAATTTGATAATGTTTTCAGTGGTGCAAAACTAACACATATAGCTACATTTTCTTCGCTGAGTTGCCACTTTCAAAGTTTTAACAAATGTACTATTTTGTCTTTGCAAATTGTGATCAAATGTCAACATTTTATTAATATATCCTATTTATATGTATACATGCATGTGGAGAAATTACTACTATTCAAAATAAACACAACTTATAATTGTCAATATTGAATATTTTTTTTTGGTTTAACACAAGGAGGTAAAATCGCTCGAAATTTGCCAGAAATCCTGGGAACATGGTGCATGTTTTAATAAAATCCTGGGGCCTAATGGGTTAAATAATGATATAGCTAAATAACGAATTAACTAACAATTAACAAAACGTCGTTTTGACATAACAAGTACGTATCTCAACAACTAAAGTGAGCTTCTTCCATGGTGCATGCATCATGCGCCCACTCATGACATAGGGTGCATTCGATTGAACTAACCCCGTGTAGATGTTTCAACTTTTTGAAAAAGCATTTGTAGACGCCAACTTTTAACATTACACAAACACAAGGATCCGAATTTAATTTCAACAACACAACGTTTCGCTCCGTCCACTTATCTTTTATTCACACCCCTCCCCCAAATTTAAATGTATTTTGAACACTGCACTGTTGAGCTTGACAGTATATGCTTTCGTTAACTGAAAAAAATCATTGTGAACATTCACCCATCTTTCCCTTTTGGAGGCGACAATACTCGGCTACTCCAATGCCGTGTGTATGTAAACAAATAGATCAATTTCGATGGACGGTAACGGGAATGCGCATGTACGAAGGTATATATTAAGCACGCCGCTGTATCGAACGAGTGTTGCGCCTGCTCACAGTGACACCTACTAGTGCCCCGCACGGGCCTATAATTTGAGCCCAAGCCCGGCCCGCAATTAGCAGTTAGAATCCAGGCCCGGCCCAAGCCCGCAAACATTTCTCAAAGTCCAGCCCAACCCAAGCCCGTAAGCTAGAATTTAGGCTCAGGCTCGGCCCAGGCCCAACCCAGACCGTTAATGTTTGGCCCAGGCCGGCCCTGCCCGCACGTTTCAGACCCAGGTCCGGCCCATTCCCGCGGGCCAAAGACGGGTAAGCCCGCAGCCCGCAAGCCCGCGGCCTGCTAATTAAAAAAAATTATAAACCTATTATTTTATATCTTTGTCAGTCACTAGCTTGACACAGATCAGGTTCACACATGTGTGAATTAGTACAAGTGTGAATGAATCAGTACTGGGGAAATTGTAGACACTAAACAGTAGAAACTAGATAACACAATTGAAAAATACCAACTACCAACTGGGTTGTTGCCATTCAGACAGGCAAGGTTTGGAGGGAAGACAATAGAATGTCCACTGGAAGGGTCAAAGGGTGATACCTTGATGGCTTGATTGCCTCTGCAGATATGTCTAAAGTAAACATTTGGGGCTGGCTACTTCCAGCCAAGTGAACTTTTGAGGCCATTAGATATATGCAAAAGGCTACATTCATGCCAAAAATATGCATATGTAACATCTGTATTCTGTATGTACTATCAACTACTATGTAGTAGTAATATGTACTGTGTACTGTATGTACTGTGTATGCAATACTATGCATTGTTATTATATGAAATGTCTCTGTTAAAATAATGCACATTATTAAAGTTATACCATTGGAAGTCCCATTGTTGAAAAGAGGTTAAACTACATTCCAATATATAAGGCACTGGTGTCATTCATAATTCCATGCAAGGTCTCAATTTGCAATTATGTAATACTAAAGAAATAATTTTAAACATTCAATAACCGGAAATACAATTTATAGTCAGTTTTAATTAAAGTAACAAATCTAGGTTTTGTGTCAATATTTGTATTAGGTCCAGGCCCAGTCCCGGCCCGGCCCGGACCGCTCACACTAGGCCCAGGCCAGTCCCAGGCCCGATGTGTTTAATATTTTTTCAGCCCAGGCCCGGCTCGGGGCCCGCAAAATGTAGGCCCAGGCGCGGCCCGGCCCGCGCTATTTTGTAGAGGCCCGGCCCAGCCTATTCCGCGGGCTACGGGCCGGGCTGGGCTTGGGCCCAAAGCCCGGCCCGTGCAGGGAACTAACACCTTAACACTGGCAGTACAAGGGAACAGGCGTACACAGCAACACGGAGACAGCGGTAGAATACATATTTCTCTATATGCTTATTTTATCAGAACGATAAACGAGAGTAGGCCACCAATGCCTTTTGAAAACGTTTAAACATCTACACGGGTTAGTTTAATCGAATGCACCCTACAGCTACCCTAGTACATCGGCCATGTGCACAAAAATGCTACGATAATGCCTTTTTGGAAAAGTCTGCCAAAATTTGCACAGATGTTGGTTAATATTTATTAAAATTTTTCAGACGGGTGGCCAAGAAAAAGTTCGCCCGGAACGACCTCATTTGCATAAATCCAAGATGGCGACCACCGAAAATTACCCCTTGTCTGAAATGTGCATATCTCTGCATCTACTTGGCAGATTAAGACAAAATTTGGATCTATCTGGATAGTTCTTTTGATGACCAATCGAATGGAATTGGATCATGACCTTCAGAGGTCAAATTCATGGATAAAGGTCAAGGTAAACTGTCAAAATAATAATTTTGTTAACCATTTTACCATGTTTTTTTTGCACATACCTGTTTTTACATGGAATATTGAGATGTGGAACTTACTACGGTAATTAATGTTCTTTTCTTGTTTAAGAAAATGTGAGGCAGACGCCCACCTCTACGTGACAACCTGCACGTGTGCCACTCTTTCAATAAGGATCCAATACTAATTCATCATGGATTGGCGAAATGCATATTGTGTCAAGATGACCGATGTGGAGAGGCATTGCGTCCCCAGCAAATAATTTAAAATGTGACAATATTGAAAAAGACTATGTTGTGTTTGCTGACAATCTCAAAAATTATGTTGCTCTGGCTCCACTGCCATTTCACAACCTGAATTTACACGCCCTTGATGAAGGAGACGGTGTGTCGTTGACATCATTGCGTCATAGTGCAAAATGGCATCCGTCATGCAAAGCCATGATAAAGAAATCGAAGATCAAAAGACTCCATCAGGCCACCAAGAAGCGTCATGCCTCGGCCCCGACACAGTGTGCCCCATACCCTAAATACACACGCAGTAAGTGTGAGCCATTTTCAACTAAGCATTGTTTTTTAATTGCACAACTGAAAGTCAATGACTGTTCATCCTAACGAGCAGTTGATCTTGAGCTCAGGAGACAGCGTTGTATGTGTCCCGGAGCGCGAGGCCACAAGTAGTCTCTCTCCGTGCAACCATGAAGAGGCCGATTCGAGGCTAATGGTGCGTCTTGCTGATGCGGTCTCGGAAGGCTGTGAGAAGTTCATGATTAGAACAGTTGATTCCGATGTAGTTGTCGTGGGTGTGGCGGCAGTGCCTACATTACATCCGTCTGAGTTGTTGGTGTCCTATGCCACTGGGAAAGATCATCGCTACCTCCCCCTACATGACATATCAACAGCCATCGTTAGACAGAAGTCTATCTCCATGCCAGTGTTCCATGCGTATACCGGATATGAAACAGTATCAGCATTTCATTACATCGGGAAAACGACGGCTTGGAGCACCTGGTGTGCATTCGGTGAGGTAATCCACGCCTTTTGTGCGTTTGCTGAAGGACCGTCTGAAATCAGCGAAGACATCCTTCAATGCCTGGAGCGCTTCACGGTCCTACTGTATGACCGCTCGAGCGAATTAAACAGCATCAATGGGGTTCGAAAGCACCTTTTCACCGCAAAGGGGCGCACGCTCCAGAACACCCCCCCCCCCCACTGCAGCTGCTCTCGAACAGCACGCCAGGCAGGCAGCACTACAGGGAGGTTACATCTGGAAAGTGGATGTCACTATGGTCATCCCTCCCAATTGCTAGTGAGGCGTGCAGGGGTCTCATCCGATGTGGCTGTGTGAAAGGCTATACTGGTCGATGCAAATGTGTTAAGGCTGGCTTGCCATGCACTTCACTATGTCTCGGGTGTAAAGTGGAATGCCAGCTCAACAACAGACCAATATAACCAGATGTACACATATTCTGCCAAATTTGTTAGACTGGAGTTGTGCGTAATGTGTAACTTTGAATATGCATTATATCCACAGATAACATAGAAAGACAACGTAATTTATGTATCAGCCGTGTGATATGGATTGAATAAAGACGCGTTATTCATTTGACCTTGGCCTTGATCCTGATCCACGAAGGTTGTGAAATCAATTCCATTGGCTATCCAAGCATTTAATATAGTACGGTCCAACAGATAAATGCAAAAACCATGGTAAAATGGCTAAACAAATTATGATTTTGACATTGACCCATGAACTTGACCTCTCAAGGTCATGAAACCAATTCCATTCGATTGGACATCCGATGAACTATCAATATAGATCCCAAGTTTGTCTTAATCAGCCAAGTAGACGCAGAGATATGCACATTTCAGACAGGGGGTAATTTTCAGTGGTCGCCATCTTGGATTTATGCAAATGCGGTCGTTCCGGGCGAACTTTTTATTGACCACTGGTCTGAAAAAATTTAATAAATATTAACCAACATCTGTGCAAATTTTGGCAGACTTTTCCAAAAAGGCATTATCATAGCACATAGCCGCCCCACTATACGTCATGAGTGGGCGCACGATGCATGCACCATGGAAGAAACACACTTTATTTGTTTAGACAAATACTTCATATGTCACATCGACGTTATTAGTTAATTCGTTAGTTATCTAGTTCATCACTTAGTACTGGTATATATTCATATTACTAGTACTGGAAAATATTCATATTTTTGTCGTTTCTACATGATATTACATAATCAAATTGGAACACAACATACATATGAAGTAATATATCAGGTACATTAAACAGGCGAGAGGTACTCGTATTTTGGACATGCTTAAAAATACATATTCGCTTAGTAGCGTTTAATATTTCAGATATATGTGCGCTTAGCGCCAGCGTGTAACTTGTTGTTATATAAATAAAAAAGAGTTTCTAAATATTTATGTTTTATTATTAACAAAATATGTCATAACTCGAAAATCGTGTGATGTTATATATAATTAGCTTTATTACTTTAGTCACCTAGCGATTAAAATTTTGGTGAATAAGAATCGTGCTAGTGGCGCGGAATAGCGACCGATTGCTAATCTAGAGATCGGAAATATCTGTTTCCAACTGATTATACCCTACCGGTCGATATGCATAAAGCGGCTAATGTACAGATACATACGCGGAGAGAAGAAATTATCAGCACACTCTTACATACGCACATGCATAATATTAATAGCATATAATATTCACAAAGGTACATATAATTCATGACGACATGAGAGCATACAATTATAAGTAGAAAACAAGACATGGTTTGGGTGAACTCGTAGGTCATTTAATGCAAAAACATCACGTGTTCAATAAAAACGTATAGTTAAACACAGATGAAAATGTATTCCAAACACATCCAAACCATGTATGTAGGAATAGTGCATGTAGGGCAGTCACCGCTCACAAGTGGGTAAAACGCATCATGAAACCGAAGGACCAGTATCCTGTACTACATGTTTCCCTAGAGTAGCTGCTAAGTGTGTGCGCATAGACCATGGCGGGTTCAAGTAACGTTCATATAATTTGCTAGCCCAGTCCCCCTGTGCTTTGAAGACGTCAACTGGAAGGCCACATTCTAATGCAAAGGTCGCCCCTCCCGCCTAAAACTGTGCCCCAATTGCTAGGCAGGATGAAACTTGAGCGTTGCCAGGCACTGGTTTAGTTTGCGCTGAAAAATTCTAGCCGAGAGAGGAAGCCAGCCACTAGGGCTCAGGTACACCACTTGCAAAATTGTTTAACTTGTCACTAGAAAAAGGAATAGTTCCTTCAGAATGGAAAGAAGCAAATATTACGCCACTATTTAAGAAGGGATCGAGGAACAAGCCTGAAAATTAAAATACTAGTGAGTTTAACATCAATTGAATGTAAATTACTCGAAACATTAATTAGAGACCACATGGTGGAATTCTTTGTAAAACATAAATTAATAAATACATCTCAACATGGGTTCCTAAAAGCAAGGTCATGTCTAACCTATCTTAGATTTTAAGAAAGCTTTCGATAAAGTGCCACATCAAAGATTGTTACTTATACTAAAAACCCATGGTATAGGTAATGATGCAATCAACTGGATAGAAAAGTGGCTTACACACAGAAGACAGAGAGTAATAGTAGATGGTGAGATTTTTCAAACTGGAAATCGGTTTTGAGTGGGGTACCACAGGGATCAGTATTAAGCCGTATACTGTTTTTAATATGTATAAATTATTTGGAAGAAGACATATCTAGCAAAGTACTCAAATTTGCAGATGACACAAAAGTATTCAGAAAGGTTACAAATGATACAGATAAACAAAGTTTACAGGATGATCGAGATAAATTAGTTAAATGGTCAGAAAAATGGCAAATGTTATTCAATTTTGGGAAGTGTAAATGTATACACTTAGGACATGGAAACATGGACGAGGAATATAAAATGGGGGATGCTGTACTAGGTAGAACCACACAAGAAAAGGACTTAGGAGTAACATTTAGTGCTGACATGAAATGTGGGATTGCTGCTTCGAAAGGAAATGAAATTCTAGGGCTAATTAGGAGAAATATCATGAATAAGGAGAAACAGCTAATTGTACCCCTGTACAAAGCAGTAGTTAGACCACATTTGGAATATTGTATTCAGGCATGGAGGCCGTATCGTAAAAAGGACATAGACAAGCTAGAAAGAATACAACGAAGAGCAACTAAAATGATTCCAGAATTGAGAGACCTTAGTTAGGAAAGTCGCTTATTACAATGTGGTTTGACAACACTAGAGACCAGGAGACTAAGAGGAGACCAAATAGAAGTGTTTAAAATACTGAATGAACTCTCGATAAGCCAATGGCTTCCTTGGCCACTAGCCATCTGGAACTTGTTGTTTGGGATGACAATTTTGTTAAATCTTGTATGAGAACAAAGGGGCGCATGGTTGTGTGTTACACCGGCGTAGAGAGAGAACGAGTGCTTGAGCTGGGCACAAAGGTGAACTAGGGATGCGGGGTAGGAACGTGTAGAACACGTTGTTTGCATTGTATGGTTTTTGACCAGCGCACAGTTAACGATACCCAACAACCGAGAAAAAAACATCTTTATGACACAAGTGAATGCTAGGATTAAACGATGCCATGCTTTTAACCAGCAGGTTAGACGTGCGGAAAAGGGAGAATAAAACAACAGGGCAACACGCCCAGAAAGTTACACCGAGTGAAGGTGTCATATCAACAAGCCCACAAATATGTAGTAAGATGGCTGACGTTATGGGCAATTTATGTTTCTGAGAAGCCCAAAAAAACTTTTTGTGCCTTTAAGTGATGTATCCACGAATTGTGAAAAGGGTTAGAGTGACCCGCCTTCAAATGCATATTGCGTACAACATTCAAATACTGCTTAATCGAGTTAAATCAAAGTCGATGCGACAGAAAAGCTATATAACGACAAGCGTTGTATACAGATAAAGGTACCGGACACACTTTGGCTGGCAGAAGGTGAAATATAACTTGCTCTGAGAACTGTATGTCATGCGAGTGCTGGATGCAAACACTTGCTCCCGAAGCCATCTCACATCAGCATCCAGGGAAACCAGGGCATCTCCAGGGCATGTTGCGAAGAGGAGTAGAACTATTCAAGGATATGTGCCAGCTCAACGACGATACAGCAAGGATGTCTTGCAGACAATGCACGGAGTATGGCTCGTGTAGCCGGGGTATCTTATCTGCTAATGCGTTCTGAATACCCGGGATATAACTGGCTGTCAAGCGAAAGTTGTATATTGTTGACAGCCAAACAACGTACCTCAAACATTTCATAAGTAGAGCGCGACGTGAAGAACAGCGGTTGATACTGGACACAGTAGTGGTGTGGTTTGACCAGACAAACACTCGCTTGTTGGCCCAAAGCGGGGCCCAATGCTGTATCGCCAGAACTACTGCTGGTAGCTCCATTAAATTGATATGCTCATTCTCAAGATCAGGGCAATCTGCAGACCGATTGCAATAGAACCAGTGCCCTTCAAAATATTCCCTTGTCCTCACATCACATGCATCTGTAGACAAAGACGTGGCAGGCAGCAAATCAAGGAGCAGATATTGAAAATCGACATGAAATTTGTCCACCACTGTATGTCAAGGCGAATTGTCAGTGATATGACACATTTGTGGTGTATCGCAGACAATGGGCGAATGGCGTATAATATTCGTCGGAGGAATGCTCTCCCGCCATATATTATAATTGCTTTTTACTAGCGCGCAACTGCTTTTTACTAGCTCGGTTGCGCTTAGCAAAATAACTTAACTCTACCTTCAATGCTTGCATTTTTTCGTTAGGTAGGCGCTTGCACATCTGTTTTGCGTCGATTTCTATGCCCAAAAAGTTATACACTGAGCCGGATCTTCCATCTTATTCCAATTAATGCGAAAACCTAGGTAGCGCAAAAGCGTGATGAGAGAAGCCATTACCTCTGCACATTCCTGCAGGGTTGGTGCACATACAAAGAAATCTAAATAAACAACCAACGCAGTCAATCCACGCTTCACCATCATACGCTTGACTGCTTGCGTCAGACGATGGAAGATGCCTTGCGCTAGTTTTGAGCCGAATGGTAATTTGGTATCTCGCACGTACACAAACCGGCCATCGAGCCAAAACTTTATTCCAGTAAATTGCTGGCTTTCAGTGTTTACGCTAACAGATCGGTACGCTGACTTAAGATCGACGTTGCTCATATAATAGCCTGCTTGTACCGAGGAGATAGCATCATCAATGGTTTGGAATTTGTGTGACATTTCGATATATGCATAATTGCTCTGCCCACGTGCGTTCCCGGCTTCGACACCTCGTATTGACCGCAGCGTTTTTAGCAAAAGCTTTTATTGGCCGCGAGGCATCTTGGATTGTCCCAGGTCATCGGTGTCTAGGAGGGCCACCGCTTCCATCGAATTGATACCTTCTTTTACGAGGATGTCCACGGCCTTCGTCGTGATCTTATTCTCCGCTGCCCGTTTCCGTAACTCTGTTTCATGAGCCATCTCTACCGCTTGGGAGTTTTCCCTAGCAGAAACAAGATTTAACAAGATTTAACAAGATTTGCCATCCAAGCCAAAGGCCCAGATGGCAAGTGGACAAGGAAGCCATTGGCTTATCGAGAGTCCAACAATGTTCACCTACTTATAACCCGCCCTCCTGATATATGTGTCAACCTTGTTTTTAAACATATTCACGCTGCTAGCAGTTACACAATCTGTAGACAGTTTGTTCCATTCATTTATTGTCCTCTGTGAGAACGAGTGCTTTCTGATGTCCAATCTACATTGATCCTTTACTAATTTTACCTCATGTCCTCTAGTTCTGCTATCCTTCTTGAGTGAGAAAAACATATTTCTATCAATATTTTCATACCCATTCAATATCTTAAAAACTTCAATCTGATCTCCTCTTAACCTCCTTGTCTCTAGAGTTGTTAAACCACATTCTTTCAGACGTTCTTCATAACTAAGGTCTCTAAGTTCTGGAATCATTTTAGTTGCTCTCCTTTGTATGCGTTCAAGCGTATCTATATCCTTCTTACGATATGGTCTCCATGCTTGTATACAGTATTCTAAATGAGGTCTAACTATTGCTTTAAAAAGAGGTATAATTAACTTTTTTCCCTTGTATGTTATGTTTCTTCTAATCAATCCAAGAATTTGATTACCCTTTGAAGCTGCAATACCACACTGCTCTGAAACTTTCATATCAGCGCTTATTGTAACTCCTAAGTCCTTTTCTTTTAGAGTAGTACCAAGAACAGTAGCTCCCATTTTATAGTTTACATTCAAGTTCCCATGTCCTATATGTAGGCATTTACATTTCCCAAAATTGAACAGCATCTGCCATTTCTCAGACCATTTCACTAATCTGTCTAGATCGTTTTGTAAATGTTGTTTATCACCATCAGTATTAACCTTTCTAAACAGTTTTGTGTCGTCCGCAAATTTCAGTACGTTACTTGTTATACTCTCGTCCAAGTCATTGATATAAATTAAGAATAATATAGGTCCTAATACTGATCCTTGAGGTACCCCACTCAAAACCGATTTCCAATTTGAAACTTCTCCATCTACTACAACTCGTTGTCTTCTGTCAGTCAGCCATTGTTCTATCCAGTCAGTTATGCTATCCCCGATACCATGGGCTTTTAATTTAAGTAGCAATCTTTGATGTGGCACTTTGTCAAAAGCTTTCTGAAAATCTAAGTAGATAATATCTACTGGCGATCCCACGTCTATCCACTTAGTGATTTCTTCCAAAAAACATAACATATTTGTTAAGCATGACCTCGCTTTAAGGAATCCATGTTGAGATGAATTTAATAATTTATGCTTAAAGAGGAAGTCCACCATATGGTCTTTAATTAACCTTTCTAATAATTTACAAATCACTGACGTTAAACTCACTGGTCTGTAATTCTCTGACTTATTTCTCGAACCCTTTTTAAATAATGGTATGATGTTTGCTTCTTTCCATTCAAACGGAACAACTCCCTCTTTTAATGACAAGTTGAATACTCTTGCAAGTGGTATACTGATTTGATCTACTGTTTCCATTAGTAATTTTGGAGGAATCCCATCCACTCCCGGTGATTTGTTATCTTTCATTGCCTTTATTTTCTTAGCTACCAATTCTGGAGTTACAACTAATGGTCCTAAATAGTCAGATTTAGCCCCCTGAAATTTAGCATCAGCAACTGGTAATGAACTAATATCTTCTTTTGTAAACACTGAACTGAAGTAACCATTTAGGTCTTCCGCCATTAAAAACCCCTGTGATATTATATTTCCAGCACTGTCTTCTAGAGGTCCAACCTTGTCTTGTACGTTTTGTTTACTCCTGACATATGCATAAAAACTCTTGCTGTCAGTTTTTATGTTACATGCCAGTTTTTGCTCATAGCTTCTTTTAGATTGTCTGATTTCAGTTGTAGCTGCATTAAGTGCCTCTTTGTATTTTGCATAGTCTTCTTCCTTTCTGGTACGCCTATAAACCCTCCACATAGTTTGTTTTAGCATTATTTTTCTAATTGCCTCTTTTGACAAGTGTTTCTTTCTACACCGTTTTCCTTGTTTTCGGAAGGGAACAAATTTATCAATGATACTCTCAATTTCATATTTTAGAATATTCCAACATTCAATTGCAGTCTTATTCATCAGCATGTTATTCCAATCTAGCTGTGCTAAGTATTTTCTCATATCTTTGTAGTTACCTTTGTGGAAGTTTCTCTTGTACGTTTTCTTATTTTTACTTTCTGATTTTACATTGATGTCAAAATGTATTTGATTATGGTCACTATTACCCAATGGTTCAAATATTTTTACATTGTCCACTAATTCTTTTTGTGATGACAAAACTATATCTAATACATTTTCTCCCTGGTTGGTTCTAGTACGTGCTGAGTAAGAAAGCTATCCTGGATTAAACATAGAAATTGTTGATCCTCAATCCCTGTGCTCTCTAGAGAATTCCATTGTATGTGTCCATGGTTAAAATCTCCCATTATGATACATTCCCCTTTACTAACTTCCTTTATAGCGTTTTTTATTTTTGTGTTGTCCTCTTCGTTTATGTTTGGACTTCGGTAAACTAATCCAATAGTTAATTTTGAATTTCCTGAAACAATTTTGCACCAAACAGCTTCATCGCAATCTGCTTCCCTTTCTAGTTTTATTTCATAAGCCTGAATAGATTCTTTAACATATAAAATAACTCCCCCGCCCCTTCTTCCTATTCGATCTTTCCTAAACATTACGTATCCTGTCAGTCCTAATTCAGCATCTGTTATATCTATGTTGGCCCATGATTCAGTTATACCAATTATGTGAGGGTCAATATCTTCTACCATAATGTTTAATTCGTTTTTCTTATTTACTATGCTCCTTGCATTTAAACATACGCATCTATAACCTTTTTCAGAGATGTTTTTCGGAAACGAGGGTATGTGAGCGAGAAACGTGACGCAGGGCGTACTACGCCCGGGGCAGCAAGGTTCAGGGCCTCGTGGGTGAGGACGCGAAGTGGGCTATATAAGCAGCCGGTGCGGGTGCTCATGGGAAAACACGATTCCTGTTAATCAGCAGAACTTACAAATAATTAGTGATTCTGGAAAGCGGTACCCGTTAACAGTAATTAGACAAAGAGCAAGAGTGATCTGCCTACGTGAATAATAACATATTAAAAGTAAATTAATATTCACATTAACAGATCAGCGAAATGTTATCATGTTTGGTATCATTGGGAAACTAGTTGTCTACTGATATTGTTTATCATTGTTTTAGAATCTAATTGTGTTGAAGAATGAACATTTTCAGATAGAGGTTGTTGTTTTGTGTTGGTAACATCATAGGGTCAGGTAAACATCTATACATTCACACCTTCGAATAATACATGGAGCTTAAGGAATGCTTAAAGTGTTTTTTTTTTATAAATCTGGTACCGGATACATATTGGTGTAAACCATCGTAATGCGTGTATTGTAGAGATTGACATAAATTTTGTGTAGGATAACATGTGATCTGAATGATTTATGCTAGGTGCTTTAGTACAAACATTGCATAAATATTCACAAGTTAACTTAATTTGCATAAGCAACCAAGCCTTTATGTGGTCTATGGGCTCTTGTATGTATCAACATGATTGGTTAATCCGTTGTGAGACGACGGCTGCGATAGTGGAAGTATAAAATAGTTACGGGCGTGGCACTCGCCTAGCACGCCGTACACAAGACAACACTCGTCGAGCACGTCGTACGCAAGATAGCACTCGTCGAGCACGCCGTACGCAAGATAGCACTCGCCGAGCACGCCGTACGCAAGATAGCACTCGCCGAGCACGCCGTACGCAAGATAGCACTCGCCGAGCACGCCGTACGCAAGATAGCACTCGCCGAGCACGCCGTACGCAAGATAGCACTCGTCGAGCACGCCGTACGCAAGATAGCACTCGCCGAGCACGCCGTACGCAAGACAGACAACACTCACCGAGCACGCCGTACGCAAGACAGCACTCGCCGAGCACGTCTTACGCAAGACAGCACTCGCCGAGCACGCTGAAATTCCCAATGTGGGTAACGTTAATGTGACATCAGACTTTTTAAAAATAACTCAAGGGGAAAATCCCACTCGGAAAGCTCTCTTTGATAAGGCAAAACAAACCCCAAGTAGTGAACCGATGAAGAAACCGTATTTCATGAAGGTATATATTTTATCGACGATTTCAGAGAGAGAAAACTAACGAAGAGTGGAAACAGCTAGTAGTTCCCCGAGTTTTAAGGAAGCAAATAAATTTTGCGACTAGCCCATGAGACTATTCTGGCAGGTCACTTAGGTGTAAAAAGGACTTCCGATAGAATTTGCAGGAATTTATATTGACCCGGCATTTTCGGTGATATCACCCCATTTTGCTAATCTTGTGACATATATCAGAGAACGGTAAACCGAGGAAGCGTTAAAGTGGCTCCAGTTCAGTTGATGCCTATGATTGGTGTCCCTTTTCATAAGGTTGCCATTGACTTGATAGGCCCACTCTCGCCACTTACCGATAGGCGAATCCGGTGGAGCTTTACCTTAGTTGACTGCGCTACCCGGTATCCCAAAGCAATTCTTTTATCATCTACTACTACAGAAGTAGTCGCTGAAGCTCTTTTGTGTATATTTACGTGGGTCGGTTTTTTAGTGATAATGGTCCTCAGTTTGTTTCTAGTGTCATGAATGAAGTGGCTAGACAAATGTTTATACACCAGGTGCATTCTACTCCGTATCACACCCTGGCCAATGGGCTAGTGGAAAGGTTCAACGGCACTTTAAAGAAAATGCTGATAAGAATGTATGCGGAGCGACCCCGCGATTGGGACCGTTATTGTGAGCCTCTTCTTTTCGCCTATCGAGAAACTCCACAAGAGAGTACGAGGTTTTCTCCCTTCGAATTGTTGCATGGCAGCACAGTTAGGGGACCTATGGCCATTCTGAAAGAGTTGTGGTCTAATGAAAGCACCGATAGCGATACTCGACAAACGTATCAATATGTTTTCGAGCTTAGGAACATCGGGTAGAACAGCTAGAGATAATATAGAAACTTCGCAGTTGCCCTACAAACGTCATTTCTATAAGAAGGTGCTTATGAGAACTCTCATCATAGGTGACCAGGTACTCGTTATGTTTCCCACTGATTACAACAAATTGACTATGCACTGGAAAGGGTCTTATGAGGTAATCGAGAAGGTCGGGTTAACCGATTATCGAATTCAGGTTGAAAACCACACTAAGATCTTCTATCTGAACATGTTAAAGAAATATGTTTCCAGGTCAACGAAGGTAGTGGTATCTACTGCGGCTCTCTTGGATCCTCCTGATGATTCTTCCTTAGAGATAGAACCACTGTAAAATAGGGAGAGACCACTAAGCAAGTATTCCTTTCTCCTGAACTCGCTTCTTCTCAAACTAAACCTGGATGCACTAAACTTGTCGAACAAACTAACACGTTAAACACGAATAAACCTATTCGGGTTAAACTTTATCCGATTCTTTTCGTCCAAGTATCGGACGTAGTTACATATATTGGTAAGATGCTCAAACTAGTAGTGATTGAACCGTCGAAATCGCCGCATTGTTCCCTCCTGATATTGGTTAAGAAGTGGTAGACTTCCGTCAGCTAAACTGAGCTACCACTTTCGACTCTGAACCTATGCCCAATCCTGAAGCACAGACCATGTCTTTAGTAAACTTGATTGTAGCAAAGGTTACTGGCAGATTGCTATGCATGCCACGGATATAGAGAATACTGCTTTATATATTCCTTGTGGGCTGTTTCAGCTTCGCCGAATGCCATTTCGGTTAGTCAACGCCGGAGCATCTTACGGACGCATGATGCGTATACTGTGGTCGGCCCAGCTGTCGATACTCCGTGAAGTATTTAAGCGTCTCATGTCTGCTGGAATTACGGTTACACCGTCAACGTGTTGTCTGGGATACTCCAAAATTTACTTTGTTGGTCATAAGGTAGGAGAGGGGCAACTTATGATCCAAGCTCACAGGGTGCAAGAGGCACCAGTTCCTCAGACCGTTATATTGTTACACATAGTGTTGCTCACTAGTAAACATTGCCTTCTGACAACCACTTCATCGTTTCATAGTTGTATATCTTAGTGTGACATGCAATGTCTGACATCTTGTATGAAGTTTATATGTTTCGTCTTTACCTGCGACATTGGGCAATAACAAAGTACATATTACAGCCACATAATTAAGTTGTGAATAATATATTAATGCAATATTACAAAATGCCAATAGGCAATCATATAATACATAAAATGTAACGACGCCACCAACACAAAGGGACAATTTAATAGATAGTAAAACTGCTTACTAACCGGACAGTGGGCGAAAAAGGGGATGTAAACAAACCATTAGAAAGAAAGAAATAATTGCATTTATTTTGACCAACATAGCACAGTTTTGTACATAATTAGCATTGCGTATTAACACGTACATATCATATGCGCGAAAAGGAAAAAAGTTATGCATATTGTCTTATATGCAAGCATATGATTGTATACGCATATCCACGACTTATAGTATTAATACAAACGCGTTGGCGTATACGTCAGTAACGCTAGTGATGCTAACTTGGCATAGTACACCTACTTGGGTACAAACACGGTATACACGCACAATAACATCAAATACAAAGGTCATGGAGGCTCCCATTAAAAATAAAATGATTTGATCCCATAGGAGCCACCCATCTGCATTACCACGTTCAAACCTGTTAGTGGGGCTCCGATTAGGTGCAGTTGGAAGGGGAAGAACGTTATAAAAGGACATGCATAAATTTACATTGTTTTCTACACGAGTTTATATAATTACCATATAAAACAAATAATCTAAGTCGTATTATAGTGTTGGAGTGCTTGTTACATCGCCATTTATGAGTTTTGACAACTATAACATTGTGGAATGAAACAGCTGACTTGGTATGTTTCAAAGAGACGTGCTCTTACAAAATTTACGAAACCGTGCAAGTTGTGCATAAATATTTTATTCAATGTCGCTTCGGAGGTGGAGTTTATTACGTGGTCAAAACAATGCCTGATACACTGTTGTGTGAATGTGTGATGTGTTCATGCGATATGTAGTTTTGACCGTCCTCGAGTGTTGTGGTCGTGAACACTGCTATTCGGAATGAGAGGGGATTGTTGTAAGTACACTGGAAAGTTATTGTTTAGGAATTTATAATAAAACTTGAGTTCGTGCAAATAATTGAAGTTGCATACTTATTTTTTTTGGGAAACGCGGTTCGGCGTGGGCATTATATTTACTTAAACTAGTTTAATTCTTTGTTGATATCGCGTGATATGGTTTGGTGTGGCGCTGGGTTAAAAGAATGTAAATCACTTACTAAGGTTGCGTCGTCTGCATACATTATCAAATAATTTTGTTGGCTAGCGACTGTAATGTTATTTACATATATGACAAAAAGTAGTGGTCCAAGGATTGAGCCCTGAGGAACACCTGTGGTCACTAGACACGTGTCGGATTTGTTGTGGTCAATCTCAACGTACTGCGCACGATTTGAGATATATATTTTCAGTAGTCAAAAGAGGTTTCTGTTATTCCATAGTAGTTTATTTTATCTATTAAAATGTCATGATCTAACGTATCAAAGGCTTTTGATAAATCGAGGTAAATATTTATTGGTACTTCATTCATGTCCATGCATGCTATTATTCGATATAATAGTTCTAGGCGGCTAAGTCCGTGGAGTGAGCTGCTCTAAATCCGTATTGGCTTTTACGAATGAGTTTATTTTGTTCAATGAAATTATATATTTGTTAAAAAAATACTTTTTCGAAGTGTTTCGATAAAGTCGGTAAAAGTGATATTGGTCTATCATTTCACGTTTGCGCTTTATCGTCATTTTTGAAGATTGGAATTACCCATGCAATGCTATGTTAGTTTGGGAATATCCCAGTATTGATATATTGGTTTGTAATTATTAATTATTGCTAGGAGCTTTGCTAAGGTATGTTGTGCTGCTTTTAGATTTTTCATTGATATGTCATCACTCTTTATATGTCCCCTTTTATTGTTTATATACATAGCTGATATGTTATATGCAATTATATGTTTCGAACTACTTCTATATGCTGAAGATTAATCTTTATCAAGCTCACTGGGACCGTTCAGTGCACAATCCTACCATTTTAGTGATATTAATGCTGAATTGTATAAAATTAGTGTATGGTTAAAATAAAAAAAACGTTCACTTAGTGTTGGTAAATCAAAATGCATGATGCTGTATCATCCACAAAAAAGAATTCCAAGATTGCAGTTAAAAATAGATAACACACCGCTAGAATGGGTAGATCATCTTAATGTTCTAGGATTAATGTTAGATAGACATCTAAACTGGAATAGCCATATTGATAAAATAGTTAATAATTTTTCAAGAACAATTGGAATAATAAATCAAATGAAACATGTTTACCACAACACGTTTTGTTAACACTTTATACTGCACTCGTGTTCCCCCATATCAATTACTTAATTGATTGGGGTAATCATATCAATTACTTAATTGATTGGGGTAATCATCATGCAGCAAAAGTTACAAAACTACACAAACGAGAAGAGTAACAACAGTTCATAGACAGCACACACTGAACCATTGTTCATAGACAGCACACACTGAACCATTGTTGAAAAGGTTTAATAGAGTAAAGGTTGAAGATATATTAAAAAAAAAATTATACACAGTATAATGGAAATCTTCCTACGTATCTGCAGAGCATGCAATTTAAAAAAAACAGATGTACACAGTCATAAAACCAGAAACAGAAGATGTTTACATTGAAAGAGCAAACACGGAATTTGCTAAGAAACCGTAAGATGTAATATTGTTCATGTAATAAATATCACAGACAAAAATTGCTCTAATTTCCTCAATGGATTTATTATGTATGCTAAAAAAATCATCATCTCGCACTACGACGCTAAATGTCGATTGTTATACATGCCAACACACAAAACAATTAAACAAGGGAAAAACCAAGTGAATCTTGAATATATTATGTTAAATTTTTTACATGTATTTATAGTGACACTTGTCTTTTTTTAAACTTGTGAGGCATTCGTACTAGGAATCCTGTGTAAGCATCTAAATTATTATTTATTTTATTACGAGAACAAAATTCTTTTTAATTTGAAATGAGTATTAATCACATTATGTCACGCTGTATTAGTTTTAGTTTTATTGCGAAAAGGTGGCCCCATGTTAGCGACATTTTGTATCTTAATGTGAGTCTCCTTGAATTTTCTCTTCATATTTATGTTGTTTCAATTTGACAAACTTATTACATTATTATTATGGTCTAAATAAATACGTCTGTATGTTTGTCTGTCTGTCTGTTTGCTTGTCTGTGTACACGTGTGGCCTCGTATTGCCAGTTTATAGGTTTAGCTGTGAGCAGGCCCATCGCTGTTCGATACAGCGGTCCATCGACCTACTTTTCTACATACACACGACATCGGAGTGACCGGCTGTTCAAGGGAAGGGTAGATGAAGGTTCACAGGGATTTGTTCAACTTACGAAAGCATATAATTGTCAAGGGCAACAATACAGTGTTTAACATGTACACCTATTCTATTTTCGGCGAGCAAACAAAGCCAGGTATTTTTTTGGGGGTGCAGGGATGCGGGATGAATGAAAGATACGTGAATTGAGCGAAACGTTTGTTGCTTGAATACCACTATTCTATATATTGTTTTTGTGCAATGTTAAAAATGTGCGTCCACTTATGGCAAGCGGCTTCTTCTGGCATGTGACACAGGCCCCGATGGCATCACAAGGCATGGTCACAAAAGTCCTTTACGTTATATTAAAAATATATCCTGTCTGGAGGGCAGTTTCTTCAAGACTTCCGAGTGTCTTCAATTTCGTACGAAAATGCTCAATGTGTACATACAAGTGCAATTATTATACCAAATCTATCAGGAGAATTGATATGAAAAGCCATACATATCGGCGTCACACAGTCACATTCAATAACATTCAGCTAACTTTCATTAATCATAACAATATTTATTGATATACCCTAAAATGCATTGTGTATGTGTTATTTTCAATTACGTTCTCAGCTTGGATGTTAACGTCCAACATTATTTTACTTGGAAGTAACGATAAAAAGTATTTGTTAAAGACAGTACAAAGTTATTACTGGATTTGTATGAGCTCGGTTTGACATGTTTCTGGTGACAGAAACGACATTTTTAGGTTATGCCTTTAAGAAGTTCAACGCCATTATTGGCCTTGTAAATTTTCATTTTTATTCAAGAACGTGCGCCATCAAAACATTCCTATGAAAAACACCACATATTCAAGAACAACATAATAAGGCATAATAATGTTTATGTTGCATTTGTTCAACAGTAAAAAAATAGCAGTACACAATGACATTTAGAAAAGTAAATGAAAATATATGCCCTGATGTTGCACGTTACCATGGGGATAAATTAAAAATGTCTGCTGATAATTTTATAACACTGCTAATAAAGTTGCACATCGAATGTTTTGTTTGTTTTGTTTTACCAAAAATAATAGCACTGCAAAATAATGGTATTAACACAACAATGTATAATGTTCCTACTTGTAGTACCTATAGTATTAATTTCCCATTCGTTCACCAACATATGACATAGTACTGTAAGGAATCAGTGGAAAGCTGAATGATTCATCTTTCTATAAAGAATAACGCCAGCGGATCCGGACGCTACGAGCAGATCCAGCTTCTGGAGTCATCAAAGATATCAGAATTTACTGCGAAGCTCTACTTGTCGACGGATCCCAAAGCAGGGAAATACTTTTGCACTGGCCGTATATTACCATTGCATTTTATAAAGAGAATGCAACTCGAATATCCATCTATAAGAAACGTCGAAATACAGTGTTCACACTGACGCTGCGTCCTTTGGCATGGCGCTGATTCCCGGATCCATGCAACAAAAGGGTAATCGTTGCAGGGAAATACAAACAATTCGTGCTCAAGTCGCGTAATTAGAACCACAAGAAGAGGTGTTATCGAAAAAGGTACAGCTGCGCAACAAAAGGCTCACATTATCCGTTTGTCGCGCGGCAAACATTGGTCAATGAAAAGAAAGAAATGTTGATTCTACATGGCAAAACAAACCTGTTTATTAAGCATTGGCAGTGGTGGATATGAGTATGTGTTGGTGACATTCTCCATAATCAAACCGACAATGTAGTCACACGATAATCAATTCAAAACCTAGCGGATTGTTTGGATTCACACTTCCTCGAAGCGCCCATCACACCATTGCAGTCTCACAAGAAGAACGCACATTGGGGTTCAAAGAACATAGGCATAAAGGCATTTTAAGAAGAACGCACATTGGGGTTAAATGTACTTAAGCATATAAGGCATCGTAATAATCTTAAGCATCTTAAGAAGAACGCAAACAGTGATATTATTCACGAAATTGTCATCCATAATGTTCACGGGTACAACAATTTCTCGTTAAGTAAGATTTAATAGCCAACAGGATCATACCATAAATGTGCTAATTTGAAACTACAGAAGGAACTGCCTTGGATTAATTGTATTATTTTAGTAGCCAGTATCATGGGCTGTGTCTCTTTCAAATTAAAGGTAAAGGTAAAGTACCTTCTTATGTAGCGCGGTATCCACTCCCTGGGACTGTTCAAAGCACTTTACATTTCACCCCTGGCAGACATGTCCACTCCATGCTCATCCATGCATGCGAATGTCGAGCGATGTTTAAATCGGTGACTGTTCGCCAGGTCGCATCCATCCACCAGGGCACGTCTTCCGCGCTGGAATCATCAACTCGACCCGACCCTCGCTGACGTGACACACCGAGCACGGCACACTGTCGAACACTTTCCCTGGTTGTCTCTATTTGCACTAGGTACACGTTTTCGAACATATTTTCGATTGTTCCAAAAACATGACAGTACTGAAGTATGTATAATAGGCATAACATTGTCGTCATATATCGAGCATAGTTTGCAATACAACACATACATCTTTGTGGCGATTGTAGTTCGCAAGAACATATTTGTGAAACTCGATTGTTTTTAAAACATGACAGTTCTGCAGTGTTTATATAATTTAAATATATGTATAATATCGTCTTCAAGTGTTGATGGCATAGCTGGAGAGTGTGACATCCCAATATCTACAAAACTGAGTCCGACGATTATAATCGGTCGTTTGATCGCCAGACGGCAGCACCATAACATTATTTATTACTAGTGAAGGCGTAACATTTTCTGGATGATTTTTTCGCCGGTTACCGATTAAATAGCGAATTAATTGCTAACGTTGCTTCAACCAGGAACCGATGCATACGCACTTCCTCTTAAACGCAATAATTTATATGAAACTCAAATACGAGAGCGTCATACATTGATATAGACAGAATATATGGACACCCTTGAACAGTGCTAACAGAACCAACACAAGAGATTGTGTAACATTCAACTGCAACATTAGCATCCTATTTAGGAACGCTGCAAAAACGAAGAGCGCCACAGTCAAACGACAACAAAAACAAGAAGACCATTACAATGTGAACTAACATAGACAACAGGACAGGTCACTATCTATATTCCATTGGACCAAATGCTATCTTTTTGTTTTGTAATACCGGGCCCAAATTTATAATTTCAGTTATCTGAAAATTAGACATGTTGATACATATTCTGTTGTTGACCTACTGGCAAACTTTTTTATGTAAAATGTTATTAAGTATCATTGTTTAAAAAAAAATTTGTTTCCAAGGTAAAAATATAAGAACTTATACTATCTTCAGGAACGGAGAATTGCTGACGGGGAAGTCATACTTCAGCCCGGACACGTATGAACCGGAAGCACTGCCAACCGTGGGCTCGCCCCATTCTGGGCCCAGGGGCAGGCACAAGTATTTGACGCCGCCTCCAGAGTGGTCGTAGTTGGAGCTTCCAGCCACGCCTCGGGAAACAATCAAAACAGTCGTAGCCAATACGGACGACCACAGCCAATACCCGACGGTTTGGTGCTCACGCATAGTGTATAACAAGATTTACAACAGGGCAGTTGGTTCACAACAAAACCGGTGTTATATTCACTTGTGTTTTTTATCAACTCTTGACGTGCTTTAGACATGAGTCTTAAATATTATATTCAACATTTTGCTCAGCGTTGTTATTAAAATACTAAATTGTACACAATTAATCATAATAAATAAAATTTACAATGAAAGAATTCGAAGGGTATTTTGGAACACCGCCACATGAAAATTATCGAAATGCACGATGATGACCTTCACTGTCAAAGGGGCAATTTTGTCGAAACAAAAGAATGTTCAGTAATCAACGAATGCTAAAGATTATAAATATAAATACAATAAAATCTGTGATCAATATATTTTATTGTATTATCTCAATCACTATTATATCTGCGGTGACGTCGAGACGTGACGTCGAGACGTTGGATATTGAGCTGGCATACGCGGATCGTCTGGAATAATGAATGATCCGGCTGGCCTTGTGTAAAGCCTTGGGCATCATACATTTTTGTGTTGCTCATCTACAGAGGACGGCGAGCGAAATACAGGATCCCTTGTGAAGGCACCGGTTTGTTCTCTTGATTATTTACGATACTGGAACCACTGCTGCACCGACTCTGGGGAACTCATTCCCTGTTAGCCTTACGTCCATAGCAAATATAATAACATTTTGCCGTAAACTGAAACCTGTTTAAAATCGATTATCTTCGGTAGCATTGGACATTGCTTAACCCCTTTTTGTTTTGCCGCGCTGCCGAGGATGTGTGTGTGTGCGTGCGTGCGTGCGTGCGTGCGTGCGTGCGTGCGTATGTGTGTTCAGACTTCGATCCACCCGCCGACATGCCGCCAGACTTCGACCCACCCGCCGACATGCAACCAGACTTTGACCGACCCGCCGACATGCCGCCAGACTTCGACCCACCCGCCGACATGCCGCCAGACTTCGACCCACCCGCCGACATGCCGCCAGACTTTGACCCACCCGCCAACATGCCGCCAGACTTCGACACACCCGCCGACATGCCGCTAGACTTCGACCCACCCGCCGACATGCCGCCAGACTTCGACCCACCCGCCGACATGCCGCCAGACTTTGACCCACCCTCCGACATGCTGCCAGACTCCGACCCACCCGCCGACATGCCGCCAGACTTCGACCCACCCGCCGACATACCGCCAGACTTTGACCCACCCTCCGACATGCCGCCAGACTTCGACCCACCCGCCGACATGCCACCAGACTTCGATCCACCCGCCGACATGCCGCCAGACTTCGACCCACCCGCCGACATGCCGCCAGACTTCGACCCACCCGCCGACATGCCACCAGACTTCGACCCACCCGCCGACATGCCGCCAGACTTCGACCCACCCGCCGACATGCCGCCAGACTTTGACCCACCCGCCGACATGCCGCCAGACTTCGACACACCCGCCGACATGCCGCCAGACTTCGACCCACCCGCCGACATGCCGCCAGACTTCGACCCACCCGCCGACATGCCGCCAGACTTCGACCTACCCGCCGACATGCCAACAGACTTTGACCCACCCGCCGACATGCCGCCAGACTTCGACCCACCCGCCTACATGCCGCCAGATTTCGACCCACCCGCCGACATGCCGCCAGACTTCGACCCACCCGCCGACATGCCGCCAGACTTCCACCCACCCGCCGACATGCCGCCAGACTTCGACACACCCGCCGACATGCCGCCAGATTGGATTGATGAAGAGAGTGGTCGAAATGCAGACCTGACACGTTGTGTCGAGAAACATGCTTGAGAACATATGGCAGACGCAACCACTAAAACGGGTGTCCAGTTTTCCAACAGGACACCAGGTGACAGCACTTCTAGTCATTAAAATTTTTACTGGGGACAGCGCTTGATAACTTGGAAACATTTATAAATTAACAAATACTTCATTATGCATGTTGTAGCGGTTAATTTAAAATCGGGATAAATATGTATGTCCAATTATTCTGAAACAGTTATGGTAAAAACATATTGATCTATCGTCAGATCCAATGTCTTCTGGAACCCCGTACAATTACATAAATATGATTGGAAGACTTCAAGGTAAGGCAGTTTTATGGAAGCCATCTACGAACGCACAATCAGAACCATAGCCAATCCTATATGACAAATGAACTGGTAAACACTTATGACTAATACTGAACTGTCTCTCTGACATCGTAGATCGTATCATTTTTACCTCATCCCCCCTCACACACAGACGCTCGCGCAATGCTCAGAAGAAACAGACGTTTAGCACGCTCAAGATTTGTTACTAGATTTTTTTGCCACATCTAGGCGGAAAAATCTTTAGGAGAATCATCGTGACATTTATGTACTATTCAACTCATCGTAAAGCGGAATCGTATTACAAAGCATTTGCAATATTTTATGAATAACTCAATATTTCATTGCAAGTAGTTTTCGTTTAAATAGCATTTAAATATTTGTAATGATAAACATATTGCGCCCATCCTTGCTGGTACGCACCTTGTTTTTCTCCGAGTGCTGATTGATAATTTAGACCACGACCCCCACATGTAGAGAGCTGACTGTTGATGTATGTCGGGCATCTTGTATAGATATGTTCGTCGTGTTGAACCTGAAGCTATTAACAAACGTAGGCATGCTTTATATTATAATGCATTGGTGTTAAGGGGTTAGTGTCTCAGGTCAAAACGAAATAGATAAACTTCGCACAAGACGTCAGACATTGAATGCCGCATTAATTTATGAAACTATGAAAAGATGAGATTAATTTCTATGGTTGTGGTTGTCAGATACAAATATTTATTAGTGAGCAATATATGTATGTAACAATATAAACTGGGTCGTTTCTTGCACAGGGAAACCAGGGTTAGTTGAAAAAAATTATAATAAAAACAAAAATTTCTGAAACTCTTATTATTTATAACAATTTACATGCAGGCGTTAAACGTACCTATCTCTGCCGTACTCAACACTACTAAGCGAATGTGTATTTCTAATGTCGGAAATAGGCGAAGGGGTTAGTTTGTTTTGTATCACGGAGATATTCCAATTGTGTCGCTCTACAGGTCTATAGTGTGAATACATCGTTTGCTTGGAATGTTCTGTTGAATTTGGTTATCTAAGATCAACAACATAACTAACTAATTAAAGCTGCTTCCTCAAATGGTTCAGCCCATCGCGAATCCGGTTTACTTATGTCCAGATGTGTAATGTGTGACTAGTTTCAGTAATGTGCGCAGTCTGTTTAATAACAAAATGGATATTTTTGTTCATATCAGCGAAAGAATTGACTTTAGTCGTTAGATTTGGTAAAGATCAAAATAGTGGATATCCAAAATGGTAAACACTGTGCGGGTCAAGGCTGATCATGGACGTGACCTCCATCCTCTCGCTGATCACATGACAACGTTACGAAATTTCACCAAGGAAGAAAAATTTGATTTTTCAGCATTTCGCTTTTCACTTCAGGGTGATTTCACGGGAAAGGTTGCAAAATGACCGTTATGCCAACTTGCTCCAAATACTTAGACCAATATGGTTTAATGTTGTTTCTTTTTGTCTCTTATATAAGTATTGGCAAAGCAACCTTCACTGACAATTTCAGAGCATTTACTATTACGGTTATTTATCTACGTGAACATTCACAAGTTTATCAGTTTCATTTGCATTTTTTTGAAATTAAACCACATGTGAATTAACACCAAAATGTTATGGGAAAGTGAAATTCAGCAATACTTCTATATACCTTCAGAAATGCATATCCCAAGTTTGGTCAAGATTGACCAAATATTTTTTTGTTTCATGTTTATTTGAATGGAATGCATGACTTTCCGTAAAAAAATAACAGTAATGTCCTTTCCTGAACATTTCCACATCTAACTGATTTAAAAGGCAGGAAAGGTGACACATTATGCATTAAAATATTGCTACATGTGTCGGGATAAATTGTTATAATATTCAGCCTCCAGCAACCTGAGCTCTATTGTCTGGCCTAACATTTACTTAAGTAAGAACAAATTCCGTAAAAATGTGTCCCTTCCTGAACTAAATATGATGAGATTGGTGGCTATGGTACAGAATTCCTGGACATAGATTTATAACTATGCATGCATAGACAGGATTCCTGGACATAGATTTATAACTATGCATGCATAGACAGGATTCCTGGACATAGATTTATAACTATGCATGCATAGACAGGATTCCTGGACATAGATTTATAACTATGCATGCATAGACAGGATTCCTGGACATAGATTTATAACTATGCATGCATAGACAGGATTCATGGACATAGATTTATAACTATGCATGCATAGACAGGATTCATGGACATAGATTTATAACTATGCATGCATAGACAGGATTCCTGGACATAGATTTATAACTATGCATGCATAGACAGGATTCCTGGACATAGATTTATAACTATGCATGCATAGACTGGCTAACAAATTATTTAAGGAATATCTGTAAAATTATATTAGAGTTTTGTTGGTAATGTCCTGAACATATAGTTTTACTGAACCATCTGCATGCTCGTATTTGGTTTAATTTGATACCTAGAAGCCACTCAACATTATTTATCAATATTTTCACAAAGATACAAGTTTTAGTTTTTTTGTAGAATTTGTTTTCATTTTAAATGAAATGCACAACTTTTGAAAATACAAGTTTTTTTTATTAAATATCAGTTTTTTATACATTAAATGCTGAACATGGACTCCATTTACTTTATAAATACCGGATTAAACATGTTCTCAGTTAACAGTGAAGAGCATGATGAGTTACCTCAAAGTTAAATTCAGCTTCAACTTCCACAATTGACACCGCGCCATGTAGAACAACGCGATACGTGCAAACTCTGAAGGACAAGGATCCAGTACACGGCGTACACCGAGAAGTGGAGAAGCTATGTTCCAGTTGTAGCGCTGTCTAACACAGAGAAGGAAAAGTGGTGAGCCAAGAAGATCGCCAAGAAGACAGGCAGAGGGGATCCAAAAAACGAGCATGCAAAGGCGATCACACATAATAATAAGCCACCAAACAAGCATTTCAAAGATCTGTCAGCCGACGAAAAGAAGCAGTATATCATGACTAAGGTGGATGTGTGTTGCAAGAGAAAATCAAGGCAAATGGAGCAAGCAGGAAGAAATCGAGACAGGGAAAGGAAGAGGGCACTTATTAGGCCCAATGATTACATTGACCGTGTTGCTGTTGAGGAAGGAGTAGGCTCACAGACGGACGCAGAGCCATGGATTCCTTCAACATCACCATCCACAAGTAGAGCCACATACTTTAGAAAACACTTGTCTATAAGGAAAGCCATGCATTAACAGACCTACATCTTATGCAAGAGTTGTTCAATCGTTGGTGGACATTGCAAGTTTTGTTAACCAAAGGTATCATATGTGGTCTCAACTTTGTCCAAACTATGACAAAGCTGAAAGAAGATGTCACAAAATTGAAGAATAAATCATCAGACCAAAATCGCTGTATCCTTTACGACATCGTGGGAGGACACCGGTGCTATCCGTGGAGTTTTAGCTGTTCCTGTGTTGCAAAATGGTAGGGGGCAGTTCAGCTTCAAACCTAAGGATATTGAGCGAGTGCTACACGCCATCCCACTCCAACTGTTATAAACGGACTTAGTTTGCTCCATGTAGCTTTTCCGAGCAGTTTAAGTGTTAGAAGTTTTTGAAATGTTCCACAAGCAAACATCAACTGATCAAGGGATACTGTTAAAGAGACAGTTAAATACTGTAAAATGTTTGTCTTTCCTGAACAAAATATATTGTGTTCATTACAATGACAGGTGTACAGTTGCTTTGTGCAGCACAACCCACAGACATTCGCAATAATTCCTGACTGTTTAGACATACATGAAGCAGAGTCAATTACATCACTCTTGTTAATATGTTGACAGGTTGTCAACACTGAGACACTTACTTATGTAAGGATATTTTATTAACTTTCATAGGTATTGTTATAACTAAATTAGTTTTTACCACTTAATAGGTTGCTCTTCTGAGATGTTTTAATGTTTGCTGTTATTATAACGTTGCACAGATGGTACAGAAACATGTAAAAAAATTCTCCTTTCCTGAGCAAACCGGCCTTGAGCTCATTACAATGACAGCAATTCATTTGCTTTGTACAGCATAATCCACAAGCATGCACAGTAATTCTTTCTGTTCTGTCAAACATTTAACACTATTACAGAGTTTACATCAGTCTGGTTGTAAATATGCTTCCAATTTGTCAATGTGTCTTTTTTCATGAGAGAAACACTTGTGTTTTCACTCAAATGTATACTCTTCTTTTAAAATAATTAGTGTTCTCCATGTAACTTGTTGCTGTTTGAGCTATTTAATGTTTCCAGTTCTCAAATAAACCTGACTGGGGCCTGTTGTAAATTGTAAACAAATGTTTCCTTTCCTTAACAAAATTGTTAAATTCAGTGCACATAATAAATAATTTCAGCTAGCACGCGGGATGGTAATCCCTCAAACAGCCAGGGCAGTGCAGCAGTACAATAATTAACTTCACCCATTTTAAATGTACCAATACGGCAAATAAAAAATTACCTTACACAAAGTGTCACTCATTTATCAAAGGTCAGATTGTTGTGCAATAACATCATTGCATTTCAGGAATGAGACTTTAGCAAATAACTTGTTGAATAACACAACACACGCACACGCACACGCACACGCACACGCACACGCACACGCACACGCACCACACACACACACACACACACACACACATACGCACGCACGCACACACACACACACACAGGTGTGACATGTATTGTACATCAGCGATCGTATGCGCATGTGTCGGTTGCTGTCCAATAGTTGCTACGACCGGTCTGATGGGGTCTGATGGTATATATTCAGAGTTGTGTCGCAGGTGTCGTCATACAACAAACTCGGGAATTAGAAGACAAACCCGCTCATTGAACAGTGAACAATGACTGCTCTATGGTTCCAGCGTTTGGCCGTGGTTAGTTTGCTGCTGGTACAAATATATAGCGGTTTCGCAGCAGGTAACCCTTTGCTTGTTTACTTGATTATTATTAAGATAAAGATAAACAGTAATAATTAATTATTATTAAGATAAAGATAAACAGTGTTGTAGACCACGATCTTTAAGGTTATTCATATCAAACATAATTTCATTGTGTAATATAGCATATGTATGTTTAACAAAACAACAAAGGAATTTGTCATTTGACACAACAACGTGCTTATATCATGTATGCGGTCTCTTATGGACCTTATAATTGCTGTTATACAAGCATTCTCAGATGAATAGATAGATGTTTGAAGGGATTTTTCAGTAGTTCTTCGGATACATTTTACTTTAATACACGATGCTTTATAATTTGTCCGTATGGTAGCTAATTTGTCCGTATGGTAGCTAATTCCAATAAATCACTAAAACGCCGAATAAGGATATTTCGTTTAATGCCTTTGTCATTGTAATTATGGAATGTTCCATATACTGAGTTGTCTCCGGTCATAAGTGCTATAAACTAGGCCTACTATCTGCCTTTTTGTGTTTGTACATTCTGCATTTTTCAAATATCCATAGGCAGCTCAGATCGTCCATTTCATAACAACTTATTGTTCCTAAAACAAACTTAACTTGGACAAACGTGCTTTCTCTGTCGCCTCGCCTACGGTCTGGAATGAAGTGAACCCATCACTTTGAAAACATCAGAAACTATAGCTAACTTCCGAAAAAACACAAGCCATAGTTACTGCAAATGGCACTTCAAAATGTTCCAGTTGCGGTGGCCGGTCGTTTCGATGACTTTTTCGCGTCCCTGTTCACGATAATGCTTAATGAATCTGTTTTATTGTGCCTTTGACCCCAGGTTCCTGAGGATAAAGGCGCCATATAAGTTAATTATTATTATTATTATTATGTTTATTATTAAATAATATAAGTTCATGGTTTGACATTGTTCTTTAATTCTGTCATCCTTTTGTATTTGCTTTTTGTCAGATTTGATGTTTTCATATTGCGACTACAACGTCGAAATTGTGACGGGCTCTCAGACTTACGCTGGAACAAATGCCGTTGTCCGAATAGACATTCAAGGGTCTGACAGCAATTTCACTGACTCACGTCTATGGGCTTCCTTTGAATCTGGAGTGTGAGCACGTTATAATTATTTCGTTTGTGTACTCGTGACATTGTAATAATCAGCGGTGATATGCAAAATACAATCCCAGCATATGAATACATAATAATATAAGCGAAAACTATTCGCTGTGCAAGTATCCTGGTTTACTGTCGTCAATTGCTATATATGTATTCCATTTCTGCAAATCTGATTTGCTAGTGATAACACACCTTTCGGTCTGAAGAGACTACAGCTATTCTGCCGTTGTAACTATGCTCGATGTTACAATCACAGGACGGCCATTTCCGTGGTCTACGGCTCGTGCCTGGGGTGTATACAGAAGGTGACAATTCGTCACGATAACACTGGATCTCAACCAGCCTGGTACGTGAAGACAATCACCATCTCGCAGAACTATCCTATGCCGACCCCGGCATTCGTACAGACGTTCTCCGTAAATGGGTGGTTGTCAACAGGCACTGCTCTGAATAGAACGATTTCTAAGTCGGGTGAGTTGTTCAGTTGAGAGAAATATAAACATGCAGGAACATACATGTACGCTATTTACCCCCTGTGCCAGTAGTCAGTTTTGTATATAGTTATACACTTGGTATTTAAACATATAATACAATGTTGACTTGAATGTTGACTGGACGATATAATATTTTATTACAAACGCGTTCAATATACGCGGTGCCATACTGGGGTGCCATACTGGGGTGCAATACTAAATAGCAGTATTGAACATTCGTGGAGACGTGGCCGTCGCTTACAAAATGACGCGTGCGATGACGAAGTCCACAGTCGGTGGGCACAATATGCTGAATTCACCTGTATCCATGCTTTCTATGCCGTAAAATAAACTAAAATTATAATGTATACGTATTGTCGCATGTTTTGTCGGTCAATTGTCTCAGCTTTCTTCCGCACTTTCTTCCGATTATGTGTGCTACTCCGCCGCCGTCTCGCAAAGGTGCCAATTAGTATAATATAGTTTGCGTACCCCGATATTTATATATATATATATATATATATATATATATATATATATATATAACGTGTGTGTGTGTGTGTGTGTGTGTGTGTGTGTGTGTGTGTGTGTGTGTGTGTGTGTGTGTGTGTGTGTGTGTGTGTGTGTGTGTGTGTGTGTGTGTGTGTGTGTGTGTGTGTGTGTGTGTGTGTGTGTGTGTGTGTGTGTGTGTGTGTGTGTGTGTGTGTGTGTGTGTGTGTGTGTGTGTGTGTGTGTGTGTGTGTGTGTGTGTGTGTGTGTGTGTGTGTGTGTGTGTGTGTGTGTGTGTGTGTGTGTGTGTGTGTGTGTGTGTGTGTGTGTGTGTGTGTGTGTGTGTGTGTGTGTGTGTGTGTGTGTGTGTGTGTGTGTGTGTGTGTGTGTGTGTGTGTGTGTGTGTGTGTGTGTGTGTGTGTGTGTGTGTGTGTGTGTGTGTGTGTGTGTGTGTGTGTGTGTGTGTGTGTGTGTGTGTGTATATACATACAACAATTTTAACTATGATGTGTGAAAAAGCTTGGGGCGCGAAAAAAAATAGATCGTTAATGGATAACACTTTGAATAGCAACAAATAACTCTATTGTCAGACATATGCATAATATTTCATCATAATATTTGCAGAGATTGAGTACTTCTAGGGGATCGCCAGTGTGATGTCAACGCGACAATCGGTGCAACTGTTCCTTCACCGGCACTGAATCTCTACATTTCAGAAGATGGACAGTTTGAAATTGTCAATGTCTTGATTGCATTTGCAATGTAGAACTTTTCTGCTTAACCGTGAACAGATTTTGATAAATGACTTGTTATAATCTGTTGACAACGGTTACATAATACGTCAACAATCCATGACGGCTAGCGTTAAAACTTTTGAATGAGAACATTAACACAGCAATTCGTCAATGTGTACAAACTGAGTCTTCCTTAATAAAGCTGGTGTTTGTCAGCTGATGTGCTAGTTGTATGGCACGCATGCATGCACGCACGCACGCACGCACGCATGCACGCACGCACGCACGCACGCAAACACAGATGCATTACAGGAGAGGTTTCTACTGAAATCCCTTCATTCGTGCAATTATGAAACAAGCGGCACCAACTATAAAAAAGAAAGCGGCACCAACTAAAAATCTGCATTGGGAGCCAATGTGTTATGCCAGTCATTTTGGAATTGTTGGTATCGCTATACCTGTGCATATGGACTCGTCCACAACCCAAGGAAACAGCAAACACTGACAAAATACAAACGTATATTATATTATTATTTATTAATATGTTATGTGGGAGTATTACTAATAACAACACCCATTCTCATGACGAAATAATGCAAACCGTCCATTTCGTCGACGTTTGAGGTAACTTGCAATAATCGTAGAATGTATCCATAGCGTTGCGGACAATTGTATGTAACTCGGAACAGTCGTAGAAGACGCGCATCGTGTTGCGAAAATCTACGGTTCATGGTATTTGTTCGATTCAGGATAATAGTTAGTTGTTTAGGTTATTTAATATTTTGTTTGATGTAGGTGTTCTCATCATCAAAAGAAAGTCACCACTTTTATTTTTCGCATATTTTTGTGGTCAACTCGTAATTACGGGTAATCAAATGTGACTACTTTTGAGTCATCGAAAGGTATTTACGAATTGCCCGTCGTGAACTACATTTACGTGAACTGGTAAACACGAGTGCGTGGGAACCCAGCTGTCAAAGTTTTAAAGTTTGGCTGGATAATAAGAGGTGAGCCAACGGACATGTACTCGTTAGGGTCAGTGTGGGTATTTGTGCAACTACGATAATTCAACAACAACGGTAAAGGGTAAAAGATTTCCCGTTTAATAACACACAATGGAAAAACTAGTATTGTTACAATCCCACATCAAGAATAGTTTACAGTCCTATATCAAGAATCATGTATAGTCCTATATCAAGAAAGATTTTCAGACCTATATCAAGTAAGATTTACAGTCCTATATCAAGAAAGATTTAAATGCTATATCAAGAATAATTTACAGTCCTATATCAAGAAAGATTTACGTGCTCGGCGAGTACTGTCTTGCGTACGGCGTGCTCGACGAGTACTCTCTTGCGTAAGGCGTGCTCGGTGAGTGCCGCCTTGCGTACGGCGTGCTCGGCGAGTGCTCTCTTGCGTAAGGCGTGCTCGGCGAGTGCTCTCTTGCGTAAGGCGTGCTCTGTGAGTGCCGCCTTGCGTACGGCGTGCTCGGCGAGTGCTCTCTTGTGTAAGGCGTGCTCGGTGAGTGCTGTCTTGCGCACGGCGTGCTCGGCGAGTGCTCTCTTGCGTAAGGCGTGCTCGGTGAGTGCCGCCTTGCGTACGGCGTGCTCGGCGAGTGCTCTCTTGTGTAAGGCGTGCTCGGTGAGTGCCGCCTTGCGTACGGCGTGCTCGGCGAGTGCTCTCTTGCGTAAGGCGTGCTCGGTGAGTGCCGCCTTGCGTAAGGCATGCTCGACGAGTGCTGTCTTGCGTACGGCGTGCTCGGCGAGTGCTGACTTGCGTCCGGCGTACTCGGCGAGTGCTGTCATGCGTAAGACGTACTCCGTGAATGATGTCTTGCGTGGCAGCTGGCAGTGCGGCAGTCAACGGCGAGTTGGTAGTGGCTAACGAGGGTGGACGGCGGCGGAAGTTAGCGTCTATGGTTCAGCGACTCTTTGCAGCCGGTGTATCGCATCCTCCCACGTCCGCGAACCGTTGGGCGAGTAGGGTTATTCCGAGAGGAACCATGTACATTCTTAGATGGTAACATTTCGTTGATCTGTTAATCAGCTGGAAACAAATAAATGTTCGATCTCTAGATTAGACATCGGTCGCTATCAGGCGCCACTAGCTCGGCTCTTACTCACCAACATATCAATCGCTAGGTGACAAAAGCAACCAAGCTAATTATAGATAGCCTCGCACGATCTTCGATCTGTGACACCAGAACTTATCACCTATTATTCTGGTGATAGTTAATTGGTCAAATACTGTGGGGCGATTTTATGCAGCAGTAGGTGAATCCGTGATGACGCCAATAAAAGGCTACCCTTGAACTTTATTTAATCCGTGATGACCCCAATAATAGGCTACCCTTCAACTTTATTTAATAATCAAATTTCTGCGCCTATAAAGTGATGAACGCATCCGCGTTGTCAGCATTATGACATATGTACTAGCGATTTGGCTCGTCGTTATGGCATTTCTCATCAAGCAATATCTAGTGTAAAAAGCCGGTGAAGCGATATGCAGTCAACAAATGACAGGCTACGACCGCCAGTCACCGTACATCGACAAGATCGACTCTTCCTCGTTACTGGTATACGGGACAGGTTTCGTACCTAAAGCCACACAGCCGCTATAACACCGGGTCGCAAAAAGCGGCGAAATTAATCTTATGACAATTAATGGTGCTTGCAGTACCACTGTTTTGCAAATATGCCTATCAATTCGGCCACTCCTCGTTAGTAACACTGTAGGTAGCACTCAGTAGTAGCAGTTCCTGAGAGCGAACCTGAACATGTCGCATCATAAAATCTAAATAGGTGCAGGAAAATGAAACCACAAAAAACACGATGACACAAACAAAGTATTCGTATAAAGGGCTTCCTGTTAATGATAGACACAACTAGCTAATTAACTAAGGTTACACAATAAGGTAAAATATAATTATATAGCATAACACATAATTCGTTTCATGCAGGTTATACGCAAAGTGCTTGTGATGAAAAATAATGTTACACTACTTAGGCACACACGTACGACACTGGAATCGAAAGGCGAAACTCTCGCGTAGACACTGCCACGTCCGTCACACCTAGCTGTGGCGAATTCAAACACTTAATTTTAAATACATTTTTAGCAAGTCTAACACTTCACTAAAATACAAATACTGCATAAATTTAACAAAAGTCCCTCACCAGAATGCATCATTTGAAATGTAACGCTGATCCGCGAGAAGGTCAACATGTATAACGTAAAGTATTTGCGTTTAAATACGTCTCCGGCCCACGGCAAACTGCGCTGGTCAACAAATAAAACTCTCCCAGCAAGTTAATCTCGGTGTTTATTCCGTATGTAACCTGTTGCGCCGCTCCACGGTAGCATTGTAAACTAATGGGTGACTAAGCTTGCGTGTGTGCTTAAAACTAAGATCGATGAAACCCTACCCGCAATGTGTGCTTAAAACTAAGATCGATGAAACCCTACCCGCAACTAAGTAATGTAAAATCTATTAATAAACCACAACCCCTAAAACAAATCCTAAATATAATGGGTAAACTTATAGCTAATCCTAAAACTCGAAGAATATTATCGGTTAGTGGTCTTCCTATCTATATTAAGTTGAAATTATGGTTGAATAAAAAATAATTCTACAGTAATTGTACGTAAAGCTGTTATTGACTGATTAGCTGTCCTATTTAGTTGCAGCAGAAAAAAGAGAGTTTTAAGTGCGTACGGTCTACAACTATGCCTATGGTAAACAAAAATACACGAAACCATCGGCATCGACGGCTCCGTAGTCGTAGACATAGATTTAGACACTGCATTGTAGATAAGCTTTATATTATAAACTAGACCAACAATTCCAGCTGAAATTAACCGAAATTATGTACAACGCAGACACAAACAGCTATGGTTAATATTATATACTGTATTTTTATAAATAAAATATATACTCGAGTTTCCTGACTCCGTCTTTGACTCATGCACCTTTTGTTTTGGTTCGTATATGCCAGGTTAACGCAATTATCGGACTATTATTTTCGTAAATAAATTCATATTTTGCTGTGATACTATGCCCACAACAGTAAGTGTCAGTTCAGTATAAACAGTGACTTCCAATGACCAACCGTTAGTTGCAGAACGAAAAAATACCGCGTAACCACGGAAATGTGCGACGCACGAATTTGGGACATGCAATCATAGAAACAAGTGTTTTTATTTTACATATTTTCGAATATCTTGAAGATTTATTGTTCTGCCTAAAATACCAATAAATCAATAACTATTTGTGCAAGAACTATGAGATTTTGGCATGGTTACTCTCCATCATTTGTAAACGCTAGATAATAACATATATACTACTGTATATTAGTTCTCCAACAATCTGCCATTGGCATTGAAGGTGTGTGTTTTTATGTGCGACATTGAGCCAGCAATAAAACAGTGAGTTCAACAATAAAACATGTTAGAACACAAATAAATCTTATTTGAATCAATAACACACCTACATATATGAGAACTTTGAAGTTTCTATAAATAGTGAAAAGTGGCCTATAAGATAAAATTCCAATTCAGTTGTATATGAGAAGCAGGTACAATGCCTTTGTAATACGCCATATTTGGATTCCCTATCATGTAAAAAAATAGTGTTGATGGACGTTTTGATCAGTTGTATTAGTTCGTCCACATCCTGTAGATGGCGCCATCCGCGTAGATCGGGTTACGTTGACGCGTGTTGCAAAAACTCTACTCGGTCCCCGATCTCCTACTCACGACATCGGGATCAGGAAGGGCGCCGAGATCGGTGCGCTTGCAAAAACTCTCTATCGTTGTTTAATTTAACTGAATGCAAATTATTATATGTGTGGAATTTCAACTTTGTTTGCATATAACCATCGTTAATATTACGTCAATGTGTACAGAGATCCAACAATGGTGTGTAAATCAAAACAGTATCGCCTCCTTGTGGCTTGCAGATACACATGTAAGACGGAAGTTGGCAACACCAGTTACCAGCGGGGAAGCTATGCTTATACATGCATACTAGAATCTGACTAACATGGGAATTAATGTGTGCTTAAGACAAAAACCGAAGGAACCCTACACGAAGGACAGTTTGTAACCAGCGTCAGTGCACGCTAGCTATTATATTGTTGCGTAATTTATCTGAATACAAGTTATTATATATATGGAATTTCAACTTTGTTTACATATAACTATCGTTACCATTACGTCAATGTGTATACAGAGAAACAACAATGGTGTGTAAATCAAAACAGTATCGCCCCCTTGTGGCATGGAGATACACATGTAAGGCGGAAGTTAGCAACACCAGTTGTCAACGATCAGGTTGTAAACAAACATACCCGAATCGGATTCACAAGGGACATTTTACTTGTCATTTCCGAAACAGAAGTGTGATCAGCTACAAGACGGAGTACGTTATCAAGTCCTAGCTACGGACGGGAGGCAGACTGATCGAACGCCATGAATTCGCTGTCCGTGCTTGTGTTGTGGACGAATCTCTGTCTGTGTGGAGCTTCGACCAATCCTGGTCTGAAGATTCGGTTTTCTAGACGTGGACTGGATGTCGGTTGGTATGCTTAATAAATAGATTTTGCGTAATGTTTGACAGAGACTGGTGTCGCACAATGATAGTGTACGATTCCCCTAATCTATCGAAACGTACGTTTTGTGTGTCACTTGTTCAACGGATATATGATAGTAATTGAAACGTATAAAAAATCGATCGCGACCAATAGTTTTAGCGCCTATACCACGCTGAGCTGTGGATATTTGACTATTTTACGTGTGCGTGGCCTGTCGAACAGCTTCCACGGTTCTGTTGTCCAACCATCATTTCAACAAAGCCGAGAAATCTCCATCCCATCTGAAATCTCTGTTATTTTTTGTTCAGTGGACACATAATTGCTAGAAAAAAAACGTAGTTATCAAGTTCCTCTTACTATTAACAAGTATAGTGTTTTTAAGTAATGTCGTGATGATCAAAATGACAAAGATTATTAGCCACTCGACGCAGGCCCGGCTGCCTCGCACCCGGTCGCTTCTCACACGCGTGACGGATCCCTACACCTATTCACATATATAATCCATGAAAACAAACAAAGCAAAACTTACTCACTGTCGTTGTTCCGCTGACGTCAATTAAACCAGGCACTTCAGTTATGATTGTATCGAATTCATAAGGGGGACATTCTCTAGAGAGCAGCACAGAAAAAAAAATACAAAAGAAAAAAAACTTATTTACAGAGACAAATTAATCATTACGTTGAACGCATGTGCATAAGATTGTAGTCGGTGGTTACAGTCTTTGCTTGCCGTTGATCGCTATGTGAATTTAAGCTGCAGTTCACCTTTACTGAGAAAATGGTTTCCTTGGCCGTTTCGGAGAGGTGCTCTGTGTCATATTTGTATACTCAAATGGCCGGCTCATAGTCGACATTGCTGTTGGACCTGATGAAATATGCATTAATTATTGTTAACAACGTCAAAGAGTGTAATATATAACGAGGCGGCACGCGTCAAATAACGCGCGATTACCGACGCGCGCGCCCCGTGTGGTGACGAAGGAAGCCGGCCCGAGGCATCAAACCGTTCAATGTAATCAGATTTTTCACATAGATGATAACAATAAAAGTCATTAAATTCATATTTAAATAGAGGAAGTATCATGTCGTAGGGATAGCAAATCTATTTTATTATTCTTTAATTAATGCATACACCAATTCTCACCATGTAAAAAAATATTGACAAGTTTACTTTTTGCACCTACATTAATTTAATTAACTGCTGTTCTTTTGATTTTCTTCAAAATTATCTAACTAAAATGTTGACAAATAACCATATTTTCATGAAAATGTTGTGCCAAGTGTTTAGAACTTTATTCTAAAAATCCGATCCATAGCCCAGATTTGTGAGGGACCAGGGCTCGAGAACAGACGGCGGGTTCGTATCTGCCAGGAAGCTGTCCGCCTGTTGTACGCTCGCGGACAGGTTCGAGGTACTGATCGTAAAGTTGGGAGCAATGAAATACCCAACACGGAACACTTGCTAGAGTCTTTTTTTCCCCGTACAATTTTCAAAGATAATCGAAACATGACCATTTTCGATAGCAGCCGACTCCTCTGTGAGGTAAATATCCATAATTTAAAAAAAATGAAATCCGTCAACATTTTAAACTTGTAGAGCGGGCACAAGCAATCTCTATTGGTGCGGCGGTGGACGTGATGACTAAACCATGGTATCCCCCCAAGTCCATTCGTATGGAGGATACAGTAAATCATGGTATCCCCCCAAGTCCAAGATCATTTCAAAGTTAGAAATGTTACATGTACACATACAATTAACTACAGGTGACTATATAGTTTGAATGGTGGTGTGATGTAGCCTGCTGTTGACAATTAGATGTACAATGAGATCATGCAGGTGACATGTCTGACACATGGAATTCTAAAATTGAACTTCTTTCATAAGTGATGCTACACTTCACATCCGCAAGATATATACATTTGTCCAAAAAATTCCTTAAAAATAAAAATTTTGTGTATAATTTTAATGATGGGCTAATATACATGTAAGGCATGTATTTTCTAATATTATTTTTTTAATAAAAGGTTGGTACCATAGCTATTGGCATTGCACTATTGTAACGGGATGAATTTAATTAGATGATAAATGATTGACATGAATAATAGTAACTCTATTACTGGGCAGTACATTTCAAATAGTGATATAGAAATGATGCCTAGGAATCTTAGCCGTTGAAGAGTGAAACGCAGACCTGGATTTGAATCCTAATATCGTCGGCATACTTTCCAGTTTCTGTGTGATTGTTTTGTATATTTTAATTGATTTTATTGTTTTACCTATCAGTCTCTTTCTGGAAACTACAAAAACTTAGTTTTCTACGATACTGTCTGCTGTTGTTGCATGCAATAGCTGCACCAAATGGCTCTTGCTCTTCGAACACCATGGCGGCTTATCCATCGCTGCACCTTCTCACCACACGGGGCGCCACAATATCAAGCGACACTGCGCATTAAAGGCAGTGCCGCCTCTTTATGTATTACACTCTTTGACAAAGTGGCGAACATATATTGGCGTGCAGGCGAAGTCCGCTTTTCCAGGGCAGCCCCAAAAGGGTAGCCATCGACGCCCTGCTCCGTCGGCGGCAGAGAGAGAGAGGGAGGGAGGTAGAGGGGGAGGGAGGGAGGGAGGGAGGGAGGGGGAGGGAGGGAGGGAGACGCGTGACGCGTGACGCGTTCTTCTGATACAGTTGAAACCATTGATTCTCGCGTTAATTTGTCTTTCCAGTTACAAACGCTGCCCTGGACGTGATGGCGTCAAACGTTGCGGGTAGTTCGATTGACGACCAACACGGGCGGTCCGGCAGGAAAACATACGACGTCACAGGGTATTTATATATATATATATATATATATATATATATATATATATATATATATATATATATATATATATATATATATATGTATAATGCATCTACACTTATTTGTAAAATTTTATGCAAAGACTCTGTATGGAGCTATGGGCTAAACATAATTATGTGTTTGAAAATAGTGTTTCTCAGTCAGCTAAAATATGAACATTATAAGGATTATTATTGTATTAGTCATGTTATGTAAAAAAAATTATTAAGTTCAAGACTTATGTTTTTTATGTGTGGGATTTCATGTGACATTTTATGAGTGTTTTTTTAAAGCCTACTGACTACCAAGTTATTATCATAACAGTTATTATACTATATAAAATTATAAGGGAGAAACACACACACACACGCACACGCACGCGCACGCACACGCACGCGCACGCACACGCACACACAGTTGCCTATATAATAAGGTAGTGTTCCTATACAATGTGTATGTGTGTATACTGCTTGTATAAGTACGGGAAATATACGTGTGTGGCAATCTTAGCCAAATAGTTTGGTGTGTCATAATTGCGATGCTTGAATTTCATATTTTGTTACACTAATTTTTTTAATCGTTCAAACAAACTTGAGTTCATTGTTTTCATATCAACTATATTCTGATACGCATAGCCTTGTTTCATATTATATATGTTGTCTAACTTGTGACCTGTACACTTTACTAATTAAAGTACTGATGGTTCGAATGGTATCATTACATTAATACAGTTCCTGCAAAATAGGAAATATTTTGTTGATGTTGTTGCTAGTGTATGTACTGGTCATGGACCTGGTGCTTCAGGATGAGAATCACGTCTTTCGATAAGCCAAGTGCAACAACGACGGTGGCGCCAGGTAGCGGGATAACGTGGACACTGGCCGGTGGCTCCATCTCGGTGAAAGGCGATTGGCACTATAAGTACAAAGTGAACTTGCTGTGAGTACGCTGTACACTGTACAGTACATGTCGGTGTAACCTAAGACAATGTTTTAACAACAATGGTCAAACAGAAACGTTTGGTCTGGAGACATGCCCCTTTTGTACAAACAAGATCCATGTTTTCGTAAATATGATCTCCTCTTTGACATGATGAGGGTGTATTGCAATTTAAAATATAAGTTTCAGTAATAGCGGATTCAGCTGTTTTATGATATGTTTTAGCATTGGCAGTACTCACGTCAGTGACAGTGGCAGCTTCGACTTGTCTGTGACTGGGCTAAACCTACGACTCTCCATCATGCTAGGTAAGTGGCAAGTGTTGCAAGTGGAGTTATGCTTACAGAATGAGATTAAAACATTAGCTAAAATAACGATTTTCTTGTAATCACATCTTTTTAGATTTACTTACGCACTGACGTTTCGATTGCCGTTGTTACCTTTATTTTGGGACGACTAATTCTTCTTCTGTTCGCCAGTTGGCATGGCAATCAGGCGTTGAGTAGGTAAATCTCAATACTTGTGTTTTGAAGAAAATCGTTACTTCATTATTATGTACCAACTTGATGAATATTTTCACGAATAATCTACAATACATGCAACATACATATTATTCATGATTAACTAAGATGACATGTTTAATTTCCTTTCTACGTTGAGCAAATTAATTTTAGTAACATGCATGAAGTACGGATAGTTCCCAATCTAATAAAACACGATGTTTACTTTGACCATGTTTTCATCACGCTGCTGCCGAGAGAAAATTATGCGGGAAAAAGACACATTCGAATAGTTATAATAAACTATCGTTGATGAGTATTATTTAATTACCGAAATGCGTGTTGCATTAGAGTGATTCCCTATGGCTACGGTTTTCTTGTTTTTGAAACATATATTTCTTTTATCCCTTAACTAAAATAATAGACAGATTGCACGCAAAACATTTAAAATTCACCAAGTCATCTACAGTATGGACGTAAATACTCAAACACGGCTCTCGATTAAATGGTTAAACGTTGATATGTTTTCTTTCAGGAATGAGTAACAGCGGACAGCCAACTATCTACACAACGGGATGTTCGTCAGACGTCGGTCGTGTACACGTACATCTCCACGGTGGCGCGAGCTGGCTGTACAACTTGTTCGATGATAACATCGGAGATTCGGTGAAAGACAGTCTCCGAGACACAGTATGTAGTACACATTTATAAAAGGAAATAATATTACATGTCAATAGAGGATTTGATATTTATTTATATTCAATGTAATACGTTTTATTCACACTATTACGGTTTAAATGGTGTTAGATGCAGGGAAATTAGGGAAGCATAAAATTAATGATGAATGATAAACGGTTTTTTTTAATGTCGATTACTGAGAACAATAATTAGTTAGGATGCAGTGTCCTTCTTTGCTGACACGTGCAAATAATGATACACAAATATATGTGGCGACATGCAAATTATGTTGACAACATTTACTTCATATAGAACAATAAAGGTAAAAAAACATATTTTAGCTCTGCGATGCTGCTAAAAAGACAATTAACGGAAATGGGTCAAAACGGATGACAAATCTGAAACGTAAGTAATCATTTCCCATATATAATACTGCAATCTTGTAAGAACCTTCGTGAACAAATTTGAAACGTGTTGGATAATTGTATTTATATAATTAGCCTACTGGATTCGTTGTGACCAGCGGGTGTCTCGTTTTAATTTCTATACAAGAGGCAATTTTTTGCATTCTCATGTCCATGGCTGCTGGTATGGGTTTCTTGTTCACTAATGGAATGATGGTTCATGTTTCTTGTCCACTTATGGAATGGTGGCCGATGTCTGATATCCACTCACGGAATGATGGAATGTGTTTCTTGTCCATTCACGGAATGGTATCCTATGTTTCTTGTCTACTCACGGAATGTTGGCCTATATTTATTGTCCACTCATGGAATTGTTGTCTGTGTTTCTTTTCTATGCACAGAATGACGGCCTTTTTTTTGTCCCCTCACGGAAAGGTCTATGTTTTTTATATTCATGGAATGGTTGTTTATTTTTATTGTCCACTCATGGAAAGGTTGTCTATGATTCTTGTCCACTCGTGGAATTATGGCCTATGTTTCTTGTCCATTCATGGAATGATGATCTACACTTCATTTCAACACATTGTCTACGTTTCTTTTCCACTCCTGGACTGGTGGTGTATGTATCTTATCCACTCAAGGAATGAGGGTCTGTGTTTCTTGTCCATACATGGAATGATGGTCTATATTTATTGTCCATTTATGGAATGGTTGTCTACGTTTATTGTCCACTCACGGAATGGTGTTCTATGTTTTTCGTCCACTCACGAAATTGTGGTTTATGGTTTTTGTCCACTCACGGAATGGTGGTCTCTATTATTTTTATATCCACGGAATGGTTGTAAATGTTTCTTGTCTACTCACGGAATGGCGGTCTATGTTTCTTTTCCAATCACGTAATGGTGGCTATTGTTTCTTGTCTACTCACTGAGTGTGGCCTATTGATCTAACGGAATGGTTGTCTATGTTTTTTGTATATTCACTGAATGGTTGTCTATGTGTTTTGTCTATTCAGGGAATGGTTAACTGTATTTCTTATATATTCATGGAATGGTTGTCTATGTTTCATGTCTACTCACGGAATGGTTGTCTACATTTCTTTTCCACTCATGGAAAGATTGTCTATGTTTCTTATCCACTCGTGGAATGATGGCCTATGTGTCTTGTCTACTCACGTAATGATGGTCTGTGTAATGATGGTCTACGTTTCTTGTCTTGTCATGGAATGATGGTCCATGTATCATATCCACTCACGGAATTAGGGTCTGTGTTTCTTGTCCACACATGGAATGATGGTCTATATTTATTGTCCGCTCATGGAGTGGTTGCCTATATTTCTTGTCCACTCATGCAGTGGTGGTGTATATTTGTTGTCCATAAACGGAATGTTTGACTATATTTCTTATCTGTTCATGGAATAACGTTCTATGTTTTTTTGTCCAGTCACTCACTTGAACCACAAATCACAGTACTAACATTTCTAGAAGTTTCTGCTCTACATAAATGGTCAGGAAATAATAATTATGTACATTTAAAGCCATGCAAAAACATTTTAGTGTTTCAGCAAAACAACCTTCCCTTTGCCGACATACTCGAGTTACAAGCTGATGTATTTGTCTTGACGGTTAGCGAGGCTAAATATTGTGTAACAAAAACATTTCGTGGAAAGTAGCCCACTGATTTTTACATGGCAATTCTGTTTAATAAGAAAATTCCTTAAGCACCGTTTCTCTGTTTCATGGATCAAGTGCAAGTCATCTTTGGTCAATGGTTGTTGCTGGATTATCGCCTTGTGATGCCCCCGAACTTTACAAGCGACTATGTCGAGTCAAAACATAAGGTATCAGAACTGTTGGGTATGCAAACAAAACTCGTATTGGTGCTAGTTAACTGATTTGAGTATGCAACTGGAAATGCATTTCATCATTTTCCCGGGGCATCTTCAGATTGGTATCCGCCAATGGCAGATGCAGATGTCCTGGCTTCATGTCGGTGATAGCTCCTCCCAATCATTGTAAGGTATATACTGTTTCAATCGAACCAGATACGCTTTTTGACGTAGGCGGGCAAGTTTCTGAAATGGTTCGATACGCACGCACAGGCACACACACACACACACACACACACACACACACACACACACACACACACACACACACACACACACACACACACACACACACACACACACACACACACACACAATTTGTATATACTGGGTGTCGGTTTATTATATACATTCCTAGGGCGAAATGTTTGTACAAGGTGTCATGACAGAGGCTCCGTTCCAACCGCTGCCGCTGCCGGATCTAACGTCGGATGGAACTCGCATGATGACATTCTGGGCGTCAGAATATGTCCTGAACACCTTAGGATATCTGCTGCAGAAATACAGTCGCTTGGAGTACAATCTGTTAAACAAAGACGTGAGTTTGAAAGATGTTAATCCCAACAGAAGAATAGTTTGTGTTATTTTGAAATCATCATCATGTGGTGCCATCTCGTCACGGAAAGTAGGCAACCATGGATCGCCGATGCGTTGGGCCATTCTGATCAGATTACTTGTTCTCCATCCACGCCTTGTTCTCCATCCACGCCTTGTCCGTGTGGCTCTTGGTCTTTCCCCGCCTCCACCATTCCACCAACATTTCCCTTTGAATTCCTTCTGGTCTGAAGATGCGCCCCAAAAATTTTACTTTGTGTTTCTGCATTTTATTGAAGAGTCGTGGTTTTATTCCAGCTTCCTTTAGATCTTCTATATTCGTGCCATGATCAGTCCTACTTATGTAATGGATTCTCATTGCACGCAAAATTACATATGCTCCCAGTGTCTGTTAACATATGTTGTAAATTGTCCACGTTTCAGCACCATACACCAATGCACACAAAATGTAACATTTAAAAAGCCTTATGTTAGCAGGTAAGACCTGAATGGCATACACGTATCGCATACTCGTTCCTCTTTGAAAATACAATTGTTACAATATGTGAAAAAGCGTACTGGAAACACATGTTACGCAATAACCAGCGAATGTGCAAATAGGCCTTAGTACATATGTAAGCGTATATATAAATATTTTTTTTACTTTGATGTTTGTTTTGAAATAAACTCCATTCATCCATTCATATATACATATTATATATACTTTTAGGAAAAGCACAAATACAAATTAATAGCCCGAAACTGATACATACATTTATTACTTTATCTTGTATCATATTTTTAGATGAACACATCACTGAACTTCGTATTGTCACTTTATTAAATGGCATTGTTTATTCGAAACCTTTAGCAATTAACGGTATAGCATTAAATCCCTATTAATAGTGGCTAAATATGCGTCCAGTTGGCGGAGAAAAGCAGACCAGGCTTGCTGAACACCACTTGTCCAGGAAATGTATGCATAGGCAATTTCATCCCGGGGGTAAGTAACAGTTATGGCAATATGATTTTTTTTTACCAAATGCTAACTAATATAAGCCGATAATTGCATGATGCGGGATTATTGATATTGCACTGTGTACATACATATCGTGAACAAAAACATGTTATTTACTAATACAAATATTAAACATTGAGTTGCTATAACAAAAAGTATTACGACACCAACGCACAAATGGTCTAAATATCCATGAAAGTATACGTTTATTGTAAGGCTTTTACTTGCAATACAATGCGGGGAGAACTCTAAACCAGTTAATGGGTGCAACCAGAATGCCTTTCAATACGATACAATATATCATATTGATATTAATCACACTATGACTACTACAGAAAGAGGATGTTGATTAACTTGAGATGAAATTGGTGTCCATCGCGGTTCTCTGGACATAGAGAAGTTGGGTGGAAAATATTAACTGGCTGGGTGAACTAACAAACAACCGAAACCGCAGAAGTTTATTTTACGCCATAAATAATGTAGAATTGGCATAACTGTGTTACAGCTTTCAAAGCACTTTCCGAACAGTTCCGTCATGATTCACTTGGTGTCGACTGGCAAGGAAGACCAGCCCCGGTTCACCATGCTACCAGGAGACCTGCAATTGCATCTAGCAGGAATGGCGTACTACACCGTTCAGACAAATACAACAGATGTGCACTTGTTCAAGGCCCGGGTCGGTTGGTTATTTTTTTAATATAATAGTTGCACTAAATATTTGGATCCACAGTGTTAATAATTTCGCATATTATTATATAATATATAGTTTTGTATTTTCTATAAAATAAGAACATTATCGATAATTATATTAAATTGTTTTAGTCATTATCGATAATTATATTAAATTGTTTTAGAATCTGACGATCAAGATGGATGTTCGTATGAGTGACCGGCGCGTTAAGTCAAGTGTTTCGAAATACAGGTCAGTTATTTAGCAGCAGTCCATCTACTGGCACCCAATACTGTTCTCACACTTCACTAGCTATGATAATAATGAGAATCACATATTAGCTATTGGCCGTGTTTCTTTATACAGACACGGGTTTCTTCTGGTTGTAACACTCACGGACAAGCTGACTTGTTTGACGTACTCTTTATTACAAGTTGAATTTACTAAACATAGCAGTTACTCAGATACTCCTGCACGCTTGCTTGATATACACTAAAATTTAGTTAGTTCTCAGTTTTGAAAAAAACGATGGCTGTTCACAATGATTATTTAAAAATCGTACTTATTGTGACGCTCTCTCAGTCGTAGTCGCGGACACGTTACTGTGCGGGTGTACGCCTTACTATGCGGGTGTACGCCTTAATATGCGGGTGTACGCCTTACTATGCGGGTGTACGCCTGTCATCACTACGGTGCGGTCTTCCGGTCATTTCCTGATCTATAACAACACGTCAACAGTCACGCCTCGACAGTGCCGCCATCTAACGACGATTATACGTATACAACCACATCGACCACGCCATGATCGTGCGATGGAAGCATCTCCTCAAGTGCGTCGTCGCCGGACCGAAATGGCAACCCGCTTACGCGACGCTGGCGCTACCCAACTTGCGGGAGAAGGCTTGCCGAGCGCTTCGTTGTTCGATCCCAGGACGAGAAACCTGGTCGTCACAGATGACCTGATGGCGATAACAGAAGGTCGGGTCACGACCTTGTTCACCTAAAAATGGCATAGCACTAACACGTCCGCCTTCTACCTCGTTCAGAACCTGTTCCCGAAAAGAGAATCGCACCATCAGTCTGAACGCGCAATAAATGATGGTGTTCAAGAATCTACAAGACACGTCGCAGATAACGCACTTGGTCGGACAGATGTATCCGAGTCGCGTGAAATTCGTGCAAGAATCCTTCAAAGACGCGACGGCTACTTGTTGGTCGATCTGAAACAAGAAACGCCCGAAGATCTAAGCTTGCGTACGACCATATTTCCGGACGATGCTGTTCGGTACGTTTAACTGCCGAAGGTACAAAACACCAGACGCCGCGCTCGGGTCGCCATTCACAAGATGTCTCAACTCGTGAAAAGACACGTCTTGCGTCTGCATGTGCTGAATAGATACAAGAACATGAAACTGAGAAACGTCATCCTCGCCAACGCAGACTTGATTTGTAGTCTGTGCGAGTGCGTGTATAACATCTTACAAGGGAACGTTCCGTTAACCCCGAAGCAGAAGACGAAGTTTAAAAAGTAAAAGAAGCACTTGCACGGCGGTTTCCTGTCGGTCTTGCTAGCTCCATTGACTGGCTCGGTCCTTCTTCTCTCGCTCAGACAGGTGCTACAACAGACGGAACACTCACTACAAATGGATTTTTTATGCTACAGCCACAATGGTGAAATGGCATCAAAGATTGAAGATGTGGCAGCCAACACATGGATGAATAAGCCAAGGCAGACCAGTCTTTACACATGAATTGTCGAAAGGAAGATGTGGGACTGGAGTCTGGAGAGCTGAAATGGCCATGAGGGATAGAGATGTCTATAGACAGATGGTTGGAGCCAGCAGAGTTCGAGCGCAGTGGGCGGCATGACTGAACTCGACATTTAATAAATGTCCGTAGATCACTGTGTAGGCCCTACGTTAGTGCATGGGTTCGCTCGACTCGACTCCTTTCCGCCGGACACGGTTTTGGGCTTTTATTTCCTGTTGGTTCCTTCTACATCCTATTTTTGTCATCTCAACTTCCACTTCCCTGCCTACCTCGTGTGCCCGTAGGGTGTTGGGTTGGCTTCCTGAGTGTATGGTCTATCCGGTTCTAGTTGTTCTTTCTAATGTGATGTTCAGTTGGCTCTTGACTTGTTCTTTCCCTAGTCAAGTGTTTCATTACTAATTACACCCTATCCTTGTAATTCTCATGAAACACTAGTTAAAATCAAAAGTTCTTCTTAGACACATTCATGAACATATCACATATTTTATTTGTCATTATTTCGCTTGACCATTCTAAGCATACCGACGAATCACTCAGTGCTAGTTCTGTTGGTGATACACCTGAGGTAACTTTAATGTGTTCACTACGCGCTCTCTGTAAACGCCTGATAGATGGCATCACTCTGTCAGTGAACACAGTAGAGGCTTTAGTGATTCGCTTCGCTAAGGCGACGCACAATGGCCGGACAACCACAGTGTGATAGTTCTGTTGACGTTTTCAACATAACGCTGACCATAAGACTATCTGAATAAAACAGAACCGCACTCCACCCGCAGGGGCTACTCCTCTTTACGCTGTATTAGGTAGGTAAGGCCAAATGCGTGCGGCGATGACATATATATGTGTGTGGCGTCTAGTGCTGTAGATTACTGAGCAGTTTGTAGTGAATGCACTACAATGCTCTCGCTTTTAGCTATAGCCGCCAGATAGCTCCCTCCCATGAGGTGAAAAGGGACATGAGTGCGAAAGCTGATATACATAATCCCCATAGACACGACATTAGCATAACCTCCTCGTGGTACTGATAACCATGCACCATACGATCCCAGGCAGACATGCTAGGATAAGAAATCTGGGAGAAGAAAACTTGATTCTAAACATAAGTAGATCGAGCTCATCAGCCATGGAAGGCGGTCTGGGAGAAGGAGTACAAGCTATACGCCATTTGGCCTGTTCCAAGTCCGGATAAAGGATGAAGGTTGGGCAAGGAGCCAATCACCCGTTCCCGTCAAAAATCATGATTACGAAACCACAATAGTAACAGATGGCATTTGCGCACAAATATGTATTGGTTGAATTGTCAAATGTACTACACATACCGCACGGTATAAATATACATAACATATGCAACTCTGATACTGACTTTTGCGCGTCCCTGTTTACGATTACGCTTACTGATTCTGTTTTGTCGCGCCTCTGAGCTCAGGTTCCTGAGGGTATAGGCGCCATAGAAGTCAATTATTATTATTATTATTATACCACACAGCAGCAACGCGTGCATATTTACGAGATGGAAGAAGATACATGCGAAACTCTGACGTCAGTCGCAAACTCTGCTGCGTCGCCTGGCGAACATTTCTAGAACCAGCGTGGGTAGCGTGTGATTTAGCATTTCCCCCACATGTGACATCTGATCGAGTTGGCTGTCTCTGCGATACCCGCCAGGTGGGGTAACTGTTTTGGCTCACCAAGAATCTCGGCAAAGTTCACCGTCAATCAGAAGCAGTGCACGGTATTCCCGGAAACCATTCTTAATAACAATATCATTATAGCAGCGTTAACGAAACTGTACACAACCGACACAAACAACGACGGACTACCCAACCATCGTCCGCTTTCGTCCGCGCATTCGTATCTCTTCTAGCTTGTTCATAACATCAGCGGCACCTTTCCCATAGCCTGCCTTATAATGCTCCAATACCACGCTGAACAGTCTCTCCGTGTTGGGGTGCGTGCTGAGAAACGCGCGTTCTAGCACGTACAAGTCAACGCCTTTATCTTCGGCTAGACTCTCCTTGTAGCCGAGACCGAAGTCAATGAGCACAAGCCGGAGTCCGTCCACATTGTATCCTCCTGCATCGGGAGCGTCCTTGGGCAGCTGGCTCAGGAGCATGTTGGACGTCGTCAGGTCGCCGTGGATGATGTCCCGGCTGTGCATCAGGCCAATGGTTGAGCCGATCTTCTCTGCGAGCGGCCGCAGCGCGTCGACGTGATCGGCGGCGCGTGACGCTTCCAAGCCCATGATGTACTCGCGCACCGTCACGCTTGATGGCACGTGTTCCATGAAGATACGATGACGTTCCATGTCGACGAAGTACACCGACGGTGTGCAGATACCTGCAACACAATTGTATACCTAGACATGGTAACGGAACACGTTTTGTTTGTTATTATTATTACAGTGGACTTCGCTTAAAAGAATCGCATACATCAGAATCAACCTTTTAGCAGAATAAAATATTTTGGCTGTGGCGGAATCATTCTCTATTCCCGCTGCATGAAAATGTGCCGCATAAGTGAATCAGATGCTTTAAAGAAACACATTGCTCTAGCCGGAAGTGATTCTAATAAGCAGAGTCAACCGCATTATGCTATAATTTCTTTAATACACAATACTGCATAGTCATCTGTACAAAATGTTGAATATGTTTTTGTTGGACTGTAAATAAATTATTTATTGATTGATTATAATCACCGAGTCGTGTCACGGTTTGGTGACATTCAAATAATTATTACAACTAACAACAAATTAGTACCGCTAATTTCAAAATTTTAATCATTATATCCCACAACATGTAATGTTATTTTGCTTAGATATGTTGTAACTATCTACCGTCTACATTGCAGTCTTGCAACACGGTAAACATATATGGTCGGGAATGTCAGCCCAGAAAAAAATAAGATACACAATACGATAATGGATTTGCTAATATTTTGCCAAATAAGTTAATACTAAATTGTGATACAACCAAGCAGCAGTAGTTTACACTGGTTTACATTATTGTAAAATTATGACACTCACAGTCCAGTTACTAAGTAAAAAAATCAGTTACTCGTGTAATCAGCCATCTCTGAAAGTCTCCCATTACTAAACAATAATATTAAATTTATAAAGATAACTAGATTAATGGTGTATCATAATCATTGGAATTGTAACACAATGGAAATGGTCAAAAACAAATTGTTTCATCAGTATTGTTGTGCATTGTACAGATCTCAACTATGGCCACTGTGGCATGACAGTGTCAACAAGATGTGCACACAGTGGCGTAATGCTTTGCATAAGGTATGGAAGCTACCATATGGTTTGCACAGAGATTTAATACAATTAATTGCTGAATGTACATCTTTCGATGTTGCTTTGGTCTATAGGTTTATAAAGTTTTACAGAACAGTAGCCTTGTCAGACAACATGGTTGTTAATTATTTAGCAAATACAATGACATTTGTTTATAAATCCATTGTGGGCCAGAATGTAAGACACATTATGTCAATGTCCAAATATAAAATGACCCAACATGAACTGTTGTATATGCCTATGAGTGCTATTAAGCATAAATGTACTAAATACATGTATGCCGATGATCTTTATGTTTTTTTCACCTAGTGTTGCTGGGTTTAAAAAACCCACTTATTGTTGTGCCAAGTACGGCAATATGTTTGATATAACATACAATACCAACAAATCTTTCTGTATGTTTATTGATAACAAACCTGAGGACGAGAAAAATATTCACCCTATTGTTATCAATAACCATACACTACCTCACACTGAGAAATGTAAATACCTTGGCCATATTATAAACAATAACCTTACTGGTGATGATGACATCGCCAGGCTGAAAAGATGTAATTTATGTGCAGGCAAATGTTTTAGCCAGAAAATTTTACTTATGCAACAGTATCATTAAAACAACTTTTAATTCGTATTCTGGTTCAGTGTATACCTCAAGTCTTTGGTGTGATTTTAAAAAAGTCTGAAAGGTATTACTGTTGCCTATAAAAACAGTTCTAGAAATTTAAACAACTTATCATGCCATTGTAGTGCAAGTCATATGTTCACTACTAATTATGTAAAATCCTTTAACGAACACATACGCTCATCAATATTTAGCCTTTTATGCCAGTTAGAAAAGTCTGATAATCTACTTTTTGTGAAATATTTTCATACTGTAACTTATTATCAAAGTCCAATGATTAAACATTGGATTGATCAATTCATGATGTGTGTACTTATATATATATATATATATATATATATATATATATATATATATATATATATATATATATATATATATATATATATATATATATATATATATATATATATATATATATATATATTGTTTTTATTCTAACTTATTTTACATATATTTTTACTGCATGACATGTATTTATATTTATTTTTTATTATCTCTACATGTAATATTCAACATGTGTATATTTATGGTTTTTTTCTTGAATTGTATGTATATATATGGGCTCTTGCCTGAAATAAAGTATTTATTATTATTATCATACAATGACAATGCAAAAATCATTTGTGATTTGGTGGAAATGAAAGATTGTAACAGTGATGCTGTTTTAAATAAGGAAGAATGTAATGCTGTGAGTTCATATCTCAGCACAGTATAATTTGTTTTCTAGCTGCTATTTCTAACATATAATTTGTTTAATATGTACATGTTTGTGGGTCTTGAGTCCGAATAAAGATGATAATAATAATAATATTGGTCAACCTTACTAAATCAAAACGATATCATATCATACAACATGACATGTACACTGTATTCCCAAATACTGCAGCTGACTTCCTAAGGGGTATACAGATAGATTGCAATATTGCACATACATGCACGCACGCACGCACGCACGCACGCATGCACACACAATATTGCTCACACATTTCATACTTCAATCAAGTTATAACATTTCAAGATGAAACTTACCAATAATTCTGCATCTCATTATAGAGCGCACTTCTGCCTTGGTTCTTTGAATGGTCAAAGACTTGTCTAAGTCTGGGTGTCTGTATGCTTTTGAGAATCTCTCTTTAATGATTGCTGGACGACCCATGAATGTTCCAGAATAAATCTTAGCTTCTGCACCTTGCTTCATAAGTACCATTTGGGCACAGCCTGGAGTATCAACAGCTGTCATTGCTGAAACAATGAAACAGTTGATAACAGTACTGCTCAACACTGGGCCTTTCTAGTAATAACCTGCAAACAAACAATGCTCGTCTCATTTCAAATTCATTTTGCGAAAATTCAGTATCCACTACAAAATGCTAGGTCATTTGTGCAACTTTTGTATGCAGTTTTTTTCTGAAATCATCCTTGGTGAGATTATATAACTTTGTCATGCGATCAGCGAGAGGATGGAAGTCACGTCCATGATCAGCCTTGAACCCATAGGCCCATAGTGTTTATTGTTTTGGATATCCAGTATTTTTAGCCTTACAGATCTAATGACTACAATCAAGTCTTTTGATGATCTGAAAAAAAAAATTTTTTTAATTAAACCGACTGCGGATATTACTTAAGCTATTCACACACTACATATTAGGACATCAACGAACTGGATAGGCTAAATTAGTTGAGAATGCAGTTTTAAATAACTGGTAGTCTACATAGTCTTGAGTGCCAAGTAAAGGTATAGGCCAAATAACAGTATAGGGTGGCAAATCGGTCAAATTATTTAATAATAGTATAGTATCGTATAACAGGGGGGCAAATTGTTCAAAATAAATAATAGTACAGTGTGAAAAAGTCACTACTATATTTGTCTTTTTTAGCGCCGAAGCAATTTTTTTTCTCGTCGTGAAGCCAAGGCATCCCTATAAAACTACGCGGATCGCCGTGTAGTTTGGTTTTTTTACTGCAGAATATGCATAAACTGTGTGCATATTCACGTCACCGCAGACATAGTAACCGCATTTTATATCTGCAAAAAAACGGGGAATTTTCTGTTTTTAAATGGACAGTTTTATTGAATTGAATACACAAGCCCGTTTCAGGGGAAACTGCCGTCAGTCGGTTATGACCAGTTTGAGGCGATGTGCACGGTGTCCATTTAGTCAGATTACGAGGTGATAATGGCATTTTAACTAATAATATACCTTGTCGAGCTCCAGAAAACTAATGATTCTGACCTATTCATCTAATCATGGAAATCTAATGGTCTAACGCTTAGGGATCAAAAATCTAGGATACTCAAAAGTACAGGATCCAGCTAAATATACGACTGTCATTAGAAAGGATGAAAAAGCCATCAGAGGGACCCATATGCAGCTCCAGTTGGGAGCAAGTGATTTTAGCGCAAGTGGTAAACTGTTCCGTGGACGATTGATTAGCGCTAGCAATCGGGAGTTAGAGCGATTGCTCTCCTAAAAATGAAACCCAGAGAATATAGACTGGCACAAATGTTTAAATTTAATAATAGTAATGTGCAAAAATAAGGTGCGTATAGGGTGGCATTTTTCATCAAATAAATACGCGTATAGGAACGCTTATTCGGCATTCAAGAGTAGTTGATCAGTAATACATCATTATACATGTGTTATCCTCTAATATATTATGTGTTGATAGCATAATATTGCAATAAATGAATTGGAAACACATGCACAGCAGTTTCTGTATGACGTATTTTGCTGTTAAACTGGTGTTGCACAAGAAACACAAGGACATCCTTGCATAAAAGTCACTATCAGTTCACTGAATCTCTAGTAACAGATTGAAGTTTACTAAACAGACCAAGTTGAACTCAATGCATGCTCTGAACTGGGATCCCTTCTTACAATGTGAAAAAAATACTTGCTAATTGCCAATCATTATCCGATTCACAGAATATATGAATCATAGAATTTTGTCTGCACATTCCGTCTTAAAGCTGCCTCCTACTTTCAGACTGATTTTGCAAAAATCTATCTTCGATTGTGTTTTTTTTAAATTTGTTTTCAGTTTTGATGAAAACATCAGATTAAACTGAACCATTACTTTTGTCCTGACTGAACTGGAGAAAAAAGAAATTGGTGATAGATGATGTGCACCATCATTTTACGTCCAAACAAACCGGATTTTGTCTTCATATACAGTGGATCGTTCCATCATGTGCAGGGCTTTGGGTCCAGACCTGGCCCCGCAGGCCTGGATTTTAACTGCTAATAATATCAATTTAACCGTGTGCGCAGCAGAATTAATTCAAGTGTCATGGACATAGTCATATACAGTCTGAAAATGTATCCATTTCCCTGTTCATAAAGTATTTTTGCAGGGTGCAAAAAATCCTTGAAAAGGGGCACCGTTTTTACAACAAAATATTTATTCGTCCACCATCAACCCGTAAATAAAATAATTATCTGACCCCTTTAGTTAGAAGAACTATATTATCGCCCAAACATTATTTGTTTCCCTGATGAATTTTGTGTTAAATCATTGTTACAGAACATATCGATACTTAAAATATAGTACTGTTTGTCTGAAGGTATATTTCGGTAAGAAGTTGTTCACATTTGTAAACACGCACTTTCTTGTTTAGACCACGGCCAGTGAGCGACTCCTATAGCTATACAGTGGTGCAGGGATCAATAATTGTTGTCTTAAAAAGGCTTGCGAAGTTGCGCGTTTGTGTCCACTAACATATGCATTACCTTAAGATCGAGCACAATTTAATCATTGATATTACATATTATAAATCAATCACACGAAATAATGAAACTAGTAGCTAATGTTGAAGAAGAACGAGAATGTGAACATAGCTGATCCTAATACTCCGAGTTTACAGGTTGTCATTAAACACTGTGCAACTTCACACATATTTTGTGACCAGAGCTGAAAATTGTCATTTCCGGAGGAGGTATAGAATTTCTTTCTGATCTGGTGAACGACTGTTTAAAAATGAAGAGAAGTGCTTCATTCCCTACGAACAGAAGACCACCGGCACCTGGTAAATTACCAGTGCCGCAACCAGCAACAGTGCAGTCATTTCTCGGTATATTCGTGATGTACGTATGCAAGAAGGTGCTGCTCGCTGACACGTACTGGAAGATGACGGTGTATGTCGGCGGAGTGACGATAGGCTCACTGTTCACTGATCTATTTCCGTTCCCCAAAACCGTATTCGCTGATAAACGCAACTTCGTCAATCAGTACTTCGTGAAGCTCGGGTGGGGATGGACACTGTTCGTTCTTCTAATATTCGTGGCGCTCACCAGCATAACATACTGCTGCGGGAACAAACAGCGCGTCAAACGACACCTGTGTCGCCTTGCTGTCGCCACGCTTGGCTGGTACTGCTTCACTAGCCTGTTTGAAATTGTCGAGAACGCCACTGGGATCTGCGAACCTATGTCACCAAACAGTACAAACAAACGTTCTTGCAACAAGGCTGGTGGAAAATGGACTGGCTTCGACATATCCGGACACGTGTTTCTGTTGATTCACTGCCTGCTGACGATATCAGAGGAAGCGAAATGTTTCATCAGCTGGGATCGAATCACTGACGTGATCAAGTCGGAGGAGGAACAACCCACACGCAGACTGAGTAACGACGAACTGTCAGAATTGAAAAGGTTGTACAACGAACTGACGCCATACATCCGCGTTCTTCTCGTTGTTCTCACACTAATGACTATCATGTGGGAGATGATGTTACTTAGTAGTATCATTTATTTCCATAACATGCCACAGAAGGTGTGTGGATGTGGGTTTGCTGTTCTTTGCTGGTTTGTCACATATCGTGGCTGGTACAAGCTCAGTGATGTGTCTCCTGGTCTTCCTGGTGACGGCCCGTTTAAGTTTGTTAAAGTATGAATACTATAGTCCTTCATGTTAAAATAGGGTTATTGTATTGTATCCAACTAGGCATAATACATGTGCACATCAAAAACCCAAATACTCTGTTTGCAATATGAAAACTAACTAATTTGTAATGAATACTAACCCACCTGTATTTCAAACATGGTCAAGTAAATGGAATAAAACTGAATGTAGAAAATTAAAGGTCCTCATTTTTATTTTTCACGTGTAATTTCAGACACATTTCGTGAAAAATCGACGGACATACAAATTTGTTTGTACAAATTTGTTATTTAGTTTCGGTGAACTTATTGAAGAAACTGTTAAATTATTTCTGTCTGGTCAAAATGGTGCCAAAAAAGAGCAACAGTTGTCCAGCTCTATATATCATGACATAAGACTATTCATGCTTTTGCAAGCTTCCGATCTATTATTAAAATTTTATTTTTTGCTGATTAAAAAACAGTGCGCTCTTTTATTAAATCAACTGCGCATATTTCTTAAACTATTCACTTGCTACATATTTGCGGCCATTTCAGTGGAATATGATGAAGAACATAGTTGTATATGACATTTGAAATACTGATTGGAAGAACACAATCAATGGCATACTTGTATTTAAGTTTTGTTGATTTTATGCCTGTGTTTTTAATGTGTGGCCACTTCACTGGTGCAAGAATAGCAAATAACGAGAAAAATGTACATGACGTGGTGATGTAACTAAATTGATCTCTCTGTAATGTTGCTTTGACTGGTGAAACCAAGGGATTTGAGTGCGTGTTCTGAACCTGATCTTGCCAATGCTGTTTTATGCTGTAAAAGCCTATAAGGTGTATTAGTAATTGACAAACACAGTTGAGTTTTACCCACTCGTTGCAGCACTCTTAATGCTAATACCGCGGTAGGGGTAGTGGCGCGCAGTAGCATAGCAGTTAGAACGTCAGGCTCTCAATCAAGAGAACCTAGGTTTGAATCCTTTTGCTGCCATTTAGAAGCTTTACCTATTTCGTTCTTCCCACATTGCCACAGTTCACTCAGCTGTATAAATGAGTACCTGGCCACAGACAAAGGTGGATATCTGAACGAATAGTCTTTGCATAGTAATTGCAGTGTGGCTTCCCAGAGAAGTCGAGATGGTGATGGAATGAACAGGTCTGCCAGGGGGTGATGTGTAAAGCACTTTGAACAGTGCCTTTTTTGCCTTTAATATCGCTTCAGTGTAGATGTGGTTGTGAATCTTTAACACAAAATAGAATGCATAGCGAAACATGCCATAGCATAAACTTGGCCATAACACTGAGGGCTGAACTTAGTTAAATGTTGAGCTCCTGCCAATGATGGACACAATATGTGTATATTTCCTTAGACTAAATTATAAACACAGCTCTGTTACTGTGCTAAGTGCATAATGAATGGGGTAGGTTTTTAGTTAAATTAGTCGTGAATTGGTGCTATATTTTAATACATGATACATCTGCATATAAGTATCAAGAAATCTTAGGTACGGGTATTATATTATATACAAATATTTTTAGTTAGAATCATGGTTTGTTTAGTTATATTAAATGACCATGCTACTGTAATAACAAGACTGGTTAGTGTGTTAAGAAATAAAGTCATCTACCAGGTATAATTATAAATTTAATGATAATAAAATAAGTTTGTGATCTGGTTGCTCTGCATATGTATGCTATCATTATTCAAGTTTTTTTCTTTCAGTTTTTGTATCAATTCTATTTAAGTATTCCTTACTTGCAAGAAATGTTAGTTAACTACAAAAATCTACATTTATTTCTACTTGTATGTCAGTAAGATCTGAAATCAACAGCATGCAACAAGTTCACATACATTATAGCACAACAGAAAAATACATATTCAGAAACACCAAGATTTATCCAGATTAGTTCATGTTGTTTTTAGTGCTGTATGCCATTATTACTGAACATCCTTGTTAGATATGAACAAATGTTTGTAATAATGATTGTTTTCTTCTCATGTTCAGCCAGTATCATCGGTATGATCTACTGAAAGGTGTGTATTGTGTGCCTTGTGCAGAGGTATCCTCTGGTTTGATGTTGATGTTATTGGCCATTCTTTAAAATTGTGCCATCGCATAGTGTTGGTAAGATGTCATCATATTATTAATCAACCCTGATTAATTTCAAGAATTTTAAGTTGTGTTGCTAACTTGCTGTGATTCTATGTCAGAACTTTTACCACTGTCGACAAGCTTCGATATGTGAAATATGCCACTGATATTGTTCATTGCTACAATAATAATTTATTTATTTATAGTGGTTATGTTTTCCATCTTGCTCTGCATTGTTTCGTAATGTTATATTATGTATACAGTGACTCTTGTATCGTTTCGATTTATCGACCTGTCTGTTACATTTGCTGTGTTGTGAAGATTTAAATACATTTCAGTTTGGTAATTTCATTTGTCTGTGCTTGTGACATTATATTTATGTAAGAAGGTTTATTCAGTTAATTATTCTTTATATATGACAACACACGCTTCTCTCTTCCATACATGTATAAGTCCTACTCACCCACCTGTGTCCTGTTTCATTGGTCGAACCCCACTCCTTCTGTCAGTTCCCCTATTATTTTGTCACGGACCTCCTAACATAATTGCCACGACTTGTAAAACAATTGAATCCTTGGCAACTTGTGTTATACATTAGAATAAATTGGTAACAACCTAATTGTGTGCCCACTACCAGTTGAACTAATATTCGCCAGAGGGCAGCACATTTATGTCGCCGTCTTGGTAACGTAGAAAAATGTAGGTCTACCATACTCTGCATATATCTATTCAACAACTAATTCGGTGTCCCCGTTTTGGCACAAGTGGAGCCAGGACGATCATAGAAACACCAATGCATTTATATTACACAATACACGATGCAGCTGCATGTTTTACATATTGAGAGCACACATTTTGGCTTACAAATGGAGGCCCTATAACTATAGTTATAGGGCCTCCATTTGTTTTTAGCTAAGGCATCTAACATCGCACATGTTGTATTGTCTTAGAGATGTTATAGTTAACATTCGCACCTTGAACAAATAAAAAAATTGCAACGTTGTATGAACGTCAAATGTCCAAGTCCTTATAATGGTGTTGACAAGGGTAAAGACATCGGGTTGGGTTGTTGACCTGTTCTCAACGTTGTGCCAACGTCACATATATCGACGTAGTCATACCGTTGATCACCAGACGTTGTAAAACCGATGTTTTCATATATGTATCTAGTTGGTTGGTCTGTCGACGTGATTGGGACGTTGTATGGACGTCGATTTTCCACATCCTTATCCCTTTAGACTTCAGTGTTTTTCTGTGTGAATATGTGCCCCTAGTGATATCGATTTAGCTGCATTGGCATACCGATTTAGCTGCGTAGCACCAACAAATATAACATATTAGTCTAAATCTTTAATAAATACTAATATACCAGCTAGTATCCTACACGGAACACACTAATAACATACTCGTCTAAACACTAAACAAAACATGGCCTACATACAAATCACCAAAACGTACTAGTTCCAAACTTAAATACATACTAACCAAAAAATAGCCTACATGGAACACACTAATATAACACACTTGTCTAATACAGACAAACTGTGTACTAAAATAACTATTAAAAATGAACTACACGCATTTGATGAACTGCATGCTTGTTTGTCGAACATCTCTGACCACCTGTCAACAAAAAATCATGGCAGTAACTTGTCCAACTGTGCAAAACATCAATCACATCACACACAGCCACACACTCCACACACAGCCACACACAGCCACACGCAGCCACACACTCACACAAACACATGTACAACAGTTAGAGTGAACAGTTTAGTTGATTGAAATGACAGTCATATAGAAAAAACATTGGAAAGGAATGATGATCAGAGAGAAAGAAGATAATATTTGCAGTTGATGAAACCCTGTACAATAGTAAGATAACATAACTGGAAAGATAAAATGAATAGCATTATCAAATAACATAGACGCCTGCTGGCAGCAGTGTTGTTGTAGCTTCCAGCGTCTTAGTATTTGATTCTCGCTACACCACCGTGTACAGTAAGAAAGAGTATTAACTTTGTAGATGATTCAGGTAATGATTAGTACAGTTAGAGATAACACGTATATTTACATATATGCATATGTACATATCTGTCTATTTACATAATCATATATCTGCATATTTACATATCATACATATTATGTATAGATAACCAACACTGAAGATTTCTATGGTAAATCCTAGCCCATCTAGCAGATAACAGCATAACATGATCAAATAACATCGACGCCTGCTGGCAGCAGGGCTGTTGTAGCTTAGCGTCTTAGAATTTGAACATTGCTACACCACCCTGTGTAATAGTTACGGGCCGTCCAATAGTTACAGTGTTTAACATGCCACAGTTGGAGATAGAAATACACGAGAAAAAAAGAATAGATAAACAACTGTTGTGACAACACCGAGGACTGTTCTGTTGTATGATATTGCATCTAAGCCGATCTACACTGTGGGCATAACCACTGCTGTGGGAGAGCTGTATTCTCGAACCCAACACAGACATTGTGATGCCAGGCATCACAGAGATTACAGCCAACCATGTCAGCGTACAAGTTGGGAAGACCACAGTCACATAGAATCGGGATGACGTGTGGTAGAAAGGATTTCCTTGGGAGTCTTCTTATCTTTTCGCGGAAAAAACTGCTGAAATTTCCACTGCTGAAGCAACTGATCAAATGGCTTCTCAAGTCATCGGGTTGAAATTCCCATATAAGTTCGCCTTCTGGGACATTATCATAACCATGCTGGCAGATTTCGAACATGTTGGCAATGGCATACAGGCTACAGTCATCACCATTTATCTGTTTGCTGAGAGAGGGAGCCACGACAACCAGCTGCCCATCACTGGATCCGTAGATCTGGGCCAGCTGGATTTGAAGGGATGCTGGTAACTCTGAGTACCCAGCAAATAAACTATCAAGCAGAAACACACGGTTGTCTCCGGCTCTCTAAAATGAAGTGACCCAATGGGAATGCAATGTATAGGGCACCTGAACAGAAGGTGGAGCAGTACGCTGGAATGACTTCTTTGGGATCTCCCGATGCTGCATCTTGTCACTGAAACATGGGGCCAGGGTACAAAGTTGCATGCCATTGATTGTGGGGAACAGTGGGTGAGCACATGTAGTGAGCACATCTTTCTTATTTCATTCTGCATAGAAATGTTTTGTTTCTCATGAGGCAATCAACAAGATTACCTTTGTGAGTTTAATCCCATTATACTGGTAGTTCTATTGTAAAATGAGTCCTTTTGCACGTGGACACACTAGTGATTTCATAGTAAAGTATTATTGCAATAACTTTTACATTCACACCCCTATTCATTAAATAAGGCAGCTCAATGTAAAGGTGCTAATGCTGTTGATTGCCTGAGTTGTAATTGCAGTAGGTACTGAACCCTGAATAAACAAGGGGTCCATTAAACAATAAGTAAGAAATGAAAGTACTAGTATGCACAGTTACAAAGAAAATTTTGTGAAAGTGGATTCACAAGTCAGACAATGATTCAATAATCTGACCATTTCAGAGCACATTTACAAAGAACATTTTGTGAAAGTGGATTCACAAGTCAAACAATGATTCAGTAACCTGACCATTACAGAGCACATTTACAAAGAACATGGTGTGAAGTTAATTTCCTTAATGATAAATAACAACTATGCATAGTTATACTGGCGCTTTATGTACACAACATGAGAGAGGCCCAATAAAAATTGTGTATCAAGTTCAGAATCTAACATAAGTAATTATTCCATAGTTTATTCTTTTAAATTCACTCATAAATTGCATTAGGCACAACAACAAAAGGCAGCTCCTAAAAAAGAATTTAGTTGTAGTGTTCATTGTGTAATACTAAAGAATAAAAAAAACAGTGCCATGTAGTATACAATATTTTAATAAATATTTAATTTTCTACAAAAAAATGTTGCGTTACATAATAATGTAATATAACACCAATATTCAATACGTGGAATGAAAGTTTTATTGACCAATAGTGTATTGGAAAAGGGTTAACAGAAGAAGTGTAATATAATATAGTTACCTGTAATACATATTATAAAATAAATTATACTACATAGTCATAGACATAATATACATAATGATGTTGTATAAAAGGGTGTAGTTAAACTGTATCATTTCAGATTTACTCAATTTTATTTAGATATAAATTATTTCATATACCAGTGCACATCCCAATCAGTGATCACCAGTATTACTGCAGTAGATGGTCTATAAACAGTAACCCACTAATGTAAGGCCGCCCACTAGGTGATGTTCAATAGACGGAACAGCCAAAACATGGCCGCCGATCGTCAGTAAGTTATCGTTCCGGGAGCCCAAAACATATCTTAATATACGTGTAATTATTTCCCACTTGGTAAAAAGTTGCATTATTACGTTATCTAACTACACATTCAAGTGAAATCATTATACAGATCACGTAATCCACGCATTTAGCAATTCAATCTCGTTCCGGGCTCGTTCCGGCTAATATACAGGCCCAACTCAGCCGCCCTTTGTTTGGCAGATTTGTCCGAGCGAGTGAAGCACGAAAGCTTGAACAACGAGGAGTCCACACACGTGTGCTGATAGCCACCATACTGCCAGTGTCCCGCCCAGTCACCGCCAGCCTTAGCAGCTATTCCAGCATGACAGTTATACTGAAATATCAAATTGGATGATTCATCTATTATATAGTTCTACGAAATTACCTGTGTGCTATCGACAATTTAGTAAAGGTATAAACCACCAACAATTTCATAAAAGGGATCATCTACAAATTACGTACGCCAAAAATTGTCCGCCCCCTCCCCCTGTATGCGCACCGTACGCGTGACGCAGTGTAATGCTAGCGGTGAACTAACTAAACCAGTCAACAATGCCATCCCAGAAGCCCTGATACTGAACTTCCGCATAATTTTATAATTACCTTGATACAATTTTTATCAATGGTTTGACAACCTGGGATGAAGTTACCAGAAGCCTACCTACTGCAGTACCAAGCTGGCAAGCCGACAGCGCAAGCGGACAACTAGGCCAATTGCGTACGGTACGCATGCAGTAGCCTATAGACCCCCCGTGTATGCACTGCCTATGCAACCACTGCTACCAACTCCTCCTTCCTTGCTTACGTAATTTGTAGACAGCCCCGAAAAGAATAGCTGAGGCACCCCTTCCCCCATTATTGGGAAATCAAGGTTAGAGTAGCGTGATTCACATGACAGGCTTCTCAAGCAAATTTAAGTCAACCTAGATTTAAGAGCTGTGTATTGTCAACAATACGAGTTATCTTCAAGAATTAGTTTGTAATACTCAGATATCCTACTTTTCAAACATAATTGATTATACACACCTACTGAGATTTTATATTTTTAGTTGTATGAATAGCGTCGGGTGATCTTCATTCGCGTTTTACCCTTGTGTAATAGGTACAGGTAGTTAGTGTCACAAGACAACAAAATATATGTTATTACGTAGATGATCTATTACTGTGTAGAAATACAGGATGATTAAATAGCATCAGATGATCTATATGTATGCCCTTATTTATATTGATGTTAAATTTTATTTTTCATTCTGGTATTTGACGAGAAGTATACCAGATAAGTATGGTTAACACAGAAGAACTGTCATGTTGAGACATTGAGTGAATGCGTTGTTAGCACAGAAGCACTGTCGTGTGGAGACAATGAGTGAATACATTGTTAATACGCACTCCCGGATTTGTCATCTGTTCTTGGTGCAAAGACCTAGTTAAATGTATCCTCTGGGGAGAGAAGTAAAATGTTAGTGGTAGCTCATTTCAATATACCATTTTATTTATGCTCACATAGTGATTCACGTGTAAACAAAGTAGGGAGTTATGGTTGTCTCGCTTAGAACGGATATTATGCGTTATCATTACCGTACAATAAATGAGTTGTATCCTACATAATTTGTCTTGATTTATAGTATGCACCAATCGACCTCTACGGAAATGTGTTTTCTCGTGTTCTGAACCTGTTGACATAAGTTTATGTACACTTGTTTTTACGAGGAAATGTATCCACAGAATGTCGTGAATTCACGTTCGGTAAAACATGAATTGAACCAGTTGAAACACGTGATTCCACATGTTCTGAACCAGAGTTAATAGTGTCTGTACACCCAATTTGTCCACAGAATATCGTGAATTCACAAATGGTACCACGTGAATTGAACCCATTGAGACATGTGATTTCACGTGTTCTGAACCACTGTACACACTTGTGTGTACACCCAATTTGTCTACACAAACCCGTGAATTCACGTACGGTAACACGTGAATTAAACTAATTGAAACACTTGATTTCACGTGTTCTGAACCAGTTAATACACGTGTCTGTACACCCAATATGTCCACACAATCCCGTGAATTCACGTACGGAAACATGTGAATTCACCTTGAGAACACGTTAAATCACGTATCAATATTACCTGGGACATTTAATTAACGTCATGCTTGGATGCTGCAATTACTCGACGAAAACTATTCCTACATTTAAGATATAAGCCATGTGGTCTTTTTTGGTGGTAGGCAACGAATCACGACTAGAATTCATTACCACAGTTCACTCAGATATAAAGCTAGAGACAGTGGTGGAAATGTGGACGAATAATCTTCGCAAAATAATTGCAGCGTGGCTGAATGCTTCCCGGAGAAGTTGAGATGGTGTTGTAATGAACAGGTGTACCAGGGGGTGAACTGGTAAGCACGTTGAACAATCCCAATGACTGGATAGCGTGCTGTATAACAACGTACCTTTATTTGAGGTCTTCTTACAGGTGCTGCTGTAGCCAGAAACAGTTATGATGGACCGAGAGTAAACAATATCACTAAAGGTCACTTCAATCGGATCGCTGTTGCTTATCCCCACTTTGTGTGTTTGCACAGGTAGGTGTCATAATGTCGAATTTCTGCGAATTGCTATTATATGAACTATTTTACTAGATATGGTGAGGTAAATGTTAAAGTGTATATAGACGGATTACATCAACAAGTTATGCAATAATAGCATCCAAGTGTGGTGTGGGAGCCCACATTGGAAGTTTATTGTTAGGCGTGGGGCATGAACAGGTTATGCAATAATTGTACCCATGATGTTTTCGCTTTTGGCATTAAAAGGGGTATCAACGTAATGGGACCGTCCACGACACGGTCGTTGTCTCCATGTCATGTTGACGGCCGACCTATAGAGCGTTCAGCCGACTGTTCAATTGCCTTCCCCGCGCGCGCGACACCAATGCGTCCCCACGTGCCTCCTCACGACACGTTATCCGTCTCCACGACACATTGACGGCTGGCGTACTGTGCGTCCATCCGACCGTTCAACTGTCTTCCCCATGTGCGACATCAAACCGTCCGCGTCAGCCGTCGTCACGAAACGTCGCCGTCTCCACGATCGATTGACATCCGGCCAACCGCAACAATATCGAGATCATGCGACCGACGGCCACATTAGTTATCGTTCTACTCAACCCAGCAGAATGACGCGAAGGGTATTGTTGACTTTGTGCGTCATAAGGCACGCTACTGTGACTATTTTTGTTTTGTTTTCTGAACATTATATTATAAGTGTGAAATACGCCTTTCTGCTTGTGACGAATTTATTAACACTGACGTCTATTATTTCATTTGCACCATTTCAGTTAGGTTTTGATTAATTGTAAACATATTCATGTTGATTACCTTGGTGTTGTTTTTCCTTTGTGGAAATTTCTTACACTTGTATGTTGAGTTTAATGTAAGTACGGCCCAACCCTGGTTTTGCGTGGACCACCACCGAAATCCGTGACACATAATTAGACATAACCGCCTTGCAAACAAACCAGTCGTGGTCCTCATTGGATTCATGACTGGAACAGATATTACAAAAACTGTAATGATGAATGGTGGGGAGGGGGGAGAATGTCATATTAGATTCAAAAACTCACTTTTACAGGTGTTCTAATAAATCAGTATTGGTGCTGAATGGTAATGGCTTTTGATTTGGTAACCTGCTTGAATTTTGTGATGTTATTATTTATCCTTTCCCTGTGCATCCTTCTTGTCAAGGGATATATTTATTTTGATAAGCATGCTGTACTCAAGAAAAGTACGTCATTTATATATGAGTACAACCATCTGGTCAAATGGATATCGCTCAAACAGAGATAAATATAATTGGTTGATTCTGTAATTTTCCTTTTCAGAATACCAAAGTGTAGGTGTGATCTGTGTCACTGAAGCAGTTCTATGTGGTTTGTGTGTTTGTGTGAGACAGGATGAAGGACTCTGCACGCTGGCATCTCTGTAACAGGATAGTGCTCGCCGCCTTCCACTCCACCATCCAGTTGTGGAGCGTCATGATCAGTCATTTATAGATAAGTACAATAATCTGGTAAAATGGATATCGCTCAAACGGAGATACATATAATTGGTTGATTCTGTAATTTTTTCTCAGCAGAATACCAAAGTGTGTGTTTGTGATCTGTGTCATTGAAGCAGTTCTATTTAACTTGTGTGTTTGTGTGATACAGGATGAAGAACTCTGCACACTGGCATCTCTTGTGGTGTCTGATGGAGGTGATAGATCAGGTGTTCCTCCATGCCAAGGTGCTCAACGCTACCCAAGAGAACTGTAACATGATGGTGGCCGCCGCCTTCCACTCCATCATCAAGTTGTGGAACGTCATGATCAGCAATGATGGCGGCCTCGTCACGCGTGAGATAGGTCAGTCAGTGAGATAGGTCTGTCAGGAGAAAAGGGCTTTGAGGAGAATCCTGTCACTGTCATGGATACCAGGTGTATGTTGCACCATAGTCACACAACACCATGTTTGTAGAGGGATGCTAAAAGTTGGCAAACTTTGTATTGAAATGTTGTTTCTCATAAGCATTTTATACACTATTTATGAAAATGTTGACTACATCATTGAATTTATTAAATATAACTATTTACCAAGCTAATGATGCTCTTCCTTCTTGTTCACCGATTTATAAGGGTGAGGGTCAGGTGAAACATTCATACTTCTTTTGTCCAACCTCTTTGTTCTTTTTATTCGACGAACCAAGTTGTTCTCACAAACTTGCAGCTGCAATTGTTGATGTTATGCCAATGCCATTGTCTCAAGACCATAGAGACATGCCGGTGCAACACGCTCACTCAGGATTTTCCCTGTCAGCATTTTCAAAACGTTTCTCTCCAACATGACTCCCTCTACCTTTCTCCAAGCATTAGCACCCGCTTGTATACGACGTCTCACTTCTACCTCTGAATGCCCATCCTCCATAACCTTTCATCTAAGGTACACAAAGCCATCCACTTGCTTGATCTCCTTACCTTCCAAACTGATGGTCAGCTCCTCTCTCTGGTGTCCAACCCACGTCCGTGCTTCTTGAACGCCCCTTCCATTCCTCCAACAGTTCCTGTAGTTCTTGTTTGTTCTCTGCTATTTTGGCCAAATCGTCTGCATACACCATCTTCCTGAGAAGGTCCACAAATCCCATTGCCAATCCCCATGCATCTCCAACCATTTCTCTACCAGCTGTCTTAATGCAAACATCCCATCAGTCGTTCCTTTTCCTTTCTGAATCCCTGTTGTTGTTCCCCGAATTCTTGCTCTACTCTCTTTCTGATCCTCCCATCCAGGGTCCTCTCTAGCAGCTTCATGATGCGACTTAAAAATGCGATGCTTCTTCACTACTCGTCTGGTACGTTACCTTTCCTCATACATGTAATCACTACAGACAGACCAACATACACTTCTTTATAGGTTAGATAGAGTACACAGAATATGTAGTTTTCAATGTCTGCATACACATATTGAAAACTAAATAGTGGGAACAGTATCACACCCCTCAGTGTCTATATCACCCCCAAAACAATCTCCCTGCTTGCTACATTTGACTAGAATATTTAAACTAAAAGTTATAAATATTGACTAATTCATAGAAACTGCACTTAAGACGTCTCATTTAGATGTGTTGATTATATTTATTACGCTAATGTGCAAGTTGCTCCTGTGAAGCAAGGCAGTTTAGGCATTGTACATTTCTTGACTGTTTTCAGCCCTGAGTTGGAAATGGATTGAGATAGCCTACTGGACAGTTTCGGGAGCTGTGCAGCACCAAGAGTCAGTGGGACAGGCCCACAGCTCTTCCAGACATTCACCGTACACACCAGTCACATCACCAAAGTGATGTTGTCAGCGAAGCATCTCGTCTCTGGTAGGTCCAATTCCCAGGTATATTTCTGGGGAAAATATTCAAATATACCTGGAAAAGCTTTGTTTCATGATGGTGACCATGTCACGTTTATGGCATGATTTTCAGTGGGCCATCAATCACATATACTACTATATGACATCCACAGTTATATAAAATATACAAGTAAAAGCTTGGTTTTCTTTTCAAGTAATCCAAATTGAAGCATTGATTATGACCATATCAGCTTTCGTTTGACACGACGCGGCTTATCAGTAACAAGTGCTTGAATAAAGGAAAGTTAATCACTGTAGCTCACTGCTGTGTTTGCAGTGTGCTCTGAGTATAACCATGTACATACGTGGAACGTGACCTGATTCCTTGCCATGACCAGCACACAGCCCGGCTCAGTTGCCTTGGCATCATTCAAGGTTATCTCCATAGAGAGGGTGGAACCACTCCTTCAGTATATCCACATTAACAACTTTAGTAAGTAATATTGACAGGACCTAGAGTTACAAGAATTAGATATTCCAGTAAATTAGAATATATTCGGTTACGTAATAAAAAATAATAATTTTGCCTTTACCTTCCACTGTGCTGCGCTACAAAGTGATGTCCGTGTCGAAATGTGGATAACTATAGTTGTAGTTCCTGCTGTTTTATTGGAAAACTGGGAATCCCTTTTTCTGAGACAGGACCCGCCCGTTATGTGAAGACGAATGCTTTTATCTAGGAAAAGAAATCGAATTCACATTCAAGGAGCCACCTTAAAATGTTTATTTAATCAAGTTACTTGGCCAGCAAATTGTATTGTTTACTGATGTGATAATAACTTACTATCAACTAACCCTAATTCAATTATAGGCTTTCATATGCAAACACAGCCGCAATCAACCTCGAAAAGTGGACAATTTGCAGACATTCTGTGTGTAATGCAGTAGCAGAATAATATCCAGGATATACTTATGAAGAGATACTGTCTCATAAACAGTATTTCTGGAATATTGTCCGTGGAGTTAATGATGAGATATTGTCCAGATAATATTGGTAAGGATACAATCAGGAGGGTCAGCGAACATACCATGACTCGTGCAACTCTTTTGCGCACCGCCGCATTCGGGGAATTGTTTTTTGGAATTACACGCATCCTGCTTATATTGAGTACGATAACTTATTAGTCTTTTCTCAATTGTATCACCTGTAAACAAAGGAAAGAGGCATTTGTTGTAATTTTACAAAGACACTAAACATTCAAACACTACCACACCCAGTCACTGTGCAAATATGCGCATGGAACAATTTTATAATATTTCATCAATTTATGAATGGGAAGGTATATTTTATTTGCAAACTCCATTTTTACTTGACAACTATTATAGCCTGTGTACTATAATAATATTTGCATATGTGTTTGTATGTATTATTATTCAGGCAAAGTTTCGACCACATTTATAAGGACGAACCAATGTGGTACATAACTCCGTATGTTATGCATGGTTGGGCAACCTAAACTGACTTTACCATGAACTGTCAGGGCGATCAGGGCGAAATGCCCCAGGTATATGGGTGGCTGTCTTGCCCCAGAGTGCACCAATATGGCTTTTTGGGGTATGCTTCCTACGGCAAATGTTCATCCTCCCATGGTCGTCGGCATACTGCTTCGAATGTTCATCCTATCATTCCACCATGATTCAACATATGTGTTGCTCATTTACATGTTGGTATTGTTCTTACATAATATAGCTATTTGTAATATAGATGTAATGTTTGGTCGAGTTAGAATTATATATTTTTTAAATGCAACCATTGGTTGATTCAGACAGAAAAGGAAGCATTTATCTAGACCGTTTTTCTTACATCTATGCGTAACAAGATATTTGTAAATTTTGTTTTTTAACATATTCACATGGCCTGCATTAACAGAAACTGTAGATAATCTGTCCCATTCATTTATTGGCCTTAGGGAGGATGAAATGACAACTTCTGTGTATATCACTCCAGACACAAGGGGAAAATTAATGAATTCGGTTTTGCTATAATTGATGAAACCATGCCAAAGACATATCACGTTCTATCTATTCGTATTTTAGCGCCTTTGTTTTTAAAGACCTCTGTCCAGATATACAGATTATTGGAGGTTTCATGTAAAGTCTCTCAATCCCGCTGAGCCTCAAAAATTGTATGGTAATTAGACTGAATTAATATTACACAATTAATTGTTTCAGTACTATGAGGAAAGTGAATATTGGCAAAAGTGTACCCTGTACGTGAAAACGCCCACATACAAATGTATTTATTATTACGTTAACTTTAAATAATGTCAAAATTATAACTTATGTTTGTTTGTTTGTGCAGTCGGGGTTCCAACAAAATGAAGGCATTGCCACATGGTTCCTCCTGGAAGTGTTTAAGGACAATCAGTGCGGACAGTACTGGTGACACAGCAAATGATAAAGACTGAATTTATACCATTCAGTGAACCATGCAGATTTAAGCGGATCCAGACACTGGGTATTTCGTTGCTGAGGCTATCTGCCGCATTTGATACCATTGGTCAAAGGACGACTTATTAAAAGCATGTCAATGTGGTGTGGCATAACTGGCACAGAGCTGGTTCTCATCATATTTAACTGATAGATACAAAAGAATGAAGATAGCGAATTGTTTCTCAGCTGCGCTCCCTACTTCACGTAGTGTTCTTCAGGGTACTCTACTTGGCTCAGTTATCCAACGTCACAACTTGGATCACCAAGTGTATGCAAATAAATCACATACCTATTCTATTTTGTCTCCCCCACTCCCTTCTCCTTCCCTCCTGTCTCCCCCACTCCCTTCTCCTTCCCTCCTGTCTCCCCCACTCCCTTCTCCTTCCCTCCTGTCTCCCCTACTCCCCTCTCCTTCGCTCCAGTTGTCTTCCCTCCCGTTCCTTTCCTTCCCGTCTCCTTACGTCCTGTCTCCCTACGACCTGTCACCTTCCCTCCTCTCAGCTTTACATGTAAATGATTAAGGATTGACAGACGTTTGGTACGATGACAATAAAACTGATGCCGATTGATCAACTAATGCGAATCGAGAATAATAAACTGAATCTGAATATGTAATGATCGATATTCTTTTGTTTAAAAAATAAGAGACCAATGACGTGAGTGACACTTAGCCATTATCAGCCATTTGGATGCACCTCCTATCGGTCGGTGGAGAGACCAATCCACAGTCACCGAATCTCTTATAGTTGCGTATCGAGCAGCTCTCAGGGGAAAGGTTTGTCGGCCCCCAGACCATTGTAGTTCTCCGCCCAAACTACTGACAATCCCTATGTGTTGAGCTAGCGACCTCTTATGACAACACGTCTACCCGTTTATATAGTAGGTACACCCTTTTTAGGTGAATTTGTGGTGTGAACTTTTGAAACATGTTCACTTTACATTTATCTGACATAACATTTACTAATTAAACAATTTAGTTAATTAGAATGTTTCTGAAATAGCATAGTTCATATTGTAATGGAGCAAAGTGTATAACATGCATAAATAATATTACTAGTCTATGTTATTGGTATTCATTTATGCAGATTTATTGGTGGAAATTATGCGCATGCGCCGGAAGTGATCACTCTAAGATGGCGTCTACTACAGCGTCGGTCGAGTACCTGTTATCAATAAACCTGCATAACCCTGCCTAAGGAATACAACACACTCTAAGTGGAAAAGGTTTATTATATGGCCAATAGTATCATCGAACAGTTGTGTTAACTGGTATGTCTGTTTATTATCTATGCATCTAGCAGTTCCCACTGCCGTTACTTTGTCAGTCAAAACGCTTAGAAAGTGTCTCGTCTCCCTGCCAGCAACAGACTAGCCACATTTTCATGCAGCTAATATACAGTCATGAGCTGCATCAGAAGCAGAAAAAGATAGTTGTCACTAACAATTAATATGTCCCTATACACTAATCACAATTCCATATGAAATGTACAATCTTATGTAGAATGCCAGCAGAAAGGTTCCTAGAGCCATCCTCAAAATATGTATCCAAATTAACACCATATCAAATATGTGTACTGTGTAGTATAGATATTATTTATCTACAAAACCAAATGACGTTTATACATAAACCATCCGCATTCTGTTAGGTCACAAATTAGTTGTTTATAATGCATCTTTTGTTTTCATAGTAGCTGTCTCGAAGCATTTCTTTGTTCATCCATTTCGTCCGACTGGCTGTCAACGCAATGCACTTCTACCTATTTAGCTGATATCAGCTTTTACAGACAACACCACAGGAAGCACGCAGTGTGTGCTATGGACATACAACGTATGTTGAAACAGATATCATGCAAGTAAACACGGATATAGCACACGAAATGCTGTCTTGCACACTCCTCCATATTTCTTCAATTGGTCGTTCTTCAGTCATGATAGGCCCCACACAGTATGCCATTTGTCGCTTCATTAGCAGAAGCACCAACTTCGCATGGATTGTTATATACGACACGCTAAATGCAAGAATTCCCTGCATGCTGGCTGGTGGACAGGAATTAACACCTTTTGTCTGGGCTGGCGGAGGTAATCAACGAACCCCGACAGGCATTGTCCATGCGCTCGGACGGCGTGGTCCTGTTTGCATCAGATAAACTTTAGCAGCACCACGCCTTGACACTTGTCAACGCCATGAATGACGTTGTAATCCTCACTTAGAAGCGCAATTTCTATATCGCAATTATTCTGGTATCCTAATTGAAACGACACATGCGTGTTGTTCTATTGAGGATACGTAATCGTTCTGTTTACAGCAATTTTTTTTTTCAACACGTTTACACACAAAAATAATAGTACGCATCAGTTAGTGTGCGTTCCGTGTTCTGCTGTAAATGTAACTTCAACGTGGGCAGAAAAGGACAGCCCCTTACACTGGACTCCCAAGCACGCACACACGCATGGATGAGGGAGGGAGGGAGGGAGGCGGGGATGGAAGCAGACAGGTGGAAAGCGGGAAGGCAGGCAAACAGACAGGAACAATGCTTTCGTGGTATCCAGTCCTTGGGGTTGTTCAAAGTGTTTTACATTTCAACTCATGGCAGAAATGTTCGTTCAAAATCCACCTCAACTTCTCTGGGAAGCAATTATTCTGGTATCCTAATTGTATCGACACATGCATATCTTTATGTCGAGAATACGTAATCATTCTGTTTAAAGCAATTTTCTCAAAACATTTACACACAAAAACCAACAGTACACATCAGTTGGTGTGCATTCAGTGTTCTGCAGTAAATGTACGTGTGACTTCAATGTGGACATAATAGGACCGCTCCTTACATATGTTTCACACGCACACACGCTGGCATGAGGGATGTAGGCGGGGATGGAAGCAGACAGGGAGGGTGGCAGGCAGATAGCAGGAAAAGTATGTTCGTTGTATCCAGTCATTTGTTTTGTTCTAAATGTTTTACACTTGACCCCCTAGCACACCTTTCCCTTCCAACTCCATCTCGACTTCTCTGGGAAGCACTCAGTCGTGCTGCATTTACTGCACGAAGACCATTCTTACATATATTCACCGCCCATTTAGCCAAGTATTCATTGATACAAATGAATGAGTTGTGGTAACGCTTAGTGAAACAAATTGTCAAAGCTTCGAAACGGCAGCAAGAGGGTTCAAACTAGGGTTTTCACGACTGAGAGCCTGACGTTCTATCCGGAACGCTACCACGCCCTATTTGATGGGAGAGAAGGAGACGCGGGGGGGGGGCGAGAAGAAGCGAGCGATGGAAAGGAGGCATCGCGGGAGGGAGACAGAGCGTGTGTTTGTTAATGCAGACGAGTACACGTGTTTAGCAATATTTAATATGGCAATGGTTCACACCACAGTGTAGCTTCCTCATGCGTGCACCTTACTGCTAATATTAGTACGAAGAGCAAAATAATAAACCGCGCAAAAACAAATGTTCCAACATAGGCCTGTATAGCTCAATGAGCGTACCAGCTCAGATCACGTCATTTGGATATTATTAAACGTCGGCGGGGAGCGTGTCTGCGTATCACTGTTTGTTACACACGTGTATCCTGGTACGAAGTCAACACTTGTGTCGCACGCGGTGTCCGTGTTGAGGAGCGTTGAATGCTATATCAAAGATGATTGATTGTTTGTTATACTGTTTACATCATCTAACGTGTGTCCTGGAGCGAAACCAGCAATGGTATCGCATAAAAGAGACGTCGGAGTCGTGCACCAGTGCTTCAAGTGACCTGGATGGAGGCAGAGTCAAGAGCAGTTGCTGTAGACGTCGGAGATTGGATGAAGCTTGGATGACGTCGAACAAGACAAATATGTACTTCGGCATCAGTTTGGTGCTGCCGAGCGCCGTCGCCATGTAGTTCGCTGTCGTCGATGAACTCTCGCATCAAACATACGACCACCTTGTCGCCTTGTCGAAGCCGCCTTTTTACGAGGCGCCGACGTTGTCATGATAGACAGGGTTGGCGGCGTGTTGGAATTACAGAACCACAATGTCGTAGTCTCTACCTCTCCCTCTCCATTTCCCTCTCCATCCCCTCCATCCCCTCCCTACCTTCCCCCTCCCTCCCTCCCGCCTTTCCTCCCGGCCTCCCTCCCTCCCACCCTCCCTCCCTCCATATTGACGTGACATCAGGAGTCAGTCGTTCCAGTATTTGCATGCGACCCACAAACATTTGATTTATCAAATGCACAATCAAATGTACGATCAAATGCATGCGTAATTCTTTGAATAATTATTGTTGTTAGATTCACTTTCACATACCATTAAAAAAGTTCTCTGAAGTGAGCAGTACCTTCAACAGATTATGAAATCGTTGTCTGACCTGTGAATTCACTTTCACACCGTGCTCCTTAAAAAGTGCTCTGTATGTCAAATGTTCAATGCCTGAGCTGTTGTTTATACAACATGAAAATACCAACTGGTCTGTAGGATTATGGCTTCAGAGATTACCTGTTCATTGAAACAAATTAAACAATGCAGTCAAATGACTCCTTTGTGTTGTGTTGACACTGTTGGGGTGGTTTCGCGTGGCAGCTCATTTGGGGGAGTAAACAGCAGCAGTAGTATCGTCGCCATGTAGTTCACTTTCTTAATTTACTACACAACTATTGGTCATTTGTGTCTTTGTATTGAAGGAATAATGCGCAGCAAGTGCTCGGATATTCACGATGATGTCGGGCAAGGCCTGATATGAAAACAACTTTGTTCGCATTGACAACGGCGAGTGAAAACCCAGACAACACAATACCACGCAATTAATTACTGCGCATTGTTTGACTGTATTCGTTGACTGTCTGCATCGGCTGTATCTTGTTTTCTGCTGCCTACTGACTGCTTGCGACTGTTCAGCTATCTCTCCACGTCAGACAACACTGCGTCAAGCATGAGCCATCTTCACGACACGTTCGTCGTCTCCACGTCATGTAGACGGCCGACTTATATAGCGTTCAGCCGACTGTTCAAGTGCCTTCCCCGCGCGCGCGACAACCAGTTCGTCCGCACAAACCGTCGTCACGACACGTTAGCCGTCTCTACGACACATTGACGGCTGGCGTACTGTGCGTCCATCCGACCGTTCAACTGTCTTCCCCATGTGCGACATCAAACCGTCCGCGTCAGCCGTCGTCACGAAACGTCGCCGTCTCCACGATCTATTGACATCCGGCCTACTATCGTCCAACCGCAACAATATCGACATCACTGGCGTGCATGCGTGTGTGTATGCGTGCGTGCGTGCGTGCGTGCGTGTGTGTGTGATGAGTGTGTGATGTATCATTGAAGCAGTTCTATGTAACTTGTGTGTTTCTGCGTCTTGCACATCTCTCTGCTTTAACCATATTAGGACAGTTAGCCATGTTCGCCACTCCTCTGGTACTTTACCTTTCCTCATACATGTATTCAGCAGCCTCTTTGTCCAGCTGATTCCACTCTCCCCCGCTGCCATTACCAACTCCACATGCATATCATCGATACCAGGTGCTCTTCCTACTTCATCCCTTTCTGCATCTCTGTATCCGTAATATCAGTTAACTACTCTTTCCCCTCTACATCCAGCGGTAATTCCAGATCGTTGTTATTTCCTTCCTGGTTCCTGCTCCTTTAAGTAGCTTTCCCAGACGTTCGGCACTACCTCTTGTTCGGTCCTTTCCCATAGAATAGGGTTTATGCCTTGTTTGATAATTTCACCTGTAAGATTCTGCTCAGGTATTTGTTGACGAAGGTATCGTTACGTGCACCAGCAAACCGTTTCTACCAGGCCCCACGTTGATAGTCCGGCACTCTCTATAGAAGTTATTGCCCATTCAAGCAGTCACCAGTCGTTTTGCGTCAATTCTTTGAAGTCCATAACATGACATCATCGGCAATCCTCGCGCATTTCTCGCGGTTTCCGCGGATCAACGTACTTTAGCGTTTCTAATGGCTGGGTGGCTCCCTGCATTTCTACATACTCGCCGCTTACTCCATTTTCCAGCGTTCCTACAATTTCACTGTTTTCTCCATTTCCCGCGCTTTTACAATATCGCCGTTTTCTCCATTTTCCCGCGTTTCTACACGCCTTTTCTCAATTCAATTCTTATCGATTCCCGCGTTTGTACATGTGATGTGATTACGTGAATGTGATGGTGTGAATGTGATGACGTAAATGTGATGACGTGAATGTGATCATGTGATTTTGAATGTCATAGATAAACGTAAAAGCATTTGTACATAATAATAATAATAATATAATATATAAAATAGCTTCGCTTGAATAAACATATCATATACATACGGTGTTTTGTGGTGGTTATATAGTAGTTATCGATGGATCGTGCTTGACCAATACTCTAATAAGACGCTTGACCATGTCTCGAGACGCTTGACTAACGTCCTAAGCCGTGTGACCAATCACATGTGATGTGATTACATGAATGTGATGGTGTGAATGTGATGACGTAAATGTGATAACGTGAATGTGATCATGTGATTTTGAATGTCATAGATAAACGTAAAAGCATTTGTACATAATAATAATAATATAATATATAAAATAGCTTCGCTTGAATAAACATATCATATACATACGGTGTGTTGTGGTGGTTATATAGTAGTTATCGATGGATCGTGCTTGACCAATACTCTAATAAGACGCTTGACCATGTCTCGAGACGCTTGACTAACGTCCTAAGACGTGTGACCAATACTCTTAAGACGCTCGAGACTCTTGAGACGGTGTCGATGACGATACCAGGAGCCTCGTCATTTGAAGAAAGAACTTGTGTATATTATAAGTATTATGTACAAATGTTTTTTCGTTTATCTATGACATTCACATTCACGTCATCACATTCTCGTCATCACATTCACGTCATTATATCGTCATCCTGTCAAATATGCATCCACAGTCATGAGAGTTTCTACTCATACAACTCCTTCCTTGATTAATTTAACCCATCGTGATTCAGGTGACAAATCGAATAACTTGTGAAAGTATCAATACCCTGATATCAAATCACGAAACTACCTAGGTATCTTTGTCGCTTTTCTCCGAATTTCCACTTGACCTAGTTTAAAATGCATTAATGTTTTGTCGTCATATAGGCGGAGGGCAATGATTTCATTTCCGAGGCTAGTAGTGAGGCAAAGTACAAAACACCATCGCGATGTCTGTCAACAAGGTGGCGCTCTCGTCGTCCTCCGTCATCTTGCTCTGGTCTTCCATTGATGACTGGCTGATGCCGCGAATGTCTGACGGAAGCATTGACCTTTGGAGCACATAAAAACACGTCAATACGCATTGAATGTACTACTTACATGTTGACGAACACGGGAAGAATACTTATTGAATACACGCGTTTTATTTGTACGGCTGATGATGCCAGAATTACCCGGTTTAATACGATGGTGGATTTCGTTACTAACCTTATTCTAATTTATCTTGAATATATATGCTATACCTCCTAGACGCTTTGCATCTCGGGCGAACACACTTTCAGGGTTTCTTGTACGACCCCAGAGTCAGCTCGTCTCAGTGTTATTTTTTTTTTCGAAATTCACATCGGTATTACGTTTTCTACGAACAATGGAATTACCCGATGCAATTATTACGTGCAAATTATCCGCAACGCTGTGAAAACAATTACGTTCAATTGTTGACAACGTCATGCGTCTTTTCTTCGATTGTCCAAAGTTACGTAATACAAGGGCAAGGCGTCAATAGACGTTACTATAGCTGCCAGCATTAGGTCGCAATTTCGAGAAATATTGACGGGCAGCATCAAGTACCAAGGCATAGACGGATATTTCAATATTATGTATCGTAAAAAATGTTTTTTCCGTATACTTAATATCGTCACACTAAAGATATTAATGTATTTACCCAAATATAAAAGAAACCACAACAGACCTACCAAAAACAATAGTATACTTTTGACGTTTACAAACAATCAATTTATAGCAGCTTCATATTATTTACCATCGTCATATGGGTTAAAATTTAAATAAATTCATCAGTAAAATGTAGACAAACTAACTACTCAGTTACTTATATAAATATGAAAATAGCAGATTTGTTTCATGTTCTTATTAAGATCGTAGTTTAGATATGTCTACTCCACAGACTATGGTCTACTCAAGTCGCTGCTGCTTCTTGAAACTTGCACCTGTATACACCATCACAGTGGGTTAGTATGACGTCACCAAACCACTGGTCAACATTTCATGGCTGTCATGTCCTATTCAAATGTTGTTAATACGCAATTGCATCATCACATAAACCTCTTATAGAAATTTATTTCAAAATCTAGTTGAATGAAACAATGAAATTTATCATTAACTTTAACAAAGGAAAGAAGAAGTGTAATTAATACTTGTACAAATAAAACTACATAGTTACTTACTTATGTCATCCACTTAATGTGGTGACATGTTGATTTCCTTCCAGTTGTTTCGGTTCTTCATTGCCGCTATTAGATTTGTCCCGCTGAGGTTCGTGTCTTTCTCTAGTATGTTTTGTAGAGTAGTTGTTGGTCGACCTTTTCTCCGAGGGCCATCGAGCTTCCAGAGCAGGACTTTGTTGGCTGCTTCGTCATAGCGCATCACATGACCTGCCAGACGAAGACGCCGTTGTCTCACGATGGTGGTGATCCGTGGGAGGGAGCCGTACAGTTCGTGGTTGGTCATGTAATGATTGCGTTAGTGACCACGAATCGCATCCATATATCACGATCGGTTCAACCATCGTCCTGAAAATCTTCGGTTTGGTGAGTCTGCAGATGGGCGCTCTCCAAACTTTGTCAAGGACGTGAACTGCTGCCCATGCCTGTTCGTTTCTGCACTGGATGTCATGTTGAGAGTTTGTATAGGATCCGAGATATTGAAAAACCTCTACTTTCTCAATTTGACCCCCATCTGATGAGTGAACGCTATCATTAGCAGAGGGATAGATATGGATGTACTTTGTTTTGCTTGGGTTGATAAATAGTCCAGTAGATTTGGAAGCACTTCCCACTTTATGAAGTAAAAGTTCTGCTTCTTGTATCATGTCAGCGAACAGAACGATGTCATCGGCATAATCCAGGTCAGAGAGATGTGAGGCAGGATGTTTGGAGCTTCTGCGTCTGGTTAGGGTTAGTCCTTCTCTGTCATCAATCGCAGTTCTTAATGCGTATTCCAAGAAACTACATAACACTGAATAATATACAGTATACCATAATTATTGTACGCATGTAACAAATTGTTTCCAAAAGATATTGTTCATATCCATTCATGGCAGGCCGAACGTGAATTAGTAACTTGATTTACGTTCAAAACCAATTAGAATTTCCACAGTCAATTTAACGAAAACCAAGTCAATTAATTTATATTGAAAGTAACATAAACCCTAATACAAGTAATTGTTTCTACCATAAATAGTTACGTTACAAATACATAACTGTTCAATATTTTAGCTTTCTAATTTGTTTCCCTCCCTCTCTCCCTCCCTCTCTACAAATGTTGCGTTTAATATAAAAACTGTGGAGAATATTTTTTTTGTAGAACTCTTTCGGTTAAAATTTTTTTTTTAGCCTACTTTCTCTTTTTTCTCTTTTAATTTTTTTTTACGATACGTAAGTCTACGCTCGATACGCACAAAGATCGCCTTCGCGGTTCTAATGGCACCGAGGCGTGACTAATGCGCAAATCGCACACGCGCCATCTTTATCAAGAAATCAGTTATGCCGTTTTGATGCGTAAAACCAGAGCTAGTGTATACACGAGCTCTGGTAAAACTTATTAAAAGTGGCCTAAAACACAATATTTTTAAAGAATATATGAAATGTTTTACTGGAACATATGCGGAATGGTGCAAGGAACGCATCCAGGTACAAAAATGCAGGAAAAATCATCTGACATAACTGCATTTGAGCATGCACATTCGTAAGTTTGCTGGCAGAACGTAGGCAAAAATGTTCGCCCCGCTCTTCGTCTCGTCTCGCCTACTAGTAGCAACAGCCAGATAGAAAAACATTGTAGGGCGATTGACTTTGCCTAGCAGAACGTGGCTGTTGACAGTGTAACTGAGGACTTTTAGATGATTTCAATAGGCGGAAGGATTTTTGGCAATTTTTTCACCACAAGGCACATGTGCATAGTAATTCATGCATAAATTGGTAAACATTGACGGACATGACAAGCTCAGCGATTTTAAAAGAGTTAGAAATTTCTAATTTTGACTAAACTCGATTAACATGTCAATGAAATGATAACGGCAGGTAAGAAATTTCAGAATTTTTGATGGTAAAGTTTTCTTATAATCATACAGAACGTTAACATGGCCACCAATGGGAAATGTAACTGTATCCTGAACCATTTAGTGCGAGCGGTAAACCGCTACGTGGATGATTGATTAGCGCTACTCCGCTAGCAATAGGGAGTGAGAGCGATTGCTCCTAAAAATGATACCCTGCATAATTTGCCATGATTATCGGAGAATATAGGCTGGCACAAATGTTTAAATTGAATAATAGAATAGTGCCAAATAAGGTGCATATAGGGTGGCATTTTTCATCAAATAAGTACACGCATAGGGACGCTTATTCAGCACTCAAGAGTTTGATATTTTATTCGTTCGTATGGTATGTGGTGTCATTAATTTGGACACATGCAGTATGGTACCAACAGTCACATTCGTCACACTGTATGGCGTGGTGGTGATCATGTACCTCATGGCTGCTGGTGCCACATGGATATTTTGGAGAGGGATCTGAGGTGGGACTAGGGTTCACACAGATATAATAGAGATAGGGTATGGGGCTTAGTTGGCATCATCTTGTTTTTTTTTGTGGTTGAGAACATGGGGAATTGTGGCAGGTTTCTTGTCAGCATGGCTGAGAATGTAGTTGTGGAATCCTCATTGTTGGTGGAAATTTGACAGAGGTACTTATGCATGTTTGCTGCCAGGAAGTATAGTATTATGAGTGTGAACTTTATGTTTACGTTGGGCGAGAGGAGTGTTAAATAAACACAGGGTTATTCCTAAGAGCCGGGACACCGGGTAATTTACCTGGCTATCGTAGAGGAAGGACGATTTTTATTATCCGTCGCATCGGCTAATGACCGACCTGCTTTTGCGTAAATCATTGCAGCGTCGACGTTCTAAAAACAGACAGGTCAGCGATTGTTGAATATCACGACGTGGCAGCAAAACAGCGCCGGTCAACGAATGTCATTTTGCGTTAATAAACGGCAGTTTTTAAATCATTCGCACAGACATTTTACGCGTCACCAAAGCATATTTATTCCCCACTGCACACAGGTGTGGCCGGGGGGTTTATTCCCCCACTTTTGTGTATATCATTGTAAATACTCTACCTAGCACTATATACATATCATTATGTATGCTTATCTGCACATAGGTATCTTTTCCCTCTTTGTATGCTGTCGCTTTGTATAAGAGCAGCAAGGGTTTTTGGTAAAGACTGTCTTCGGCAGTTGCTAGCTACAGTAGAAAATATCACTAATGTTAAATCTTATCTGGTATTGTTTACTAATTAGTCATACACACCAGCTTAATCAGTAATGTACCAGGCTGTGCACAATTTGTGGCAGACTTTGTCACTATTATTGTGTGCACAGCGGCAATCCTTGTTGGGTATGAATAAAATTGGATTGCCCATTACCAACCTACCAAGTAGTTGGTGTATTTATACAAACAGAAAGGTCTGCATGAGCGTGTCCCCATTTCATTGTAAACACAAATACACCGTGAGTCGACGGGGTATTGAGCCGCGAAAAACACACAAAATGTCTACACTGCCATGAAATGGCAACAAGGATCAAGTGACGATGAGGTGTTTTGGGGATATCGGACAAAACATACTATTGCTTTGCTCTCTTGTGCATATTACGGCACAGTAATTATCCACAATTCTGCGGACTATTTGACTGTGTATTTATAAAAATTACTTGCATGCTGGTTACTGCACTATTCGCTATAGCCTAGGCCCTAGGTTATAGACTAGTACATAACAATATTAATATAATTTGTGTCGTTCGATAATCATAATATTTTCATTAAAAACAACTTTTCTAACAATTTGTTTGCACTGCAATGATGAAATAATTGTTAGTGATTTAAAATATGGATGTCTTATGCAAAAGTTTCTTCTGATTTTTGTGAAAATGGCTTATTATATTACGTATAGTGACTGGCTTGGCGCAACAATTCTTGCCTACGTTACTACACTGTTTATGACGTTGATTATTTGGTGACTTAGTGTCACTTGTTTCCTTTTGAAAAAAATGTGTGACAATGTAGCAAGTGCTACCAAATCAACCTTGAATAATCCCCCTTAACAAACACCAAAGCAGAACAATTATGTGACATATTGTGGCAAACGATGTACATTTTAACAGTTATGTAATACAAGTTTTTTTTCAATTTTGAAATGAACGAAGTTTGGACGCACAACCATTTCCAATGTTCATGTCAACAAGGTACTATTAGTAACCTTTGCTATTTGTTGCTGTGCGATAATTCGTAATATTTTCATTAATTTGTTACACACTAATAAACAGTCATGAACGTGGGCATTATTGGCCTATTTGTGAGAAAAAGGTGATTAGGCAAAACAGCAATTTTTTATTGCTACATAAACTCCTGAAGTTTTAAGGTACAATTACATATATAAGTTCCTGGTGTGTCCACAGTGGTCTTTGATTCGTAGTGACTCGGCCACAGGCTGAGCATAATAAGTGATCCCTGCTTTGGGGTTTATGGTCCCTGCTATAACCACACTTAACAAAAACCCTGTAAAGTGGTTTTGAATTTTCTTGCGAAAGTATGTATTTGCAGATGTTTGCAGGTATTTGCAGATGTTATAACTTGCGTTTAGAGGGCTAAAGTCACATTAGATAAATATTATTTAGAGCGCTAAAGTCACATTAGATAAATATTACATGTATGTACGAAACTGTTTAAAAGTGCATGTGCAGGGTTTGGGCTAGTGCAAACAAAGACAGATAGTCAGTAGGAAATGTGAAGCACCCGCAGAAGGGCCTGTTTGTTAGTACAAGATGTGATAAACACAGGGTAGGATTTCTTTGAAATTCTAAGCTAAGAGTATATTTAAGTGTATTTAGTTTATATTTATAACTAATACACAGTATATTTAAATTTGAATACATGCACTATTTTTAGTTGTGTTGGGGATGATTTGGGTTTCACGTGTTTTAACAACTATTGTTTACATCCGTCATCTTGATTTATGTTCGTTGTTAAGCAAGGTAAACGCAGCTGATTGAGTAAATTTGGTTTAGGATCGTGTGATCTCTAACGTTATAACACGATTATATTCTGATTTTGATACTATTGCATATCTGTAAGTTTAGGGTGTAAAGAGCCTTCTATCTCGGCACGTTGGACTATCCCGATCCCATTTAATTGTATGACTTTGTTTGTTATATATGCTTATTTCATTTGTAATTTGCATAGTTGGCTAATTCCTTGTTAAATTGTTACTTTGGATTCTGCCAGGTACATTTTGTGAAGTGTAACACAAGTGAATAATGGATAAACACGAAGCAAGATCGCATTGTCAGAAATCAGGAAGGAGTTTTATTCATTAATAAGCATGCTAATCTAATTCATACAATCATTATAACATTTTTATTAAGCTGTCAAATCCTGTATCCATATATGTGTGCGTACGTGCGTGCGTGCGTGTGTGTGTGTGTGCGCATGCCTGTGTGTGTGTTTGTGGGTGTGTGCATGTGTGTTGAAAATAACTTGCATTTATGTAAAATATTTACGAAAATTTAGAGCAAACATTAAGGTACACTGTCAGGTGTGAAGATGACATTCTACCACACAATGATCCCCATCAACACCTGGCATCAGCCCCTGAATGGACAAACATCGGCGTCGCATTCCCACTCGGACTGCCGGGTAAGTAACCCAGGTAAGTAACTGTTTCTACGCTAACAGTTCTTTCTAACCTTTAAAACTGTCATGGCAAACAGGAAAATTTAAACATTGTATTGTTCCATTATCTAGTGATGCTAGTACATCTATGTCTAGTTTGACTTACCGACTTGTGAACAAAACCAACATATGACACTTGAGTACATGTCCATCTGACAAATCTAAACCAAACAAGAACTTGTCAACGCCGGTTGTTTCGCAGCAGAGACAAGCAAATATGTATATTATCAAACAAAAACGATAACGAAGAAAATGAAAGCAATATGGGCAAATGCTCTTGTCATTGTCTACTTGTTTCCTATGACACTGTCTCGGTTGGCATGTTGACCAGTGGTTTACCAGAGCTTTCACCATCTGCAGGTGGTAGAAATGTTGGTTGGTCAGTGTGAAGTAATTCTGACAAAGCCAGATCAGACAGAATGCATTCTGCTTAAGTTGGTTGTGATTAGAGCGAGCACTGGTTGGTGTTCGTCACTAATACAGGCAAATGCTCTTATTTATGATGGTGACAACCTAAAAAAGGATATCTCCTTCCAGTCATCTTCCTCTCAATACTGTGCCAACTGGAACGGGTTTGGAGACCCAGAGAGTGGACTGAATATGTTTACAGAGTGGGAAAATATTGTCAAATTTGGTGGTCTGTCCCCTTTTTGTTGCTCCCTGCAGCAATGGGCAGACTCTTGATCTTAGTCATTTGTGTAATACTTTTTAAAATCAGTGAATTTGAATATTAAACTAAAATATGTTGGTTTATTCAAGCATAAACTGCACTGAAGCTGAAAGAAATTAGCTGTTGACACAATGTTTCAGTGTTTGCAAAATAGATAGATCAATTGATAATTTATTTCCAACAACAGTACAAATTCATGATAAAAAAAAAATTTGCAGCATTTGGAATTTAGGTATAAGTAATAGTTTATTGGAAAGAGTGTGAACAGAAGTATAATACTTACCTATGGTTCATTCAAAGTAGTATACTTATAGGTATGTCACTGAGTGACTATTGTGATATAGATATAATGGTGTTTTGTATTGTTAATCAGTTCAAACGTTGCACTGCACTATGCGTGGTTTTCTTTCAGCCAAATATTTAATCACCCTGAGGACGTCTGCTGGCTCAGATGACATTGTACCTTACACATGACTGTCATATGATGTGACAAGTCAGTGTGTGGGCAGCCTACACTTACAACACAAAGCTGTCTACTTTGTCAGTGTCACCGCAGTCACTTGAGGACTCGTTGAAATGAACGTGACGGTGAACTCAGATGGAGGTAGGGTACAACTGTATGTACTTACAAGCATCAATGTGTCTATAAGCAATGGTTTATTAAATAAGTACAGCCAGGTCTAATGTGTTATTTATAGAATGTGTCACATTAAAATCTCTTACAGAAGTTATTCTCCTGTCTTCATCATTCTGACTGACATGGACGTCACCCCACATTTGTTGCACTGTCTGTTGACCAGACACCCCCAGTGAGGGGTGTTGTGAAAGACGACAAGGACCCCAATGAGGATGAGAGGTACTCCTCAGAGGCGTCCACTGTTGCCAGCACCTGGAAGCAATTTGCTGACCCAGAATCTGACATAAAAAGTTATCTTGTCAACATATACAGAATATCTACAGGTAAATATATAATGTTATATTTCATGATTGCACACTAACTGTGCTTACTCAGTACAAATGAGAAATCCAGTAGTGTCATTCAACAGTTGCTAGTATTTAAGTTGCAAATCAAATAACCTAATAGACCCTTAATATTTTAGGCCCCAGTAGCAGGGAGTTTGTACTACACACATAAAAGAACATAGCTTCATCGTTCGACCCTCTTGATAGACATCACTTCCATCCTAATAGGCCCTTAATGTTTTAGGTCCCAGTAGCAGGACGGTTGTACTACACACAGAGAAGAGCATAGTTCCACCTTTCAACCATCTTGAGAGACATCACTTCCATCCTAATAGACCCTTAATGTTTAGGCCCCCGTAGCAGGGTGGTTGTACTACACACATCCTAATAGACCCTTAATATTTTAGACCCCAGTAGCAGGAAGGTTGTGCTACACACAGAAAAGAATATAGTTCCATCTTTCAACCCTCTAGAGAGACATCACTTACATCCTAATAGACCCTTAATGTTTAGGCCCCAGTAGCAGGGTGGTTGTACTACACACAGAGAAGAACATAGTTCCATCTTTCAACCCTCTGGAGAGACATCACTTACATCCTAATAGACCCTTAATATTTTAGGCCCCAGTAGCAGGAAGGTTGTACTACACACAGAGAAGAACATAGTTCCATCTTTCAACCATCTTGAGAGACATCACTTCCATCCTAATAGACCCTTAATGTTTAGGCCCCAGTAGAAGAGTGGTTGTACTACACACAGAGAAGAACATAGTTCCATCTTTCAACTCTCTGGAGAGACATCACTTATATCCTAATAGACCCTTAATATTTTAGGCCCTAGTAGCAGGAAGGTTGTACAGTCGAGCCTCGATATAACGCGGTGGTCGGGGTCCACGACTTACGACCGCTTTGTATGCGAGGCGCGTTAGATGTTCCCATATCTGCCACCAGGGAGCTACTAAACAACAGCGATCGCCGCCCGCTGCACCAAGTCCATGAACGCTGTCGAAGCCCTGTGTGCTTGCAGCACTGTCTTATACGCCAACATGCAGTTTATGGAACTTTTTATACTAGCATCAACATGTATTATTTTTAAATGTCACACCCTGTTGATTCTTGAACTGAATAAAACACATCGAAAATAATAACCTGGATCTGAGCAGCCGAAAACGTGTATGATTTGACAAACGTAGTATGTAAGCTGTTGAAACACAGAAAACGACAATAGGTAGAATTAATAATTGTTTCACTTCGTCTTTCAACCGATCAGGACCGAAGCATAAATTTATTACGCACCACTTAACATCGATTCATCGTTTCATATACGGATGACGAATTCGTATTTTCGCGCACTGGTAGAGGCTTGGGTTAGGAATTTGGCATGTTGGTTTCGCGTCGCGAACACGATTAAATTTACGATGTACTGGAAGCATGTCATTTCACCCAAGTGTTATGTTGGTATTGCATACTAAATGCATTTAAAACTGTTGATCTGATTCTTACGCAAGGCGTATTTGTGAATCTAGATTGCAATTTACAAACCGTCGAAGCGAAGCCAGCGACAGCGATTGATGTCAGCGATAGCGCAAAACAAACAAGTTGATACTGGTTCATTGACATTGTTCGCCTAATGTTTTTTGAGAATTGTCAAAGCAATTCTAAGTAGGTTTAAGCAGGCCCATTTGGCATTTTCCCCTGACGGCAGAAAATCGGGGTCCACGACCGACCGCGTTATATCCGAATCCGCGTAATAACGGGGCGCGTAATAACGAGGCGCATCTGTACTACACACAGAGAAGAACATAGTTCCATCTTTCAACCCTCTTGAGAGACATCACTTCCATCCTAATAGACCCTTAATGTTTAGGCCCCAGTAGCAGGATGGTTGTACTACACACAGAGAAGAACATAGTTCCATCTTTCAACTCTCTGGAGAGACATCACTTACATCCTAATAGACTCTTAATGTTTTAGGCTCCAGTGGCAGGAAGGTTGTGCTACACACAGAGAAGAACATAACTCCATCTGTCAATGCCTTCGAGAGACATCACTTCATCTGCACCACAGCGACTTTGTCCATGTCGATGTGACGGCAACAAACAGAGCCGAGACAAACAGCTCGGTGACATCGGATGTTAGATTTGACAGACCCCGAGATGTTGCAGCTCGTTGATGATAACAACTTGCAGCGTGACATGGAATACACTGTGAGTGTGACGGTGTCTCTGGCAAGGAGTACAAGGCTGTAACACTAACAGTGTATATTAATTATAGGTGTTCATTGTTTCTAAGTTCCTTGAATGGATTGACATTCTTTTTCTTGCACTATGATATTTGATGAAGGCTGAGGGAGTCAGCTGAAATATCAAAGAATAAAAAAATCGTTGACCCCAAGTCTGGGATTGACCACTACAAAATATCAGCATACGAACTGCACCAGGGCAAGATGACTATGATATATCCCACCAGGTCAATGTAGCTGTTTGTACTGGTTAGTCTTAGTTTAGCAGTAGCTGTTGTTGATGTTTACATTTGTAAAGTGTTTGCTGTTTTCTTGTTTCTCTTTTATTCTTTTACGCCACATATTTTATATTGCTGTAGACTCTACAGAGACAATTGCTAGAAAGTATTTATATGTTTGTATTCTCTCCATATGTGACATGTCTCGTATAGAAAAAAAGAGGCAGCATACCAATCACAGCAGTTTGTTTTGACAACAGACATGATGTACTGATTATTGTGGGTTCTATGATGAAGTAAACCATTTTTTGGTTTCATAAATCACCAGAGTAGAGTAGAGTAATACTATAGTTGCTAGTTGAAATGGAAGCATTTAAATGAGTGTAGATATGAAATCTGGGTGCAGTGAATGCAGACCTAACCTAATGGCTGATTTATTACATATGCATTCAATAGCAACACTGTTAGCTGTGAGTACTGCTCAATCACATGTTGCTGTAAATTGTTAGGTCCAGATGGAAGATTGTGCCAGCCAGTGCAACCTCGTGGACAACAGATGAGGCTCTGAATCTGAAGATCAGTGCATGTTAAAGGATGCGCGTGACTGTCCACTACACCAGTGGTCTGTTAGTTGACCCAACACCACTGAAGGTATGGTCATTATCTTCTATCAGTATCTAGTCCAAGTGAACAGGGCAGAGCTGGCTGCTGTCCACTACACCAATGGTCAACTGTCACATCAAACCAGATCAACTAACCAAACATACCATTGCAATTATTGTGAAAAGTGACAAGACACAAATTGACAAAAATCATTGAATAATTTAATATTGGATTAACAGCTATTAAAAAATATATATACCCCAAAATTACTCGCTCTACTGCTATGATATTGTGACCTGCAGCGCTCCACAGGTCCCCAAACCAATCAAATTTCATTATGTATATATATATATATAACGTTTATTCACACAGCAGAACAATTGACCGTGACAGCATTATATGGCAGACTAACTAGAATTTACTTAATTACTGTGAAGAACTGTTTAACTTAACGAAAATGAAAAATGCGATTTCCAACCCAGAAAAAGAACAACCGTTACTTGTTACAAGCATACCCCGTCTGCTCATCCGTTATTGCGCACAATTATTACCGTAAATTGGGAAATGTAAATTCAGCGCTCTTAATGCCAGGTTATACCAGCGACTCTAAAAAAGGGTTACAACTGTCAGTGTATATTCACTGCATACCGTTATAATGGAGAATAAATGTAAAGGGCTGGGCCTAATGCCAGATACATAAAAGTCACAAGGTCACAATATGGTGGCACAGTTGTAAACCAGTTTCATCCATTCAGTTGTAGAGCTGAATACCTGACAAAAAACTCTGATGGAATTACACGAATGAATACATTTTGTGCACTGGTTGAGGCATTGCTGAATACTTCCCAATGAAGTCAAATTAATTGGTGTTTCAGCGGACAGATCTAGGAGTGGGTGTCAAACAGAATGTCACTAGCCCCAGGAATGCGACACTGTGCTGTTGTTAATTATATGAATTTGCTTTATAACAAACATGTATTCTGGAAGCACACTTTTTTAGGAATGGAAATATTAGGAGCTCTCCAGTACATAAATGTCTTAACTGCTATGTTTTGCTTGTAACTGCATACTGAGTGTACTTTTGGTACACATGACATCATTGGCCATTGTAGATGATGTTTTACTTTTCTATTTATACATGTCATTTGTGCATGTGGGCACCCTCTTGGAAGAATCTGAGGAGCTAATTGATGGCAAGTTTGATGATTGTTCACAATGATGAAAATGGCATCCAGGCCTCATGGGGAACAGTGGATGGTGAAAGTGACATCAGTGAATACTATGTTGGCATAGGGACAGCAGAAGGTAAAGTTAGTTGTATATGCAACTTGGTTTCATGCAGCTCATATACTTAACTTATAAAATAATATAATATAATAATAATATAAAAAGACCTAGACATGTACATTACAATGCAAATCCTATAAAGAAAATGTTTTTTTGTTCATGACTACCCTAATCCTTGCCAAGCAGTAAAAATAATCATTACTAATCTAGAGGACATGAGGTAAAATTAGTAAAGGATCAATGTAGATTGGATATCAGGAAGTACTCGTTCTAACAGAGGACAATAAATGTCTATGGATTGTATAATGGCTAGCAGCGTGAATATGTTTAAAAACAAGGTTGACACATCTCAGGAGGGCGGGCTGCACATAGATTAAAAATGTTGGACTCTCGATAAGCCAATGGCTTCCTTGTCCACTTGCCATCTGGGCCTTTGGCGTGGATGGCAAATCTTGTTTATCTAAGACAGTTAATATCTGTTATTACTATTTGCTCTGAATTAGGCAAACACATATGGCTGCTACATATTAGAAATGTAGTGAAATGTGACCGTAGCTAGACAATATGCAGGGCTTACTGTAGAGTGCTGATGCTAACTTGGGTACATACCAGATATTCTAATTCTGTCGTAAGGGTCCAATTTTGGCTATAGTACACAACGGGGTCAACGATATTAACAGTCATACAATCTGTAAAACATTTCAGCTGTACTCTTCTTTTGTTTGGTCTTTGAGAAATCCCCATCCCTCCCTCACATTGTAGGACAAACAGATGTATTGGCATTTCACAGCGTGGGACTGTCACAGCACGGTTACATTGACAAGTTGTCCTTGGCTCTGACCAACGCCACGACCAACTCTCCTGTTTACTATGTCATAGCAAAGGCAGTGAATGGAGCTGGCAGAGAGAGCACTCTTGTGTCTTCACAGTGGGAACCTTCATCATTACACTTTATTACTGTGAAATTGTAATATTACATTAGTGTAAATTAAAGTAACAGCAATACATTTCACTAAAATAATGATGAGCTGATTTCAATTGGATTGGGAAATATGTGTCATTTAGAACTTTAGTGAAATAGGTTCCTGTTCGGAAGGTGTTTAAAAAGAAATTGTTTATAACTTGTTACCATCAACTTTGGTTTAATACACTTTATTTGTGAACAGTTTTAGATAGAATTTCTAATGATTGCAAAACATTAATTAAACAGCTGCTTGGTGTTGCATTAGATGAGTGATTTACTGTTGCATTTATTAATGCAGTTGTTCATTGTACGTTTACATCTTAGTGCCATCAAGTATTAAATAAGTGTTCATTGTATGTTGTAGTGCCACCAAAGTATTAACTAAGTGTTCATTGTATTTTGTAGTGACATCAAGTATTAAATAACTGTTCATTGTATGTTGTAGTGCCATTAAGATGGTGTCTGGAAATGTGGCTGGAGTGGTCAGTGACTCAATGATGGACTGGACACTCAGCTGGACATTGACAACCAAATCGACAAGTCTGAGGTGACAGTGACATTCAGTGGCTATGAGAGTGAGAGAGATAGTGTGGCTCACTATCAGCGGGCAGTTGGCTCGGCTCCAAGATTTCATGACGTCATATGTCAACCTGATCAAGGAGGACGGTGGCACAGATGGAATGCTGGGTAAGTTGACGCAGACTTTAGTGTGCATTAAATAATTTCTTTTAAGTGACATAAATAGTGGAATCAAATTAAACCAGCAGGATTATTTTCATGTTTCTCCTTAATTATCAGACATAAAAAAATTATTTTAGACCATGTCTCACATTAACTAATTAATAAGGAATGGAAATGTCATGACTTCATACCTTTGGTATTTAACTAGAATGTGTATTGTTATGTTGATATCATCAGTACATTATTCAGTATTGCATATTAAACCAAATTTTGGATCAAACAAAACAAATGTAATTCTTATTTGCAACAAATTTTATGAAATAACAATAGACTTACTGTAACCCTTACATGCAGGTGTTGGCAGTAATGGCAAGGGTCAAGGCCAGGTGGCGCTGTCATTGTCAGACATTGATTGTTGTCTTGTGTGTGATGTTTCTGTTGCTGTCATTGTCAGACACAGTGGTTGGTGTCTTATGTGTGGTGTCTGTGTTGCTGTCATTGTCAGACACAATGGTTGTTGTCTTGTGTGTGACGTCTGTGTTGCTGTCTTTGTCAGACACAGTGGTTGTCTTGTGTGTGACGTCTGTGTTGCTGTCTTTGTCAGACACAGTGGTGGTTGTCTTGTGTGTGATGTCTGTGTTGCTGTCATTGTCAGACACAATGGTTGTTGTTGTGTGTGACGTCTGTTTTGCTGTCATTGTCAGGCACAGTGTTTTGTTGTCTTGTGTGTGACATCTATATTGCTGTCATTGTCAGACAGTGTTTGTTGTCTTGTGTGTGACGTCTGTGTTGCTGTCATTGTCAGACACAGTGGTTGTTGTCTTGTGTGTGACGTCTGTGTTGCTTTGCAGGAGAACTGGGAGTTCAAGTTGGCCTCACTTCTGTTGATGTGGCATTGTTTAACCTCGTTTGATGTGATTTGCAGGTTTCCTCCCTCGTCCACTCAGCTGTGTCATTTTGGAGCCACATTCCAAGGAAGCTCTCACCCAGTAGTTGAATTCCAGGCAGCCATTGGAACAACTGCCTATTCTCCGGATGTAGTCATGTTCCACAAGGTAATTCAGACTTATAGTGTTCAGATATATCACACTGCATTGCATATAAATATAAACCTATATTTTTTTTCTAAAATAAATTCAGTCAGCATTCTTACGTAATTCATCAACAAGATATCCCTATGCAACAGTAAATATGATCTCTCTCTCTCTGGATCCTGATTAGCAAAGCCCTGACTGTCCTCATCATCTGACAGTGTGGTGATGTTTCTATCTAGATCCTGATTACCAAAATCATGACTGTCCTCATAATTTGACTGATGGTGTTTCAGATCAGTTAAACTCTTGATCCTGATTACCAAAATCCTGACTGTCCTCATTTGACTGTGGTGGTGTTTCAGATCAGACCTAATTACCAAAATCCTGACTGTCCTGTGTTTCAGATCAGCCGACCTTGTCTTCCCTGCAGGAGTGTATGTGATCAAGTTGTCTGTACACCATCCTGTCAGGCTGATGAGACACAGCAATGAGACACAGCAATGAGAGTCTCCTGCAGCCCTAATTTGTGACTGTCAAGGCTGTCACTGGGTTCAGTGACAGTGTCTTTAACTGGGGTCTACATTGATACGACACCACCCGTCATTCAGGTGAAATTCCATATTGATTTCTCCTGGAGTAAGTCCGAGCCCACAACCTTACAGGGAGACAACTCGTCCATTGCCATCTAATCATCTACTATGAAGTGGTCGAGAGGGAGAGAGCCAGGTAGTGTATCGTGTGTTTGTTTGTTTGTTTATATGTTTGTTGTTTCCAGCACTTGGCAACGTTCTATTAACTAACTAGTCTGTATGTTGTGGTTACTACAATTTTATGTTGTCACGCGGCCTCATTCAAATAGCCACCCTTTTTCAGAACAATATCGCCAAGCCGACCTTTTTATATGCTGACATTAACGGGAGACTCGGGTCGGATTTGACGGATTTTTTACAATAAAATGAATTTCGAGTTGTTGCTATTTCCGTGTATAAATATTATTCAACTTGCCATTCATGTAAGTTGCACTGTCGAAATAAACACGTTTCTGTCATAAAACGTGTCTTTTGTATGATGCCTATCATTGCTAAGTTTTTGTTTATGTCAAATGAACCGAGACTAATGGGACATTAGGTGATTTTCCGCGAGCCATTGCATGCCGGAAAACGCTGCCATTCCAACATGGCGCATATCACGGGAAAGCCCCATTTTCGCTCTGTATGATGGTACAAACAGTTTTAAAATGTGCCCGGAAGTATCCGAGTAATTCCGACTATAAATGACCGCCTCTGAACCATCTCGGTGACAAAGGAATGGGGAATGCCACGGCGATTCGCCGGACATCACCACGTGATGTCGGATTCCCTCAAATCAGGCGCTCTAATTGGTTGTAATACTAATTTCCATCCTCTGACGTCAGCTTGAAATACCAGCTACGTTCGATTCGATCGACTTTTTTATCCCATGAGTTTCGTTCATTTATATCGCTTTGTAAAACGACATTATGCCGTTTGGTCGATAGCGAGTGGGCGGTTACGGTACTGGGAGGCATCGAAAGTTTGCATCGTTGCAGTTAGCGCGCGATGCGAAGGCATCGAGGGTTGAATTCGCCAATGAACCTGCGGCGACAACTTCGTCTTCTTCGACCATCACCGTCCATGGTGCCAGCGAGAATGGCACGCAATGTAAGTTTAATTCTGATATTTCATATGTTCACTTGTGTTTTATCCAAACATCCCCTTTGTGGCATAACTATTACTGTATAAACGATTTGACGCTGATCTAGTTCATGCTGTTGATGTTCGTGGTTGTGTTGACATTCAGGCCCAGGGGCCATCCAGGCACATCAGAAGCAGAGTTGTAACTATGGTTTATTATATTACTACAATTTGCCCTGGTAATTATCGTATACATAGCCTATATACACACACGCGCGCGGGTGTGTGTGTATAATATGGCAATGCCAATAAAATAAATTGCATTCAATGCCATACCCCTGCATACGTAGTAAGGGGGGGGGCTTTTGTTGTTGAACATGTCTTGGATACTTTTTGTTCATGAAATACATTTATATTGTGTATTTTTTCCAGGCATCAAGGCGGTCATCAACAGTACTAGCTGATCCGTCTCGGAGACTGTCTGTCACTGAACGGAAGTTTGGTTATGCAGATCTTCTGGAGGAGATAGGTGTCCCACGATTCCTGGTTGAGGATGAGACAGATGCTGATGGCGATCTTTCAACAGTACTTGTACGCTGTGCCGTGTTGCCATCACTTGTTGCGAACCTGCTATGCACATTGTGTAGGAAGCATACACTCTCCACCCCAGCTGTCGACCGCACCGCACCCTCGGTATGGTGTGTGGCCTCGAGACTTTCTGCACCAGTTGCGACAAGGTCATCAATGCAACTCTGTCATCAGACTGTATCGATGGGACTCAGGCGACGAATTTCCCATTTGTTGTGGTGAGATCAGCTGTGTCGGCAACGATGGACATGGGTGTCGGGTACTCGGGACTTGTGTGAAATTTATTTTACAATGCCAATGACTCTTAACTTTGCCTTTTGATAGATTATACATTCAGTAATATGTATGCAAAGTTTCAATCATCTAGGTTGCTTTTCAGACGTTGAAATGTATGTGCCAATGTACATAAACTTTGAACACGATTTTCTCAAAAACATGTTTTCCCTCACACCTACTGCCTCCCGTGTCACTTATCTTTGCTATTGTTTGACAGAATTACTTGAAACTTTCTACAGTGTTTCTTGATAGAATGCTCTTGAAAATGATGTAGTAACTTTTTAGAAAACATTATTTATATTTTATATAATGAACCATCAATGTAAAATTTCATGATGAAAAAATACATTCAGATGTAAAAAAATCATGAAAACAAAAGTTTTTTGAAAACTTGGAAAGTCAACTGACTGTTTTCATTGGGATTATGTGGAGTAACTACACACCAAATTTGAGTCCTCTAAATCCAATGGTTACTGATATAAGTCACACGCAACATTCAATCCAAGATGGCTGCATACCGTGGGAAAATATGTATGAAACTTTCTGAAAAAAATTCACAGTATTACTCTTACCTGAACTTGCAATCTGTGAAAGTTTCAGCTCTGTAGGTTCAGTGATAATGAAATAAGAAAATAAAATGTGTTTAGACCCAAGCGACGCCTTAAAGGGGGGGTGAAGCACTTGAACAACCATAGCCCAAACATAATAACATACCATTTACAGTATATATCACCCTTATATGATGGGCGCAACGCCACGGTAATTTTGTAATATCCTTTTTAACTTTGCCATTATCTTCGCTGGGTGGTGCCATATTGCTCTGCGGGGGGCTCAGCAGCAGAGTGGTTTGAGTACGAGCTCCTGGCACCGCGTTCACACAGTAAAAACCTCTCGGAAAAACGGCCGAAACGCATGGAAAATCGAATAAAAAGAAAACTGGTGTGCACTGGATGGCTCCTGGATATATCGACTAGTACTACAAATGCAAGGAAAAAACTTTTGATCGACTTCCGAGGAAGAATTTGCAGCGGAAAAGGTGGTTACAAATGCGGGAATTGCCATGTCCGCCAGCCGCAGGCTCTGCGAGTGACCACTTTTCCGATGCAGATTACAAGACAAAAGACTGGACAGACGGTGAGCATCAAGATGTCATTCTTGGTCAAAGACACCATTCCATCTTAGATCTTTTTTTTCGCATATGACCATGCATCTACCGACTATTCTGCGACAAGGAAACGTCAGATATCAGAGGGCAGAGCGATGCGTAGGAAGCGACGAGCCGAAACCAGGTTAGTAAATTGGATTACCGTTACCATTGTGACTTATCACTACGATTACAATATAGTTCCACCCCAATAAGCACAGCTGTTCTTCAACGTCAGCATATATATGACCCACAGTAAATCGAAATGTATGAATACAATAAAGTGCGAGTAAGTGTTAATAGTTTGATATAATTACGAGTGTTTTCCAATCCGCCGATTTATATTCGACGTGATCATACGTACCGTCAATACGTGGCCGTACTCAGAACAAATAACAATAACTCAGTAAGTGCTACAGGATATACTGCAACCTTATAACATGGGCCATGGCGTATGTACTAGGCAAAATTATTCAAGAAAATAATTTAAATTATTTATTGACAGTCATAATAAGTCTCATACTCATGTGTTCTAAATGCCTAGAGAGCAAGCAGCAAGCGTAAGGCTAAGCCTGGGGGGGGGTTAGATGCATGGGAGAAACACGACCAAAAGACAGTATAGACTATAGTGCAACAGAAGCCTACTGTTGCTGTTTACATTTCAAATTCTTTATGGAAATATTTAAAATATACAAATACTTTCATTGTGATTAAGTGCAAATGCAGTTACAAAAACTGTTTAAAAGTATTTAAATATTTAAGTAAAATGCATTTCACCCATGCAATGTCTAGCTAGCTGGAAAGGAAACTAACTAAGGCATCGTCATCTACCCAGTTGAACACTGTCAGATTACATGTCTGCTTTCTATAATGACACTTTACAATTTCTGTCTGAATTCTTGTGACTTGACAATAAGGCAAAATTATATAAAATTAATTAATCTTTATTGATCAGATTAAACCCCACATGTAATAACCGGAAGTTCATAGAGATGTATTAATTACATTTTATTCTAAGTCGACTGATAACACTGTAATGAATATCATGGGGGGAGGGGGCAACTGTCGGCAACCCACAATAGTATTAGTACAAGCTATACATATGAAGGAAGTATATCAGGCATGGGGTCAATTCTGTTTTGTCCATTCCAAAAAATCAGTTCTAATTCCACCTTGCAAAAAATCAATTCCAACTGTTAAAATCCTAGGCTAAAGAAAAATTCAAATCCAATTCGTTTTAACACAGTTTTATTTGTCACGTGTGCACAATCATATTTAATTAGATATGATTAAAAAATTATTGTTCGTTAAATGCACACACACACACACATATATATATATATATATATATCAGGTTTGCCATATAAAAAACTTTAAAATCGCATCCAGCCATTTCATATGTACTTTCTGCTGCGACACCTCTCCTGGATTTTTGCTAACAAAATCAGACATTTTGGACAGCCCTGGACAGTTGGGTCATTAATCTGAGTTTTGAACAGTTTCCCCTGTTTATATCGGGTCCAGGTCATTTGCCCCCCTTCCAGACATTTGCCCCTTTGTCACTTGCTCCCCAGACATTAGCCCCTTGCCTTATTAAAAATCTGGACATTTGCCCCCTGCCCATAGCTTCTGGATTATTTGTAAGTTTTAAGAAATGTTTTTTTAACTTATTTTTTGTATTTCTGAACATGAATTCAATATATATATTACCCTAATTGCAATTAATGTTCTTTGTGCAAAATCAGCCAAGTAAATTACTTTATGTAGTTGGAGATGATCCTGTAATCAAAGGATTATCTTTATTGCAATTGTGGAAGAAGCCAGTGACATTAGGACCTGGACATGTTAGGACAATTGAGGATATTTGAAAGAAGCCATCTCAACAAGGTTTCTTTTGAATTGCATTTACCATTACATTTTCCTATAAAACTGGATGCACAAGCCAGAGTTGTCAGAATGCACTTATAACTTCACCATGGAAATTACTACTAGCATTTGAGGAGGTCATGTTTTGAGTGTCATTCCTACACCAAGAAGGGGGACCAACAAGATTACTCTTCATTGGGAGTGATGCCAGCGTCGATCCTGATCATGCAAGGGTGCTGTGGTCACTGATCTGATCTCCAGATCCAGAATGTGATCAACAAGACTGCCTGCAACCATGATGGTGACACGGCACAGATAGAAGCTGCCAAGGTCCGTGAGGACCTGAAAACTAAGGCAGCTAATACCAGGGGCACTCCAAACCAGCTGATCTCTGATTCGTTACTGTCCACCACTGTTTGTGGAAGCATCACCCCAAGAACCCATCTTCCACCATTGATCTGACTATCAATGATACCTGGAAAACAACTGGTGACAAGATCATCTCATACACACTCCAGGGGATAGGCCATTGCATTAGGCTAAAGTGACTTTGACTTGTCATTGAATGTTATGTTATTGTAGTAATAATGATAAAACTGCGAACTGATTTTCACTTGTCAACTATCATAGAAAAAAGGGGCAGATGTCCGGGGGGGAGCAAATATACTAGGAGGCGGATTTATATCGCTATCAGTTGTGGTATTATTGATATTTCATCAAATTTACTGGAAAGTTTGAGTCTTCAACATCCTAATCTCCAACATGTATTCTCCATGGGGACATTTTTAATTACTACAAAGGGCAAACCCTACAGCCACATGTAACAGCATTGTACAGGTGACCAGTGACATGTTTAGTATGGGAAACTTGTGGGCTGAACATTAGGCTTGGATAAACAAGGGGCTGCATTTAAGTGGGGCAGGTTTCCTCTCTCACACAAAGGGAATGAGCAGGCAAGTGCCCTTAATTGGCAATCTCTGTAAATAAACCTTCTACACTGAGAAAGAAAATGAGGCCTGAATGGTCTGATTTTGGTTTTACTGTCTGTTACAGTAACTTAATATTTCTTTTTGATGCAAATGCTTGATTATATTGTTCTTGGTCACAATGTTTCAATACCAGAGTAGACAGTGTCTATGCTGTAATGTTGACAACTTCCTGGCTGTTACCAGATTCAGGGTGACATGCTAATAGCAGACAAATATGATTTTAAAAGTAATATAAGTAAATATCAGGGTAAATATTAACAGTATCAAGTAAATAATTCCAACAAAATCAATTCCAATTCCCAAAAAATAAATTTTAGAAAAAAAAATTCAATAAAAAAAAATTTTTGAAGTCAATTCCAATTCCAGAACTGGAATTGAGGGTCAGTTCCAATTCCGGAATGGAATTGACCACATGCCTGAAGTATATTCATGACAATATCTTGTCTGTGTACTACAGCAACAGTCATGAACAGTATAATTATATTGAAACAAGCTTATGTCTGTGGGGCTTTTGTCGGGAGGGGCTTTTGTCCATGCACCATACTATCTAGCAGATGCTTTCAGTATAATACCTAATAATTATATATATTTACATATATACATATATATATATATACACATGTGTGTGCGTGCAGCATTTATAAGGTAAAGATGTCACAAGCATAGATCTGCATTTGGTCCAATAACAATATTCATGCATTATGTTATCTAAATCGAGTGTCAGATATAAAATAAGGAACCCCATAGAAAGTGTACCTATGGGTCCATATTTTGTTATGGAATTTGGACCCCTTATAGAATTTTGACCTCCCTGGCCCATTGAAAACAGTGCAATGTTGATTAGATAATATAATGCACTTTGGAGCTAGGATGCTACAATTTTGGTTACATGCGTTTGGTTATGTTACCAGTGGCATTCGTCAAACTGACCAAACATATTTATTAAAAAACATTAAGAGATCAGTGAAAGACCCATTGGTTGAATTAACATGGCTCCATAGGAAAATCCTTCTCCATGTGGTTGATTACTTTATACATTCTATATGACACTGGCACTCTTATATTCTAAAAATAATATATACAAGAGAAAGTTTCTCACATTGTGATTAATTTTTATTATGCAAAAGATGAATTTTGTAAAATGTTCAAGTCACTGTATGTGTAATCTTTTCAGATGAAGGATTCACCATTGGTTCATACAAGTACAGGTACTAGTTTTGAAGCATCCAGCGCTACGGGTGATGCCGTCAATCTTTACATTACGGATGTCACCTTTAGTGCCATCACTGCTACTACTGCTGTGGCACCACATACAACTGATGCTGAAACGCAAATCGATCCGGTAACGATATTTCAAGTGCGACACTTCGCGAATGCTGCTGTTGTCACAGATGACGTTATTGCACCAATGAACGTTGATCATGACTACTCCTATGTGAAGCTTCCATCAGATTTAGTGAGAATAAAGACATTGGTGCAGATGATGCACACTATGTGATAACAGCGACATAACCGAGGGTGACTCAAGCAGCTCCGATACCTATGAGAAAGAGAAGAAGTTTGTCATTCGTGAGAAAAACTTATGTCACTTTTCTGCACCTGCCACACACCAAACAGCCATAAACTGTGACACAGGTTGTACTCATGTCTGATCTATCAGCCAAGGTCTTTCGGATACTGGGGTGTCTGTCAGGAAAGTGTGCTGATTTCTACCCCTGGATGAGTGAAAGGTGAATTGAATATGTTAGGTTTACATGTACTATCAGTCAGAATAAGTAGTGTATTGGTGTATATTTAGTGCCAGTAGTGTATTGGAACAGATGGTTGGTGTGCAAGTACTATCAGTCAGAACAAGTAGTGTATTGATACATATGATTGGTGTACATTTACTGTCAGTACAAGTAGTGTATTTGGTAGAGAATGAGACGCTTGGTTTACATTTGCTGTCGGTAGGAACAAGTAGTAGATTCAGTCAGAACAAGTAGTATATTGGATACACATGATTGGTGTACATTTACTGTCAGAAGAAGTAGTGAAATGGTGCATATTCCAGAATGAGATCATTGGTGTACATTTACTGTTGGTAGGAACAAGTAGTGTATTGGTATGCATGATTGGTGTACGTTTACTGTCCAATCAAAACAAGTAGTCTATTGCCATTGGTACAGATGATGATGGTGAAACAGTTAAAATGCCTTGGCTTTATAAAGATTAATTATTTCCTAAGCTAAACTACCAGTATATTTGATATGTTGTGGCATAATAATGATGTGTGTAACTGTGATATCCATGTTCCAGGTTGTATTTCCCGGTGGTAAGAAGTCACTGTTTTTAGTCAATGTTTAGTCTTGGTTTCAGTCATTCTAGTTAGCCTTATTTCTTTGGTAATTGTTTTTCTATGTGAATAAACTGTTGATATATTTTATGTTGGTCTCAATATAAATGAAATTGTGTGTAGTGACATGCAAGATGCTGCAGGTAACATTTTTGTTGACAGAAATGGGATATGGATAAGAAGGCATTCACATCATTCCGTTATTAATATTTTAGTGGGAATTTTTGTAGTTTTCCAGGTTGTTTTTCGACCTGCTGCATACTGTGGGTGCCTCACAATTTGTCTATATCAGACTATCAGTACACTCACCTGTGTCAGGTCAATCTTCATAGCTAAACTTTCCAGCAATTCAATTTGGTTCAGAATAGACATCACAGATCCTTCCCACATCGCAGGATGGGATTACTTGTCTTGCGTTTCCTGAGCCTGAAATATAATTTTTCATGGTTAGTTGATAGCGCTAATTCCATAATTACCATAATAGCTGCAAAACTGTGAACATTACATACTGTCAGTAGTTAATTATTGTTATTTAAATGATTACATTGCACCAAACAACAAGGTGTTGTGGTGTGCTACAGACAGGGGTGATTACAAGTACGAATATTAATGTAATCATGATTACAGTAATTACTGCAATCACAATTACTAATGTAGTCATGATTACAATCATTATTACAATCACGATTACGGTAACATTTAAGAATATATATATATATTCACATAATGAATTAAATAAACCCTCATGTTATTATTGTCATCAATGTTATTCAACAACAAATCAAACCCAATATTAAAATACAGTCACGGTACACTTCATTAGATTAGATACAAAATAAAGAGAAAAGCCTGCTTGCATTGCCATTGTAGTTCGGACCTCGCCCTCGGGCTAGGTAAAAGAAATATGCAGAACAAATATGATTATTAAAATGGCAATGATTCGATAACAATTGAATTACTGACCTGCTAGCTATAGGGCGAATCGATGAGTCGGCACGCAAATCATGCAATGACAGCAGACCAACATCTAGCACCGCTTTGTTTGTGCATATCACTACAAAATCATCGTCTTCGCTTTCGTACGGTGATGCAAGCACCAACGCAGTCGGGCACACGGTGCTGCATAGCCATAGCCTAGCCCTAGGCATGGTAGCTTCCTCGGCGCAACATGATGACTCAACGTAAACGTGCGCAGACATCGGGACGCAATTTCCACAGGTTCACCACATCACATTACCTAGTCAGGAATCGTTGACAGTCAAAGCACTGTTGTAATTTTTCCTGAATCCAACGTCAACAAAGTCAAAGGCGAAAGCGACCTGGAGTCTGGAGCGTGACTCGCACACTCGGTGACATTTCACGACTGTCAACGGTTGTTTCCGTGTGGCCTGTCGAACTAGACTCTTCGTCTGTGGTTTCCATTTCTCCAAAGATAGACAACTATTACGGAAGTTCAGTAAACCACTAATCGCTAGTAGCAGATCTGGTAAAACTGTCACAAGCGATGCATCCATCTTATCAACAAGTAAAAAATAGTTCCGGTATTCCGTTATCGCATATTCTCGTTGGTTAGCGTCTCGTGTGTTCGAGAAGTGTGGCGTTTTCCACGATTTTTTGCGTGTTTTGGTGTAATTTCTTTAACTTTTTTTATTTGGAACGAACAAAAACGCTATTTTGTTGACGTGTGTAACCACTTGTATATATAACAGAGACCCATATCTTTTTTTTCGCTCCAGAATAGCTATTTACGAAATAAATCGCAAAAAATCGAAAATTTACATTGATTAGATATACGCGACTCAAACCACTCGTTTCGACAACAAGATGGCGATACGCAGTGATGTATTTTGTCGATTTTTGTCTCGAACAAAATCAGTTTTTCAGTTTATCTCATAAATTAGCAGGTATCTGTCACCATTAATGCATAGTTAGATAATATATATTTAAATATACGGCATAACACAAAATTGCTTCAGTTCCCCTTTAAGGGTGGTCGCTGCCAGGGTGCATGTTGTCCTCAATGGTTCTTTTATGTCCCCAATTAAATGAGACTGGACCAACATTAACGTGATCATCCGAGTCACGAGAGATACAAGGTCCTCAATGTTGAGAACTAGTTTTTTACACCAAACATATCCTTGATTGGTCCTGGTCTTGAACTGAGAACTCAGTCGTGTAGCAGATGTGCTTGCCACTACACTACCGTACCTTTCTCTCTCTGTCTCTGTCTCTCTCTCTCTCTCTCTCTCTCTCTGTCTCTCTCTCTCTCTCTCACGCTTCATTTCATTAAAACCACCCAGCCTTCATAGATTAATTCAAAAGTAAGATCTGTTATGTTAAAAGCTGGGGTCAAGTAACCAATATATAATAGAATATCACAACAAATAATAACCATCAGTAATGTACATTGTTTTCAATAATATTAGAATATTTATACAATTGAGTATTTATTCTGAAAATGTTTGTTCAGTTTCCCCAATTATGTTTCTCTGTCCAGTACACATGCTATAAGTAATTTTCATCTTCATTTATTAATAACTTGGTAACTCACAAAACTATAATTGACTCTCAGGACTATCGGCTATCTTAGTGTAGGTGGTCGAAACATGGTGGTCTATTGGCAGGTCACCAGGTGGCACTGATGTGCAGCCCTTTGTCAACATTGGAGCCGAGTCATTTGTGAGCAACACTTCGCTAGAAGGCTTGCTGTTTGAGAACCACACCTACTATGTGACGTTAGTGTGTTTCAACGATGCTGGACTAAATACAACCAACTCATCACAAAGTCAGACTCACATCATTACTCTTTAATATGTTCCAGTTGTTTATGGAAGTGTGGTTTTCTTCAGCACTCTCAACTGTCAGAGAGTACTAGAAACAGAGGTCACCCCAAACTTATATTCAAAGACGTAGTAAAGGGAAACTTGCAGAAAAAAGCAGTTGTACTTAGTTGCCGATGAAAGACCAATCTGGAGAGGACTTATTGTGAACTATAAGTAAGCAGTCATAGTCGCAACCACAGCTGACAGCGAGAGAGAGAGGTAATATGTATTCTACTACATTTAACTGCCAGTGCATCCTTTCTCCATTCTCTGAAATCTCTGCTTGTCAGTGAAATACTTAAACATTAACCTGCCAGTTCAACCATTCTCAATTCTTTGAGACAAATGGTTGTTTATAACAAGGAAATACTTCTACATGAACAGCATCGTTCTTTGTTCTGGAAAACAGATTGTCTAAAACGGTGAGAAAATTATTTTTTTTACTGACAAAGCTGCTTGATAAGTCAAGTTATTTTGTAATTTCTGTCAGATATTACAATGACCAAGTAATTTCTGTCAAATATTACAATGACCAAACTACAACACTTTGACTGATATGTATTGCCTGTATAGACTTGATGTCATCATTCCAGGTGTCACCATCAAAACTGAGTCACCAAATGTAGACAACATGACTACATCAATGGACGACATGGAGCCATTCGATGACACAAGAACTGACGTACCAGCAGTAAAGATGTCACGACAGGATGGCGTTGGTGTCATCTGGGACAAACCACCCAAGGATGAGAACATCGACAGCGTGTGTAAGTTCTTGGCTGATGCTGATTATTGCACTCATATCCCAGTCAGTCTTTACACAGACATTACAGCTTACTTGAAGTGTAGAGTGATTGTTGTACTCACAGCCCAGTCAGTCTTTACACATACATTACAGTTTACTTGAAGTGTAGAGTGAGTGTTGTACTCACAGCCCAGTCAGTCTTTTCACAGATATTACAGCTTACTTGAAGTGTAGAGTGATTGTTGTACTCACAGCCGAGTCAATCTTTACGCAGACATTACAGCTTACTTGAAGTGTACAGTGATTGTTGTACTCATAGCCCAGTCAGTCTTTACACAGACATTACAGCTTACTTCAAGTGTAGAGTGATTGTTGTACTCACAGCCCGGTCAGTCTTTACACATACATTACAGCTTATTTGAAGTGTAGAGTGATTGTTGTACTCACAGCCCAGTCAATTTTTATGCAGACATTACAGCTTACTTGAAGTGTAGAGTGATTGTACTCACAGCCCATTCAGTCTTTACACACACATTACAGCTTACTTGAAGTGTAGAGTGATTGTTGTACTCACAGCCCAGTCAGTCTATACACAGACATTACAGCTTACTTGAAGTGTAGAGTGATTGTTGTACTCACAGCCCAGTCAGTCTTTACACAGACATTACAACTTACTTGAAGGGTAAAGTGATTCTTGCTCTCACAGCCCAGACCAGTCACAAGATGCTGACCGGGGGTTTTCTGTCAGCTGATGACTTGACTGCCCATTACCTGAAGGGGGCATCGGACACATTCAAGTCATTCATTATTGACCCCGAGTCAACCAGGGACAAAACAGACAGATACTTGAGGAACAGGTGGGAGATTGGCTTGTGAAAGGTCACTTAGTATATTGCTCTTGTAGGCTCCTACTTAAAGAACAGGTGGGAGATTGGCTTGTGAAAGACGACTTAGTATGTTGCTCTTGTAGGCTCCTTTTACTAAAAGAACAGGGGGGAGATTGGGTTGTAAAAGGTCACTTAGTGTAAGTACTTTTGTGTTTTAGTTCGCAGTGTTATTCAAAAGTGATGTTCATATTTATAATGTTGGTATTTCAATGTTATTTCAATAACATTTTGTCTAAATCTACTATGTTACCAATATAGCATTACTTGACGTCTTCATAAATAACATAATTCTCATTCACCACACCGTGAGATCCCTGTGTTCACTGTAGTTGACACTCAGACTTTCATCGTACAGTGTCATTGACTGTCTCCAGGATACAACGATGGGACGGAACAACTGTGTCGACCCTCCCAGATCAGACGGTCAACAAGCCACTCAGCATCACTATGCCATTTGACAAAACTCAGCTGGAAGATTTCATGCAAGACATTCACGCATGGATACTGCACTGGTGTGCAGGTTAGTGACTGTCTTGTTATCTCCTGTCTCATAATGACAGGTTAGTGTCTGTCTTGTTGTCTCCTGTTTCATAATGACTTGTTTATGTCTGTCTTGTCATCACCTGTTTCATAGTGACATTTTAGTGTCTGTCTTCTCATCTCCTGTCTCATAGCGACAGGTTAGTGTCTATCTTGTCATCTCATGTCTCAGTCTCATAATGTCTCATAATGACAGGTTGTTGACTGTCTTGTCTTCTCCTCTCGCATAGTGACAGGTTTATGTCTGTCTTGTCATTTTCTGTCTCGTAGTGACCGGTTAGAGACTGTCTTGTCATCTCCTGTCTCACTGTGACAGGTATGCATGGGGCAATTAACTTGAAAAGTTAATTAATTAAATTACAATTAACTCAGAAATGTTCCCATTAAATTAAATTAACCTCATACATTGATCAGGTCAATTAAATTAAATCTAAACTCACAATTATGTTCGTAAATGCTACTGTCACGAGAGTACAATGTTCATATATATTAATTAAATTACTTTACTTATTACATCTGAGGAACAGTATTATTATCATCAAAAAAATCTGAACATTGTGTTGACTTATAAAAGAAATATGTTTTGTAACTTTGTTGGAAAAAGATGTGCTTATACAAAATTTATATACCAAGACATTTGTTTATGGGGTATTTGATCACATTTTAAAAGTTGTAGATGCTTGTTAAAATTAATGTTCTTTTCTGAAAGGAATGTAAATTTGTGGCTGAAGATTTGCAGGGTGTGGACTTCCTCCAGTATTCCACCACCAAATTAACAAAACCGGGTAAGTACATACATAATTTCTATGCACCAAGATGTTATTTATGCAACATGTTAATGCTAAATCATTAGGTTTCCCCTTTATACACTAGCATTTAAATATTTATATTATTTTTATGTATCACTTGAACTGGCATGCTTTTGATTCCAGTTGGCACTGCACTGGTAAAAATTGTTTTCCTGTTTTAAGAAACAAAACTTAAAACAAGAAAAATTTTCTAGGGAGCCATGTAAGAAAATTATTTATGCAATCAACAACGCAAGCCAGATGTAAAGATATGAAAAGGCCAAATGAATGATGTTTATTAAGGGTATGCCAAATGGCATATTATTCCGATTAAGAGCATGAAATGTGGACCCTGTAACATATGCCAAGCCTGTGGCTGAGCCTCATACAAAGCCACCTGGACACAATGCTCCCAGAGCCCACATTTCAACATAGTAATACAGTACATGTAGTAATATTGCTACAACACGACAATTCATGGCACCGTCATCAGCACATTAAAACATTAACCCAACACCGACAATATTTGACACAATACCTATTTGCATACACTATAGCACTGGACTACACTATTTGCTAAAATTCCTACTCTATATATTTTAGTAACCTAAAAGGTGGGGACATAACGCCAATTATCAATGAACCATCCCAACATCGATGGAAGGGAAGTCATCTTCCACTCCGCACCAAAACCCTACGTGAATGGGCAGATAGCCAAATGAAAAACGCAATGTCCTCTGGGAAAGCGTTATACGGAAGGTCGTGACTTCACTTCCACCGTCAATGTACAAAATGTTACCAAGCACAACACTACTAAACACATTAATGTAACCGTATGCAGGAGAAAGTGGGGGGGGGGTCGAAAAATTGCTAAAACCGAGAAAGCAGGTCTACTCCGCATGCATCGAACATTCGGAGTGAAGCTGCTTAATTTCAAACTGCGTCATTCGAATGATTGCTGCGCTCTGATTGGTTTAGCGGTGTCACGGGAGCGCTTAGTCAATAATCCAGGTTTCTTTGCCTACCCCTAAATTAGCATAAATTAGCATGACTAACCTATTGACCCTTCCGTGCCCTGCTCGCGCTGTTGCTAGCATAAAATCCTGTATGCAACCATGGTTGCATACTCTCATTTTCGTGATTTAAGAAAGAAAGAAAATAGTTCATAAAAATCAAGAAAAGACTATAGAAATATTTTCTTATTTATCCAAGGAAATTGTTCCTATCTAAGAAATGTTTTTTCTTAAATAAGAAAAGCGTTTTCTTAAATAAAAGAAAAGCAAGAACATTTTTCTCAAAATTTGTAAATCAAGAAATGTTTTCTTAAATTTAATAAGAATATTTTTCTTGTAGTCATTTTGGATGTTTTACGTTAGTAAGGATATTTTTCTGAAAACAAGAAAAACCACCTGAAAGACTTTTTCTTGGAATAAGAAACATTTTCTCATTTAAATATTTTTATTATAAAAAGAAACACTACTGATCACTGATATTTTAACATTATAAAACCTTTTAGATGGCAGATTTTCTACAGATGACACTGCATAAAGGACCAAGTGACAATGGAATAGTGTTTTATTATGAGAAAAGTGTAAGTGTGTGACCAATAGTATCACATGTTATTGCGACAACCATGCAATCAGTCTGCAGCTCTCATACCCAGTAAGGTCATTCCTTGTCAAATCAACCAATTTTCAGGAAATTAAAAAAGGTGATGTCTCAGAACATTTTAACCAATTAGCAAATGGTTATATCTGAGCAACTTTGCAAAACAACTAAGCTAAAGGGTAAACGCACTTATATATATGCCTCTAACTACAGAGCTTAAATTTGCTGAATGTCTAGATATATTCGTACAGATGTGCATCACAAAATTAAAAAAATGATAACGAGAAGGATAATGTATGTACAGAGTGTACAAACATTAATTTTGTTATTTTGTTTTTATTGCTGAGAGTGATTTTAGCAGTCTGTATTTCAAATTGTTATTTTATAGGACAAATTCCAAAGTGCTACTGTATACTGTCAGGAATACTTTAATGACTTCTTAGTTCAATAGGAATGTAGTTACTATATCTTCAGAAAAATTCAGCCTTAAACTCGATATTTTACAAATTTCAACTTTCAGAATAAAATGTGGGACAAGTCTTATGATCACCGTATTTGCACTGTGCACAATCCTTTACATACTGCAGCTGAAATATCACTGTTCTGTCTAATTATATTTTCTCCCAAATTGGCGAGTGACAAATTTATGAAACTCTTACAAATTACTGCACAACAACAAATAACAACAGCTATACCTTATTGACACAAAAACTGGAAAAAACTTCGCATGCCCGAACCTTGAGCATTGCCAATTAAAATAAAAACAACAACTGATCATATAATTCTGTCATAAGACCTGCCTCATTGTTTCTTAAAGGGAGTTATTCAAGGGTGATTTGATTGCACTTGATGCTCTGTCACAAAATTTTTCTGTGTCAATAACTTAATTTTTAAAATGACAAAAGGGAGCAAGTGACACAAAGTCACCAAATAACCATGTCACAAAAAAGTACTAATAATTTTTATAAATACACCTTGTCAAATGGTCCAAAGAATAGTGTACAATTACTGTGCTGTAATGTGCACAAGAGAGCAAACCAAAATATGTTTTGTCCGATATTAAAAAAACCATCGTCACTTGCTCACTTTTGCCATTTCACTGCAATATATTGTAAAATGCAAGATCACAGATTTAAACACCAAACGCACACAAACACACACATTACAGCCCTTGTACCTCTACAGAACGGGTGACCTTATAAGAGGGGACTACTGGCACAGTAAAGTACAAACAAATGCAAAACTAAATTGCCATAGTAACAATTAGTTGAAATTTCAAAAGTATTTGAATTGTGTACAATTTCAAAGAAATCGTAGCAGTGGCATGATTTAGATGTCCATGTCATTCTGCACACACCAAAGAAGGAACAATACATTGTCAGAAGATACAATTAGTGAACTTCCTAGTATGTGAAAGGCAAGGATTTCATCCATAGATTTATTTGATTACAAATTAGCTTTCATGAAAGTTAAAACAGGCAGAATGATGACATGTTAATGGGTATTTTCGTTTTTATTCATGATCAAGTTGACAAGTTGAAAGTACTGAATATAATAACAAATGCAAACTGCCATTTTTCAAACAGCCCGGCTGCTGCACACAAAATGTACTCGCAGTGTTTATCGCATAGCCAGGCCACGTGTGAAATTGCTATAAAAGAATATACCTGGACAACATTCTTACCTTTTGTCTCATGGAATGAACAGGATACAAATCAATCATCCAGAAGTCTTCTTTATCATGTATTTTCTACTAGTTGTATCAGCAGCAGGGCTTCTACTACCACCCTGGTACTAGATTATTATAACTGGTGACCCTCATAACCCTCATTAGCAGACCCTTAATGAGACCACTGGGGCACAGAGGGTGTGGTCTCACTGCATGTGTGTCACAAGTGTTATGTCATGGGAGACTGACCTAAATCTAAATCTCATGTCAGGCATACATTTATAGAGCACACATATTGACAGTATTTTTAAATCAAAGTATTCTGAACAAAGATCACACTTATGCTGAATACCAGATTAATAAATTTTTATTTCATGTGTTCTTGATTACTGAAAATTATGCTTGGATCAGATATTTTGCATCATATCATAGCTCTAGTAGTTTATAAGCACCTGTCCGTCAGAAATAATTAATGCAGTAGAACCAATATATATTTTACTCCAAGAGTCGATAACAAAAAATATGTTGGAAATTTCACTCATATTGTGATCTGATAGTATATCAAAAATATTTTAGTAAAATGATAATCAATAATATTACATTTAAATATTATTTGGTAGCAGGCTTGTTAACAGATACAAATGTATTTGAATGAACATTTTGGATGGTATGCAGTAGCCATGCACATTCAAAAGCAGTCGTTACATTTTCAGTGCATTTGATTGCATAAAACAAACATTTACATTAAAATCGTTCTGTTCGTGCAATAGCTAAAAAAAACATTTATCCAGACTCAACAGAGAGCATGTATTTGAATGCAACCCCCAAACATTTTATATTTCAAGCACCCAAATTCATCATTAATAAAATCAACATTCATATCGTATGAATTTTAAATACGGTTACAAAACATGCTTTTTGTCAGACTTTGAAAAAGTGCCCTGTAGTTAGCAGACTCCTCAGCAGATTTTAGAATCATTGTCTGACCTGTAAATCCACTTTCTAAGTAAGACCATGGTGTATATAGTTGTATTACATTGACTGATGCTTATATTAGAACATGTAGTTTTGCTAATATAATTATGATGCATATATAATGTATAAACATTTGTATTTGAATTTGAATGTGAATGTGATCCTGAAAAATGGCATTGACATGCATTTGATAACAAGCCTGTTTTATAGTTGAATTATATTCACTGGCAGTTTTAAAGCTGTGTAAGGCGTTCTTGTCACACAGTTGACAACTCAGACATTATTCACCAATAAATCAAAATTAATGAAGTTCGAGCCAACAAATTAACACAGAACAACATGCTAGCAATAGTGCAGCCCCTCTATGGCGAATTACTTTCACCCAATCTGCAAACGTCAAACTAATACACCTCTGCTGTTGACATGTGCCACATTTCATCTTATTACCTTGTCAAGATTGTTTCCATCGACACTGTTTTGTTGAGTCAATATGCTGCACACAAATTAATTTATCCCTGCAGCTCAGTTCAACTGGGAGAGATACATTTCTAGTCAAAGCATCATCTCAGTGTTAATGACAGCATCCTTGTTGGCTTGGATGTTCTTCATAGTTAAAAAGGTAGTAGAACTACAGGGCACAAAACAGCACTAGTAAAGGAACAGTGCCGGTTGGATATGAGAAAGAACTTGCTCTCACAGAGAATGATAAATTAATGGACAGTTTTCTACTGACTGTGTTAAGGCAAGACTTTAGCCTAAACGCATCACCATCTCCCTCAATTCAAACCCTAGAAATCGGACTAAACGGCATCATAAAACAGCTTGAAGCTTTAAACTCCAACAAAGCACCTGCCAAAATACTGAAGGAAACTGCTAAAGAGATATCCCCCATAATATCGCACATTTTTAGACAGATGTCAGAATAAACTTGCACAACTTGTGTAAAGGAGACTTTGAAGTGAGAAGCATTGGTTTGTGAACAGTTATAGCTAACCACTAACAGAGGTTCTGCTACATTCATTCACCCACATAATGAGTAATTTCATGGGTTGGCTGGCTGGTTGTTTTGTTTAATATGTTGATGAAGAACTCATTGATGAATATATTGTTGGATTATTAAACTAATTGTCCATAGGGTTTTCTCATCCATTAAATTTCTTGATCAATTAATTGGTCAGGTGACCATTGATTTAATATGTCATTGGTTAAGTTCCAATATAACAGTTATCTTGATGTGTTTGTGTGACAGGTGTGTCACAGCTCAAGTGTTTGTGTTTGTGTGACAGATGTTTCTCTACTTAAGTGTTTATGTGACAGGTATGTCACAGTTGAAGTGTTTGTGTGACAGATGTGTCACAACTCAAGTGTTTGTGTGACAGGTGTGTCACAGCTCAAGTGTTTTGTGTTTGTGTGACTGGTGTGTCACAGCTCAAGTATTTTGTGTTTGTGTGACAGGTGTGTCACAACTAATGTGTATGTGTTTGTGTGACAGGTGTGTCACAGCTAATGTGTATGTGCTTGTGTGATAGGTGTGTCACAACCCAAGAAGCCAGGCAGAAGGCAGTGGGCTACATATGCACCAATCATTAGTAGCTCAGCTGTATACAGTGTCTCTAGCACCAACGAAACGTTTGTCAACACACCACCACGCATAACATCTGAATCAATCAATCTGTTTCAATTCAAACTATCAGCAGAAGATTCAGAGGATAAAAACCTCTCATTCCTGTCTAATGAGACAGCGCCAGCATCGATGGGCAATGTGAGCCTGGCTCTTGATGGTATGTTGACTTATACTCCGTATGCTGATGAGGAGCCAGCACTCTGTTGAAGGCATGATGTATCACTGAAGTTTGATCCACCTGAACATGGTAATCTGACACTGTACCACCAAGTAAAGATTATCAACCTCATTGAACAAGATTGCTCACAGCCCTGGGATATAAGGCGTCCTCTGTGGGATAAACTCACCAGACTATTTTCTGATTCGGTCACTATACTGGAGGTGTCACTGCCAAACCCATGTGGCACGGATTTTGTGAAGTGCAAGCTAGCCTGGGTTGTCACAATGTTCAAATACAGACCGTTTGAAGGATACTTTGGTGAAGATATCATTAAGGTAAGGCACATCTTGAGATGTTCCATGAATTCAATTACGATACCAGAATAATTGTCGTTGATGGCGTTGACAAGTGTCAATGAGTGGAGCTGCTGAAGATTGTCTGACGCAAACAGGACAACAATGCCTGTCGTGGTTCGTTGCCAACTCTTCCAGCACAGACAAAAGACCACATTGCTTAATTGCTGTTTACGAGCCAGCATGCGGGCAGTTCTTGCATTTAGCATGTGTTACATAACAATCAATGCGAAGTGGTCTGTTTCAACACACATGGTTTGTCTATAGCACACACTGCGTGCTTCACGTTGACTTCTCTGTAACAGCTGATTTCAGCTAAATCGGTTGAAGTGCGTTGCGTTGACAGCCAGTCAGACGAAATAGGTGAAAAAGAGGTGATACGAAACAGCTACTACGAAAACAAACGGTGCATCATAAACAGCGACTTTATGACCTAACAGAATGCGGAATACCACCGAAGAAGTGTCACTGATTTGAACACAATTTCGGCCTCGATTCTCTAGGTTTGTGAATAAACGTTATTTGGCTTTGTAGATCAATAATATATATTCTGTGGAATACACATATTTGATATAGTATTAATGTTGATACATATGCCGTTTCTGCTCGGATTCTACAAACAATTGGCCATTCATATGGAGTTATGATTAATGTATTGGGACACGTTAATTACTAGTGACAACTATATTTCTCTTCTTCTGATGCAACTCATGATTATGTATTAACCGCTTCCAAAATGTGACTAGATTGTGGCCGCACTGGAGAGTTCTAGTGATGTAGCTCTAGTACGAGTCTATATTAGGTAGAATGTCGGATTTGCGTAGTTTAGCAGGTTCATGTAGGCCCTATGTTGAATGGATATATTATTTGTTCTTCAATTGGATGGAGACGACACACTTTCTAAGCATTTGACTGATTGTTGGCTAACGTAACTGTTGTGCGCATTTGTTCCACAAAGTAACGGCGATGGGAATGGTTATATTCATAGATATTAAACAGATAATACCATTTAATACAACTGTTCGATGCTACTGTAGACAAAATAATAAACTTTTTCCACGTGTAGTGTGTTGCATTCCCAAGGTGCTGTGCTGGCTACGACGGGGACTGTTGTTTTTTACACTTTCTAAGAATTTTGACTGACTATTGGCTAACGTAACTGTTACGCGCATTTGTTTCACAAAGTAACGGCGATGGGAATGAATAGATTCATAGATAATAAACAGATAATGCCATTTAATACAACTGTTCGATGATACTGTTGGCAAAATAATAAACGTTTTCCACTTGTCTTATGTTGCATTCCCAAAGTACAGGTTATTGATGACAGTTAACGGGCCGACGTTGTAGGCGCCATCTTAGAGTGAGCACTTCCGGCGCATGCGCATAATTTCCACCACTCAATCTGCATAATTAAATATCAATAACATAGACTAGTAATATTACTGATGCATGTTATACATTTTGCTGTATTACAACTTGAACTAGGTCATATAAGAAACATTCTAATGAATAAATTGTTTATTTAAATGTTGTTATAACAGAAAAAACGTAAAGTGAACATGTTTCAAGAGTTCACACCACAAATTCGGCCGGAAGGGTTTACCAACTATATAAACGGGTAGACGTGTTGTCATAAGAGGTTGCTAGCTCAACACATAGGGGTTGTCAGTAGTTTGGGTGGAGGACTACACGATGGTCTGGGGGCCGACAAACCTCTCCCCTTAGAGCTGCTCGATACGCAACTATAAGAGACTCGGTGACTGTGGATTGGTCTCTCCACCGACCGATAGGAGGTGCAACCAAATGGCTGATAATGGCTAAGTGTCACTCACGTCATTGGTCTCTTATTTTTTAAACAAGAATATCGATCATTATATATTCAGATTCGGTTTATTATTCTCGATTCGCATTAGTTGATCAATCGGCATCAGTTTTATTGTCATCGTACCAAACGTCTGCCAATCCTTAATCAATTACATGTAAATTATTACGTTGATTTCCTTTTACATGTAAATTATTACGTTGATTTCCTTCCTTGCATTTTAGTAACTCGATGCTTTCATTATATAACTCTATCTCACTTCCAAAACAAAAAGGCTATATAATGTTAGTGTTTTATGGCACTCCATAGAGCACTATGTGATGATGGCGCTATGTAGATATCATATTTTATTATTATTATTTTGGTGGTGACGTTCTCGAAACACCAGTGCCAGCAGCATATTAATATTTTACGAAAACTCCCAATTTGTTGGAGGTATGTGATTTTGACGAAACTTAACTTGTTCACACATTGGCAGCATAGTAGCAGTGAATGTCATGAAGTTGTAGGATTTTTGATGGTCAAGTTTTCTACTAATCATGCAAAACGTTAACGTGACCACCAAGGGAAAATCTGCAGTTGTACTGTTACTACAATTTAATAATAGGACAAAACTGCTGGTCTCGACAGTTTGAGAATGTGCCATGTTTTTAATTAATCCACCGCCAAATCATGTGTGACATAGTTTTAGTTGAGGTACTTAGTCGTTTAACTATGCGTTGTGAGGCTGATGTGTTATGTTTCGTGGTGAGACCGGCTTCTAACAGGGCACTGGCGGTAAAGATGGCCCTCCTGGCGGACAGTTCAGAAGAACCGCAATTTATCCGGTAGGTGGACGCGCGAGGTTAGGCGGAGACGCGTAAAGAAAGTTATTGCTCAATTTTGTTATTGTTACTGCGAAATTCGTAGCTTATGATTTCGTATTTTTAGTTGTTTCGACATATGGACTGTTAGAAAACGAATATGGAGTTCCTACGGAAGTGCAGTATGCGCTTATTATTCTGCTCAAATTCGATATCGCCATATTATCGCCCCCATTTTCATACTGGAGGTGATTTTGCACCAGAAATAACGTAAATACGCAAACTCCCGGTTTCTGCTTATATAGTAGCATGAAGACCCTACCCTGAATCACTGGCACTGCCATCAAGACTAGCGATGTCCGACAACTCTGAAGGGGTAAGACCACTATAGACCTTCCAGTTTATTGTTTCACACGAAAATATAGTGTATTAAATTGGCCACTCTTCCTCCTTTACTAATCGGAGCTTTGCTTGTCTCCAATTTTCGCAGTAGAGAGTCCCCCGCTCCATAATTCAGCCTGTCAATGGCTGCACAATTTATTCTGTATGTGTAGAGCCACAATATCCTGGCAGCGACTTTGTTGTTCTACTACGACCCCTATTGCTTGTGATGCATTTTGCCCAGTATGATAAGACCCAGTGATTCTCGCTGAGCTATATCTGCTGTCCATGGATATGGTTACTGGAGCATCTTCAGGTAATCCTCGTAGCTTATTAATTGTCTTCATGTGGTCACGCCTTTTCGCCAAGTCTGCCAAAGTCATAGTTGCTGTCGCATTGCCAACTTTGTTTGCAGTCCGTTGCATGCTACTTTGGTACGGTGGTGGTACATCTAAGCTAGCAATTATCACTCGCCCTTTAGCGATTCCTGTGGTAGATTCCTGCAGTCCCACCTGAAGGCCGACATTTGGAGCAGCAGATCTCTGCCCTGCCTTCTCAGTTGGTACTTCATGGTATAATTTGAACATTTTTTATGTGCATCCACACTTAACACACCTGAGATTTTGTTTCCAGCAGAGGCCAACCTTGTCCTCTGTGTGCACTGTAAATCTAGGAACAGCACACAATTAACTGTCAATAAGGGACGCATGCTCTGCAATGCACTCGTTATACATCTGTGTTGTTTTGTCTCTATGCATAATACGCATTTCTGATTGTGAGTCATCTTTCTTCAGGTATGTCATTGTCAAGTCATCAGCAACACGTTTCTTCGGTCTCATGAGTTTGGCGCCACCCGATTTGCTCTCAGCATCTGGAACTTCGATGAGTCCACCTGGTGTAACTTTGGCGACTCTTGTGAATTCGGCTTGCGTGAGTCTTGGCATCCACATGCTTGGTGTGGAATTGTCTGCAACGTCTTTCTTGGACGTGTGCACAGTGTGCCCCTTCTGAAAGCCACATCTCCTCACATTTTTTGACCAAATTCGGAACTTCACTTTTCTTCTCCATGCTGATATCTGTATCAGAGTCAAACACTTTTACTATCTGACTGATCTTGGAGCAATCTGTCCATCTGACATTTAAGCAAAGGCCAGAATTTTAGTGGGGTAGACCACTTGTCTGTCATGCTGCACAGCTATTGGCTGAGAAAATACCCCAATGTAGATTCTGAATAGAATTTACAACCTCCTGTAGTTGAAATCTGAGCAAAAAGTAGGCTTATCGTCACTGTAGTTGCAACAGTAGACACTCAAAAGCCCCAAACAGGCAGCATCCTGTTCTATCTCGTTGACAGGCGGTTGGCACCTTCAGTGAATTGAAATTGGGTCATCCGTGTCAGAAATGCCAAATGTTCACATGAAAACTTGTCAGATATATAGCTTGTTTTCACACATACCATAATTCGTTGTACTTTGAACGCTCAATATTACTTATCAATGTTGTAAAATACACTGAAATGCTAGCTTTTTGCCCAAAAACAGTGTATATTAAAAAAAATATACTAATTTTAATAAAAAATTAGTTGACAATTTTAGTGTTGTACTGATGAAAATACCCCACATTTTGTGAAACACTTGTAAGATTTCCTATATCTCCAGCACAGCAAGCAGTGTGGGCTTTATAACTAAAGTGCATATATGTAATTCAGCCCACTTGAAATTCTTCCCCTCACATACGGGGGCATGTCTCGGTAACATATCAATTAATGTGTAGCATTGCGATGTGGATTTCCTTCTGTGATTTATCGAGATAAATGTTTTTCTTCGATTTGGTATAACTTTCGTGACGGTTTGTGAGATGTCAGAAATTAATTAGGGCACGGACCACAGTCAGAATCCATCCGCCATTACATACATAAAGAATCCCAAGGAAAAAATTCATTGTGCAGATAGGGTTTATTTGTGAGAGCAGAAATTGTGTGGACGAGGGAGTGGAAGTGATGTTCTTGTGCACAGTAGCATCTAAGCTTTGAAATGATGCCATTTGTCAGTAGGTATACCAGTTGCGTAAGGACACAGTGGCTGTTAGGCAGGATGTATTCATATTTGGGAAACCGGAGAATTTCATGGCAGAAATGCAGGGGCCTCATGCTTTGAAGCAATTTATGCGAAAAGGAGGTATGTCATTTTCACGAATTTCACACACCAGGTGTGGGTCTGTCATTTTCTGTGAATTTAAAAAAAAAATTGTAGGATAAATTTTCAATGTAGACGCAAGAACGTTATAATGGTCGTCTATGGGAAAAGTGACCGTGGTCCGTGCCCATGTCCGACAACTCTGAAGGGGTAAGACCACTATAGACCTTCCAGTTTATTGTTTCACACGAAAATATAGTGTATTAAATTGTGATATGCGAATTTAAACAATCTGTATGATGTGATATTAGTGCATTTGAACAGGCATGTTCACAAGTTTGTTTGTAGAAGCTATTGGCTTTGAAATGGTGCATTTTTTAGAGTGTAACAGGCGGAGGGATTCATTTGAATTTTTCTTCTGTGGGCCACGTGGGCGTCACACTTCGGGGCGTTTTAATAGAGCTGGAGGTATGCGATTTTGACAAAACTTGGTCAGCATTTCAATGAGATGATGGCAGTTGCTGTAAAAAATAAGAATTGTTGATGGTCATGTTTCCTTATCAAACAAAACGTTAACATGACCACCAAAACATTTTTATAATGTGGTCAGCCCCGAAATAAATGGAAGTCATGGTCACAAACACGGTTATAAAATATTGATATATTTATGTTTTTGTCGTTGTTGTTAGCTTAATTAATTGTGGACATTACAAGTAATTTGGATGAAAATTTTAGTTTGTTATAACAAACTTATTATAATTTCATAATTTGCCATTCCGAATATAATTTTGGCTTATTTTTTTATAAATAAATAAAAATGGTTGCTAGCCTGCCCCATGTTTTGTGTGTGTTTGACTTAGAAAATTGTCGATGTCAGACTGTGATGTTATATGATAATATATATTTTATTAACTCCATCTAGTCAACAAGATCATTACTGTTTTAATACAGTTACTATTTAAACTGTTTAACCGATCTACTCAATATAGAAAATGTCAAATAAATGTACATTTTAGTTTTGTACTATAACATTTGATATACACAAGCTGATGTTTTGCGCAATTTGATATTAATATGACGTTTAATTGTTAATCAACACAATTTTTTAATTGTTCATGTGTTAAAATAGTATGAAAGAGCTAAAAATCTACAATATGCAATTTTCAGTATCAAAAATAACTGTTTCCTTTCCAAAATGTCTATTCACCACATATCAATACCAATTTCATGTTGTATGCAGTGCTTTATAAGTGCTTGGGCACAAGGAAATGAAGGTATGCAACCCTAAACTTAGCTATCCCCATATCAAGCTAACCCTGAAGTGGTTTACTGAAGATATAATCATTCCCATGGCTGGCGAGCCCTCCCCATGTCGTGACCAGTGACAGTAGTGGTGAAGTCCACGATAGATCTAGACTTTTTATTGCTGTCAAACTGTAATGATATGTAGGGAAGAAATCAATATAAGTTTGGTGTTTAGCTCTAGATTTCATGGTGTGGCACTTGCCAAGTAGGCCTACTTGATTAGCCCAAGATTGGGCTGTTTGGAGTATAACAACTTGAGACTGACGAGGATTTTTTTAATGGCAATCGATAATCATCCAGTCAGTGCATTGATATATGTTATTAGCTGATTATATTAGGATGTTTTACCCCCAAACATCTCCTTGACATTGGCAATAAATTGGGAATGTACAATGTAGATGTACTACTGGGCCTAGAAGTATATTTTTGGCATATATCGAAAATGCTGCAGCATCTGTCAAATATCAGAATGATTGTGCAACAATTCAATTGCGAATTTTTTTTACCTGCTATTAAAAAAATTACACATTTACAGTGGCAGGCTGAAAGGGCAGGAAAATTAACATGGGCGAGATGACCCAAGATCTACAATTTTCAAGCTAACTGTTCAAAATTTTCACACCTTGCAATTTTAGGGAGGGAGCTCGAGTCAGGTGAGATCAGACAGACATAGTGGTGACATGTGACGCAGGGACACAGTACAGCTTGGATGATATATTTGTCGACATTCAACTTGAGCCACCCTGTCTAATTTCCGCACCCAAGAAGACTCCAGGCGATGATGTCCCATTAGCTGAGCCACCATTGCCCTCTCCCTCCATATTGTTGTCACCATTAAAGCCATCCATTGACTACAAACCATCTGACCTCTCTATTCTGGATGCTGCAGAAGAGGCCAATGATGAGGAGTCCAGTGATGAAGAGTTAGTATTATTGTGTACATTCTTTGACTTTCTATTCCTCTAAGATTTTCAATACAGCATAATACCTTGATTACTGTTTTAATCATGTTAATTTTTAGCAAACAGTTCATGAGTTGCGTAAATTTTTTATTCAAAAATAATGCAATGGAATTTGTGCATTTTCAGCTGTGATGGCTGAATGGTTGGATGCCCAAGCTCAAATCATGGACGAACTCAGAGAGATTGATGGGGACCTTGAACTGTCCGGAGATGCTTGGTTCGGCAGTCCTGGACATTGTGCAAAGTATGGCTGTTACAGTTTGCGGGAGAACCGAATGAACAAAGTACTGGATGTCCAGCTGGTGCAGGTATTTACCATATAAGCATGATTAAATATTATTCACTAACCAGCAAAAGCCATTAGGGATCAATAATATTGACTCGGTTTAGTTTAATATTCAAGGACTACGTATGATAGTAATAACCACTAAAACCTACAACTGTAATAATGCATTTACGTATAACAAATGCATTAATAATACAATAGTACATCTAAAGTTACTGATATTTTTGCAGAAACTGTACCAGGCGTGGGGCAATTAACTTGAAAAGTTAATTAATTAAATTACAATTCAATCAGAAATGTTCCAATTAAATTAACGTCACACATTTCTCAGGTCAATTAAATTAAATTAACCTCCCAAATTCTTGTATTAAATTAACAATTAACTTTAATTCAATTATTTTGGTAGAAACCAAACCAAACAGTGGTTTATTCCTGGTAATGAAGCCACTACTAAATACAAATCCACAGAAACATGTACAGCTGTTTTCTCCAAGTCTTAGCTCAGAATATACAGACAATTTTTCATACAGAATAACCTATCTTAAAATTAACTGGTTGCAGGTTGCAGTAATATAGGAGGAGGAGGAACTGTTCCACAAGAATGTGCTGCAAGATGTCAAGAGACTAAACAGACCATCATACTGTCAGCCTGGAGACTTTTCACAGTTTTGTCAGTCATTGTGCGACCAAACACACCAGTTTTGACAAAGCCTACATATGGTGACATCTTATGCACTTCTAAAATGATATTTAATTAATTTATAAAAAAAATGTTTCCGTTTATTCTGCAAGTACAATAATCTTGTGAACATGTTAAAGTACATGAAAATGCTAATATTACGAAATTGATATTTCCATAGAATATATTGCTAACATCTTCGACCATATTCTGAAAGGATACAGAGATGGGCCCAAATGACCACTGGTAGCGCTATCCTAGCTAATGATGGAGATGGTTAAGTTTCAGGCACGACTTTTCACACTTATACTGCATACACACAATACCTGTGGTGGGAAAAGCGCGTGTCACCTTCTCGTGGTTCCTACTGTGGATCACGACAGCAAACTTTGCTGTCGTGTGAACTAAGAACAGCGCACACTGGTACTATCTTGTAAACTGTGGATATTGTGTTTGTTTGTTTTATACTGAATGGCTTGGTGCTTGGTGAAGTCATATCGGTTGCTGACTCGAGACAGTAAGTGCACGGTTTTGTGTCCAAAGGGAAATGTGGTTGATACCAACTAAATATTCGACAGCCACATAATTCACACAGCTTGACGTCTAAAATGATGGTAATATCGAGCCTGACTGTTATGAAAGAAACACATATTTGGCTCGGTTGCATTATTGACAGTTGCAGTCCGACCCATGTTTGCTGCTGTGACAGACTGTGCAGCAGGAACATCGTCATGTCTTCGGGATGGTCTACAACAACCTCCTTTGCTGTCTCTGGTATTTCAAGAGGTAACTCTGACAGCCTAAACGACGTTGGTTAGTGCAATAAGGTAATGAACATAACAATTTACATGCTTCCTGATATGCTGTCATTGATATCTCACTTTTTTCCAGTGGGATAGTAGTTTTGTATGTTAATATGCTGAATCAAACCATAAGAATGTAGAATATTATATTACATAACATAATAGCTATCACACGATCATGGGACCACTATCTGAATAAATGAATTAACATGGACAGTACATGTTCTCGCAATTTTAATTCCACATATCCAAATTTGCTTCTTTCATAATTGTATACCTTGTGCAGATGTACATTGGGATATTAGAGTCATTTTTGCAAATACCTGTCTTAAGTATTTACTTTGTTGTGTTTGACGTGTTATGTCATAAACTGTTGAAGAATAACAGCAGATTATTTGGTAACAACTTTTTGTTTGCTTCACTCATTATAATGGGAGTTTTTAGTTTTAGAAAATGAGATAGCTTTAATATATGCAATTCACAATATAATCCATTTGTATGATGCCAACAGTGTACATTGCTGACAAGCCTTGCTAATTGCTTTTGTAACAAATAAATGCAGTCAATGTTTGTTTTGTAGGTGTTTCCCCACACTTCACAACAACATGAAACACAAATCAGGTACTGTGAATAGTATATTGTTTTAAGTGAGCATTTTTGTGTAGTAAATATTTTGCAATACTTTTCAAAGTTTCAAAGTTATCGTCCTATTAAAACAACTAGAAATTTACTTACATATATCATTTCAATATCATTGATTTTTACATTAGTGCTGGCATTTCATAGTTACTAAATAGCATGACATTAATTTCCTACACATTATGTGATAATTGATTAACTACAAACCACATAACCAATTAACCAAGTTGTTTGCCTGTCTTTGCTGAGTTCAACCAGGTCATTTGCTGAGCAAAAAAAATATTGGTGTCATCAGCAAAAAAATTTAATTTAACAGTTATGAACTATATGTATGTAAAGCACCTTGATTGATCAGGCCCTGTATATCTACTTTATTATTATCATATGTAAGCATCACTTCTATCCAGCTATACTGTCTCAAACGACAGTGAACACGAACATGAATGCAGAGTAATCACGGTTACACACAATCTTTACATTGCAGATGATGCAACAGAGAGTTGTTCTGGATGGGGTACAAAGGCTAGGATCCCTTTCCGACAATTGTCTAGATATCAGTCGCACACCCTTAACGAACCTCCTTAACCCTCCTTTCATGATTCTAAAATGGATTGCAACACTCAGGATTAGGCACAGATGTTTTCTTTGGAGCCATCATCAGAGCCAGACTAACACCTAAGCCCAGGGTTTTATATACAATCAACCCTGTGGGATTGTAAATCCTATTGTAATGCACACAGCTGAGCATCAGTCCCCTGTCAGATCCATTGGGCTGATATGATACCTGTTACCAGATCCTTGGGCCCTGTGCTGTGTATTACCCCTGACACTTCCACTGTCACAAAGATAAACAGAATGCCTCCAAGTGGGCTGTAATGTGAAACCCTCCAAGGCTGGCTGCAATATGATGCCAGCTAGTCTGGGCTGCAATATGATGCCAGCTAGTCTGATAAGAATGGTAACCTGTTAGCAAAATTGTAAAATTGCCACCATCCTAACTTCAAGTTGTTGTATCTCAAGAACTTACAATGGACCCATTCTAATTCTTTAATGGAACTTGTTGATGCAATGACCTTACTAATGGTCCAATTTGATTAAAATCAGAGTTTACTCATTTTGGGTCTATCAGGTCAAAAGTCAAGGCCAGTGACCAAAGTGACACTTGTAAAAACTTTTTTAACTGCCACATGAGTTTCTACTGTCAACAGTTGGAGACGAGTATCATTTCTGATCTGCTCCTCAAAAAAACCAATGTATGGTACAACATTAAATTGGTGTCTTAATTGGAGGAGAGGGGATAGCGGCTGTTTCTTTTAGTGTCACACATCAAATTATTTCGAAAAGAAACATGTTTAATCACAGGTCATAAGGGTGCTGATCTCGAGAGCATGATCACAGGTCATAAGGGTGCTGACTTTGTGGGCATGATTACAGGTCATAAAGGTGCTGACTTTGAGGGCATGATCCTAGGTCATAAGGGTGCTGACCTCAAGGGCATGATCACAAGTCATAAGGTTGCTGACCTTGAGGGCATTATCACAGGTCATAAGGGTGCTGACCTCGAGGGCATGATCACGGGTCATAAGGGTGCTGACTTTGAGGGCATGATCACAAGTCATAAAGGTGTTGACTTTGGGGGCATGATCACAGTTCATAAGGCTGCTGACTGATTACTGTTCATAAGAGAGTTCAGAAGGGTGCTGATTTTGATCACAGTTCGGAATATGAATATTGTTGGTTACAGCACGAATGATGATGACAGATGTAATTCAAGTTTTATGTTGAGGGAACTCAAGTTAAATAACGTAATAACATAATAATACTTAAAGAACACTGTATCAGAACTGACCAGATCAATTAACACCATCACATATTCACCAAAAGAGTACATACACGATTTGCTTCTACCATACTGTCAAATTATCATTTATAATATTAATAAAATATTATGAGGCACTGAGAAAATTTTCATCTGAATAGTAATACAGTACCGTATCTAAAACTATGGAAGTGCAGTTGCTTCAAAGATACCTTTAGAGTACTTGAACATGCTTCAATTTTATTTTAGTGTTGTTTATGCATATACTTAATTTTTATTAATTAAATTAACTTAAATTTTTCCATCCCATGAGCACTGAACTTTTTATTTTCAAGCTGTTCCTAGGAATATGGTAAACAATACAATGCATATGTAGAGTGACCCTTTTAGTTTCATACCCTTTTCTCCTTCCTTTAAGGGTTTTATATCACATGAATATACTAGCTGATTCAACAGCACCTACATTGCTGTATTCAAGGTTGATAGCTGCATACAATTCTTGACATTTCTCCCAAAATTCAACAACTCTATTTTGAGTTGGGATGTAATGCATCCGTTTCTGCTAGGCATGAAGGTAGGTGTTTGAGAAGTTTTTTCTTCTCTTCCCCATCAAACTTATGAATTAAAGTCTATCCATCCCATTTCCAGATACATCTTCCTATGTTCTAAAACTGACACCACACAATTTGATGCACTTAAGCAAATCAATGAGGTGTACAACATGGGATTTTGAGAAAATGCCATTCTTTCCTTAGCATAATCAGTGACATCTTCTATGAGATTAGCTAGACGTCTGTCAGTAACTCAAAGCATCACATGCAGTTCATCCATGACTCCATGAGTGAAGGGAAGACTCACAAATGGTACAGACCTACATCCATACGAACTACTACGTGCATGTTCAGAAATGTCATGTATTGGCCTTACCACATCTTCACCGCAATAAGTCTTCATATTTAGTCACATCCCCTCGGTCATTTGAATGGACTCTGCAGTAAATGCATGCATGATTGGATATTGCTCCAGTCATGTCTAGTACCATAACGAGACATCTATAGTCTCCTCCCAGCAGATTATTTGGTAACAACGTTTTGTTTGCTTCACACATGATGGGAGTTTTTAGTTTTACAAAATCAGATTATATAATAATATTATCAATAATTTATTTATTTGTGCAGTTCACAAGATAATTCATTTGTATGATGGTAATAGTGTACATTGCTGATAATCCTTGCTAACTGCTTTTGTAACAAATAAATGCAGTAAATATTTGTTTTGTAGGTATTTCCCCCAAACTCCACAACAACACAAAAGTCAAGGCAGGTACTGTGAATAGCATAGTTTTAAACATGCATTTAGTAAATATTTTGCACGAGTATGCATAATTGCATTACTTTTCGACAGCTCCAAAGTTATCATAAATGTTTGTTTACCATAGCAACTGCAAAGGTTTAGTGAAACATGAGTGACTGACTCTCAGTTTCCTCCCTGTTTGCTCACAGATGCCAGACGACAGGAAGGAACAGCACACAACAGAGATGTTCACTGACTTTGAGACTCTGGCTGCCAAGTTCAACTTCATTGACCTTGCTTGCTCGGAGCGACTGAAGTGCACTGGAGCGACAGGTAACTGCACCAAGTAGGGCATCTCTATCAACTGTGGACTGGTCAGTTGATATAACATGCTAGTCTCGGACATGCTTGATTCTGGATTGGAAGTGTGTATTTCACGAACAAAACAGCATAACACAGTCACAGTTAGCATTCAAAATACAATTTTTAGACATAAATTACAAATATAATTCTTATGTCGTATGTAAAATAAACATGACATTAATTAATTCATTGTAATTGAAAACGCTTAATTGTTGGCATTTATACATTCACCAACTTCTAAGTTATTTCAATGGGTCAGGGAGATTGCTACTAAACAAAACTTGATCGCTAATATGGCAGCCACTTTGACTGGGGGGTAAGGCCAAGAAGGGATGCCACCTTTCCTACAGAGACTCCAAGCTCACCTGTCTGGTACATGACTCGCTCAGAGGAAACAGCTGAGTCCTGCAGTGGAGAACACATAACCTGGGAGCTAGCACTAGTATGGGAAGAGGAGTATGTATATTGCTCAGTGCCACACAGTTTCTTTCACTCACACAGTTTCTTTCACTCATTCACAGCAGAATTCAATTTATTCAGAATACATCATAATAAAATACAATAACTTCTATTGCGCTGAAATCTTCTGAAACCCAAGCTCAGAGGTGCATCAAAACAAATGGGCTAGGCAATCATATACAGTTTTAAAGTGGTAAACATATGGATGAATATATGCTAGGAGCTAAGGAACTAAACGTGGTTGAAAGAGTAAGTCTTCAGATGTTTCCTACTGACCTAACACTAACAGAGTGAATTCCAAAGAGTTGGTGCAACAACCGAGAAATCCCTGGTTACAATCTTTGTTTAAACTCTGGGAAAAAAAAGTAGGTCAGAACTTGATTATTGAAGCTTTCTGGGCTTTCTTACAACAGTGGGCAATAAATGTAAATATGGATTGTGATTTGTTTAGGGACACAGGAAGCTGAATGTTCAATATTCATAAGATGCAACCATGTACACTCTCATGACTGAAATGATTAAATGGCATAGAAATTTTAACAATTTATATTTAATACCACTTAAAAGTCTCACTTCAGTTGTTCAATCATTGCATGTTAGGAATATTCATTGCATATCAAGAATATTCATTAGTGTGATTTTGGTGCCCGTAAATTAGCCACCACCAAATTCATGGTCTGGGTGGTTCACATTAATAGGGTCATCTCGTGGGTGGATAAATGGTTATTTAGGGTCTCGTGTTAAAAACATATGAGTAGGTCTTAGTAGTTTATTTACTTACCTAGTTTGTGCACTAGGCCACCATCTCAGTTGAAATAGGGCTTTGTATTACACTCTATATGGTTACCTTGCAATCTATTGTATAATTTGTTATTTCGTATATATTGTAAATATTGAATCGGATGCAATCAAGCCAGTTTCTGATTACTTCTGTTGTAACAGTTGCATTGAAACTGATGATTGGCTAAACTTTAACCAATCAGGATCCAATGATGAACAAGCTTCCATCATGCTAAAAATTCCAATAATAAAAAAATTGATATATAGGGGTGAGTCAATGTGGATGGGTCGTTGGTCCGCATTGGCAATGCGTGTAGAGTGCTTGCAATTTGTTTACCAAATGTCTGCCAATCCTTAATCAATTACATGTAAATTATTACGTTGATTTCCTTTTACATGTAAATTATTACGTTGATTTCCTTCCTTGCATTTTAGTAACTCGATGCTTTCATTATATCACTCTACGTCACTTCCAAAACAAAAAGGCTATATAATGTTAGTGTTTTATGGCACTCCATAGAGCACTATGTGATGATTGCGCTATGTAGATATCATATTTTATTATTATTATTTTGGTGGTGACGTTCTCGAAACACCAGTGCCAGCAGCATATTAATATTTTACGAAAACTCCCAATTTGTTGGAGGTATGTGATTTTGACGAAACTTAACTTGTTCACACATTGGCAGCATAGTAGCAGTGAATGTCATGAAGTTGTAGGATTTTTGATGGTCAAGTTTTCTACTAGTCATGCAAAACGTTAACGTGACCACCAAGGGAAAATCTGCAGTTGTACTGTTACTACAATTTAATAATAGGACAAAACTGCTGGCCTCGACAGTTTGAGAATGTGCCATGTTTTTAATTAATCCACCGCCAAATCATGTGTGACATAGTTTTAGTTGAGGTACTTAGTCTTTAACTATGCGTTGTGAGGCTGATGTGTTATGTTTCGTGGTGAGACCGGCTTCTAACAGGGCACTGGCGGTAAAGATGGCCCTCCTGGCGGACAATTCAGAAGAACCGCAATTTATCCGGTAGGTGGACGCGCGAGGTTAGGCGGAGACGCGTAAAGAAAGTTATTGCTCAATTTTGTTATTGTTACTGCGAAATTCGTAGCTTATGATTTCGTATTTTTAGTTGTTTCGACATATGGACTGTTAGAAAACGAATATGGAGTTCCTACGGAAGTGCAGTATGCGCTTATTATTCTGCTCAAATTCGATATCGCCATATTATCGCCCCCATTTTCATACTGGAGGTGATTTTGCACCAGAAATAACGCAAATACGCAAACTGTCGGTTTCTGCTTATATAGTAGCATGAAGACCATACCCTGAATCACTGGCACTGCCATCAAGACTAGCGATGTCCGACAACTCTGAAGGGGTAAGACGACTATAGACCTTCCAGTTTATTGTTTCACACGAAAATATAGTGTATTAAATTGGCCACTCTTCCTCCTTTACTAATCGGAGCTTTGCTTGTCTCCAATTTTCGCAGTAGAGAGTCCCCCGCTCCATAATTCAGCCTGTCAATGGCTGCACAATTTATTCTGTATGTGTGGTCTGTAGAGCCACAATATCCTGGCAGCGACTTTGTTGTTCTACTACGACCCCTATTGCTTGTGATGCATTTTGCCCAGTATGATAAGACCCAGTGATTCTCGCTGAGCTATATCTGCTGTCCATGGATATGGTTACTGGAGCATCTTCAGGTAATCCTCGTAGCTTATTAATTGTCTTCATGTGGTCACGCCTTTTCGCCAAGTCTGCCAAAGTCATAGTTGCTGTCGCATTGCCAACTTTGTTTGCAGTCCGTTGCATGCTACTTTGGTACAGTGGTGGTGGTACATCTAAGCTAGCAATTATCACTCGCCCTTTAGCGATTCCTGTGGTAGATTCCTGCAGTCCCACCTGAAGGCCGACATTTGGAGCAGCAGATCTCTGCCCTGCCTTCTCAGTTGGTACTTCATGGTATAACTTGAACATTTTTTATGTGTATCCACACTTAACACACCTGAGATTTAGTTTCCAGCAGAGGCCAACCTTGACCTCTGTATGCACTGTAAATCTAGGAACAGCACACAATTAACTGTCAATAAGGGACGCATGCTCTGCAATGCACTCGTTATACATCTGTGTTGTTTTGTCTCTTTGCATAATACGCATTTCTGATTGTGAGTCATCTTTCTTCAGGTATGTCGTTGTCAAGTCATCAGCAACACGTTTCTTCGGTCTCATGAGTTTGGCGCCACCCGATTTGCCCTCAGCATCTGGGACTTCGATGAGTCCACCTGGTGTAACTTTGGCGACTCTTGTGAATTCGGCTTGCGTGAATCTTGGCATCCACATGCTTGGTGTGGAATTGTCTGCAACGTCTTTCTTGGACGTGTGCACAGTGTGCCCCTTCTGAAAGCCACATCTCCTCACATTTTTGGCTATTCGGAACTTCACTTTTCTTCTCCATGCTGATATCTGTATCAGAGTCAAACACTTTTACTATCTGACTGATCTGGGAGCAATCTGTCCATCTGACATTTAAGGAAAGGCCAGAATTTTAGTGGGGTAGACCACTTGTCTGTCATGCTGCACAGCTATTGGCTGAGAAAATACCCCAATGTAGATTCTGAATAGAATTTACAACCTCCTGTAGTTGAAATCTGAGCAAAAAGTAGGCTTATCGTCACTGTAGTTGCAACAGTAGACACTCAAAAGCCCCAAACAGGCAGCATCCTGTTCTATCTCGTTGACAGGCGGTTGGCACCTTCAGTGACTGTAAATTGGGTCATCCGTGTCAGAAATGCCAAATGTTCACATGAAAACTTGTCAGATATATAGCTTGTTTTCACACATACCATAATTCGTTGTACTTTGAACGCTCAATATTACTTATCAATGTTGTAAAATACACTGAAATGCTAGCTTTTTGCCCAAAAACAGTGTATATTAAAAAAAAAATACTAATTTTAATAAAAAAATTAGTTGACAATTTTAGTGATGTATTGATGAAAATACCCCACATTTTGTGAAACACTTGTAAGATTTCCTATATCTCCGGCACAGCAAGCAGTGTGGGCTTTATGACTAAAGTGCATATATGTAATTCAGCCCACTTGAAATTCTTCCCCTCACATACGGGGGCATGTCTCGGTAACATATCAATTAATGTGTAGCATTGCGATGTGGATTTCCTTCTGTGATTTATCGAGATAAATGTTTTTCTTCGCTTTGGTATAACTTTCGTGACGGTTTGTGAGATGTCGGAAATTAATTAGGGCACGGACCACAGTCAGAATCCATCCGCCATTACATACATAAAGAATCCCAAGGAAAAAATTCATTGTGCAGATAGGGTTTATTTGTGAGAGCAGAAATTGTGTGGATGAGGGAGTGGAAGTGATGTTCTTGTGCACAGTAGCATCTAAGCTTTGAAATGATGCCGTTTTTCATTAGGTATACCAGTTGCGTAAGGACACAGTGGCTGTTAGGCAGGTTGTACTCATATTTTGGAAACTGGGGAATTTCATGGCAGAAATGCAGGGGCATCATGCTTTGAAGCAATTTGTGCGAAAATTAGGTATGTCATTTTCACGAATTTTACACACCATTGAAATTCGGTGAAATTTTGACTGGCTTGTTACCAAGGCAACGCATCGTGGTAAAACAAGCATGGATGACATTTTTTGTGAGAAAATATAGGTGGAGAATCAAGTTTAACACTGTCTTGTCAAGAAATTGCAGTTGCATGTTATGGACTGGGTGTTTTAAAGCATATTGTATAGGCTAGCTAGCCCAGTATGGTGTCATGATATGTCACCGAGACATGCCCCCGTATGTGAGGGGAAGAATTTCAAGTGGGCTGAATTACATATATGCACTTTAGTCATAAAGCCCACACTGCTTGCTGTGCCGGAGATATAGGAAATCTTACAAGTGTTTCACAAAATGTGGGGTATTTTCATCAATACAAATGAGGTATGTCATTTTCACGAATTTTACACACCAGGTGTCTTAGTGGGTCTGTCATTTTCTGTGAATTTAAAAAAAAATTGTAGGATAAATTTTCAATGTAGGCGCAAGAATGTTATAATGGTCGTCTATGGGAAAAGTGACTGTGGTCCGTGCCCAATATGAAATTTTGACTGGCTTGTTACCAAGGCAACGCATCGTGATAAAACAAGCATGGATGACATTTTTTGTGAGAAAATATAGGTGGAGAATCAAGTTTAACACTGTCTTGTCAAGAAATTGCAGTTGCATGTTATGGACTGGGTGTTTTAAAGCATATTGTATAGGCTAGCTAGCCCAGTATGGTGTCATATGTGTGAAATTTCCAGCTGGGAAATGGAAGAAAGTTCTTGTATATAGATTAATGTATATGCTACACCATAATTTATCAAAGATTCCTAGACATCTAAGTTGTAGCCATATTTGCAAATGTATTGGATTTAGTTAACTCTGGCAGGTCGTTTACGTATGGAACAAACAATAAAGGTCCTAGGACAGATCCCTGCGGTATCCCTGATGTTACTTTGTGCCAGTTTGATTCTTTTCCATTTACTGCTACCTTTTGTCGTCTATTTGTGATGAATGCCTCAATCCGGTTAACTAAATCATTCCTAATGTTAAAACTTTTTAATTTACTTATTAGTCTCGTATGTGGCATGGTATCAAAAGCCTTTTGAAAATCCATATAAATAACATCTGTGTAATTACCCTTATCCATTTCTGAGGTCCATTCATCTAGTATTTTAATTAGTTGGAGAACTGTTGATCTGCCAGAGATAAAACCATATTGGTTTGACTGAACAGACCATTGACTTTCATGTAACTGATGATGTGATTTCTAATAATTTTTTCCATTTACAAACTACACTTGTTAGGCTTATTGGACGGTAATTGCAAGCTAATTTCTTATTTCCTTTTTTATGTATTGCTGATATTTTGGCATCCTTCCATTCATCAGGAATACTTGATGTTTTTATCGATGTTTCAAATATTTTTTGTAATGGGAGACAGATATTTTTTGACAACTCAATTAGTAATCTGGCACCTATTTCATCAGGGCCAGGCGATTTGCTTATATTAAGTTCTTTTAATGTTAGTAATATTATGTTTTCAGTTACTTTTAGCTCATCCATCGCTAATTTATAGTTTACTTTGGGTGTAGTTGGGATAGACCCTGTCTGTTCAGTAGTGAATACACTGGAGAAGTAGTTGGCAAGAATATTTGCTTTTTCTTCATCTTCAGTTGTTGTTTGGGATTTTGGATTTGTGTGGTCTATATTCAGTTCCTCAATTCCTTGTTTAACTGTATTTTTTTTATTTATAATAGTTCCAGAAGACTTTAGGGTTTTTCTTGGTTTGAGTGGCTAAATTTCGTTCAAACTCCTTTCGGAGCTTTCTGGTTAAAGCTCGGATTTTATTCCTGCTTTTACAATACTCTAAATATTTTGTCCCATCCCTTGTTTCAATGTATCTTGTCCATAGTCTATTTTTACGTCTAATTAGTTTTCTGGTGTTTGCATTCAGGGGGAATTTTCCCTTTCTGTAATTTGAAACTTCTTTTTGAGGTACGTATTTATCTTCTAATAATTTTAGTACTGTTTTAAGGATTTCCCATTGGTCATTAACGTTGTCTTTACAGTCTTTAAATTTCTCTTCCCAATCTATATCTGAAAACTCTTTCCTCATTCCTTCATAATTTGCCTTATTGAATAGCTTCCGTTTTTTAGTGTATATATTTTTTATAACTTTGCACAAAATATTGAATGTAATGACTCAGTGGTCACTTTTGCCTAGAGGGCTGAGATACTCTATTTCCTCTATGTTGTCTTCTTTGTTTGATAAAATCAGATCTAAAAGGGTTGTGTTAGTTGTGTCTCGTCTTCTAGTGGGATTTGAGACATGTTGAAACATGAATGTGTCTCTAAGGCATTCTACAAATTAAAAATTTAGGTTGCTGGGTTTAACTGATTTGGTCGTCCAATGTATGAAATCTCCTGTAATTACAATGTGTGAATATTTAAGTACTGATGTGGATCTAATCATATTTAGAAGTTCTGCGTTATTTTCTTCTGACCCCCCATCGCTCCTATATATGCATCCAAAGAGAAGTTTGGTTTTATTTTTAAATTTAATTTCTATAAATAAGCATTGCTTGAAGGTTGAGACCAGGTTTATATTTTCTGCGTATGGGGAATTTAAGACGTATATTATAATATCCTACCTTTATTATTTTCTATATTCTTGGAGAACAATGTATAGCCGTCTAAGGAAAGTTCTGGTATGGTTACAGTGCATTTGGATTTTTTGGTTTTACCTCATTAATTGCTATTATGTGGGGTTTCAATTCTTTGTTCAAATTCATTTTGCTTGTTCCTTAGTTGGTCAGCATTGGTATAAAAACACAGAATGTTGCCTATGTCATTAAGATTATTTTTATTAACATTTGTTTTACCATCCGTCACTCTAGGTGGATGTGTAGTCTTTACTGGCTTTTCCTTATCTTTCTTATTTTTCTCTCCCATGGTGGACCCCTGACTCTGTACAGGTATTCCCCCGACTTGTCTGCAGCTTCCTTCCTCTTTGCTTCTTCATAGAGCTTTTTTGATTCCTCCCTTTCTTGTTTAGTTTTGTCATGATCAATTTTTATGTTTTTGAACTTGTCATTTTCTCTGATGTGATGGAACCTTCGAAGAAGGGTTCGTTTTTTGTCAATATGTGTTAATGTGATTTCTGTACACATTTCTAAAATTTGTTCTTTGTCATGTTGTTGTCTCGTAGTTTTTAGTTGTGATGTAGATTCTGGTAAGTTGAAAATTATTACGTTGTTGAGTCTTTTTTCTCTGTCTTTTGATTCCATGTTCTGTTCTTTTACCTGAATTTGTACAACTTCCTTAACTTCATTTGGGCTGATGACTTTGCTTGGGTTTTTTTCCAACTAAACTTCTTTGATCATTTCGATGACTTGTTTCGTCCACTTTGGTTCTGATTTCTTTCTCTAGTTCAATGATTCTCTCTTCCACTTTCTTAAGGAACTTCTGACACCTTTCTTCGCAGCTTTTTTAATTTTTCAAGTTTTTCATTACTTATGTGTCACATGGACAGAACCAGTGAATTTGTGGTTTGTCCGTCATAACTTTATATTCTTTATCCGTTATTTCAACACATTCAATGCAGTAATGTTTATCACAGTACTCGCATTTTTACACCCTGTGCATATCCATACGTCATCATCATCGGTCATCCATACAGAGTCATTTTTACTTTTTGTCCTTGGTTTTTTTTTACTTACCATAACCTGGCTACTTTAGTTTTATTTATTTTATGTCTACTTTAAGACTGAGTTAGAGTAACTATTATTTATTGCTTATATATATATATATTTATAATATGTTGTGCAAGGGATCAAGGCAGTGCTGGGAGAAAGAGATTGAGTCTGGGGGTAGATCGGAGACTTAGTGGTTTATTTACAGAAACGAAGAGTGATACCCAGGGCGACTCTGGGTATATTGAGTTGCCTTGATGAAAGGGCCAAATTAGTATAAGGTCAAGAATTTGTGCAGGATGGTTGAAGAAGTGAATTTATGTCTAACTAATTTCTAGTGTTTTGTCTACCTAATGTTTATGTCTAAATTCCTATGTCTAAGTTTTGTATGTCGAGCTTTGCTTGGGGTTCTTTTTTTCCTTTGTTTACTTTAATATGGCGGGAAAAATTCGATTTCAAAGTTAAAGTTATTTTGGGAATCCTAGAAGGTAGAAGTTATTTAATATATGGTACTTTTAACAGTATCTAGTTTGACTTGTGCTATCAGTTTAACTATTAGTTAAAGAACTTTGAATGGTTAGTTAAGATTAAGATTTTGAGCAGCTGTTACTACGTACGCTTGTGCACCGGAACCGGAAATCATCTTTATATTCTGTGAAATTTTCATTTCATTCTGCCCTGTATCGGTTGCTTAATTCGTTCTCGATCAATATACTTGTTTTATAGTAGTGAAATGTTGTATACATTGTAAACTGTGGTATACCATGGTTTACCTGTTTCAAAACAACATGGTATTTTACCATGGCTTCCCTATTTCAAAGCACCATGGTTTCTACGGTATATCATGGTATTTTACCATGGTTTACCTGTTTCAAAACACCATGGCATTTACCATGGTATATTTTCACAAAACATCATGGCATTTACCATGGTATATTTTCACAATTCCATGGGCCGTGGACACTTGGTATTGTTAACTTAATTGTTATGTTAATATTTCAGATGCTGTCCGAAACAATGAAGTGACAACAAATGGCACAACCATGAGCATGACATAATGCGAGTCATCCAGGAATGGTTCCGAACTGCCTCTGTCTCTGATCGGGATGGTGGTAGGAAGCACCGAATGGACCGAACATAGGCTAAGCAGGATGTGGCAGGAGTAAACAATTGAAGTGAATGTTTTTGAGTACATTCATTTAAGTACAAGTAAGAGATGGTCAACGCTTATTTATTAAATATTATCGTATAATAAATTACACAAATCCACATACGATTACATATATCAACTTCAAAACATTTGTGATAAAATGTTAACAATATATGTATAAGATAATATGCTTGTATTGAAAGTAATGACATGGTGCTCTGGTGGCGTTGCATTGATCAGTTTAAAAAAAAATTCCAAGAGCATTGTTTATTTAAAAGAGAACCTGGAAAAATCATAGTAAAGTTATACTGTATAATCTGTATTCATAAATATACATTTGAACGGTTAACTGGCAGTTTAAGTTTGAATGTGCACATATATATTCATAGCAATGTCTACGAAGGTTGCACAGTACATTGAAATTATATAGGTCGTTGTGTACATACTGAAGCCTTTCAAGAGAGTGAGTGTGGATTTTTACTGTGATTGGATTAGGGGTGTTATTGAGTATTCAAGTGATGCTATCTGTAATGCGTTTGTTTGTCAGTTCAGTGTTTGTACTTTAAATGTGGATATTCCCATGACTTTTGTGCCATATGCATGCGCACCAGAATTATGTATTATGCTTACATTTTTTAGATATTCAGGAAGGTTTCTGTAGACATATTAGTGATAACAGTTTAATTGTCATTTAAAGATATCTTCAACTTTTATTTAGCAGTTTGATACTTTTTAGCAATGGATAGAAGTGTGTGCATTATATACTGACTGTTTGTTATCATTTTTGTCGCTCACTTCTGTAGTTTTGTTATTATGTATACCAGTTACAATAGTTAATATGGGGAATGATTAGTGACTTAATGTTAATAGGTTTAATAAAATACATTGTGGAACGTATCTTATTAAAACTGTACAACTCATATTGATTAATAAATTTTAAATGCCTATGTTGGGCCTATTTCAATCTTCATTGGACTTTGCTTATATATATATATATATATATATATATATATATATATATTGGACGACAATGTACCGATTATTAGCTGCTCATAGGCCGACTGTGCCTAGTTTTGCCAAAATTAATATGTGTGTGTATGTATATATATATATACATATATGTGTGTATATAATAATTATATGTATATATTATATACACACATTTATCAAAACTAGGCACAGTCGGCGGATGAGCGGCTAATCATCGGTTTATAGGCGGCTTCCTATCGGCAGCCGATTATGAGCCGCCCTCGGACCGATGTTGAGCCGACGGACAAAACTTACATCGGCCCGAAGGCGGATGCCGATGTTGGCCCGATGGAAAAAAACTACATCGGCCCGCAGGCGGATGCCGATGTTGGCCCGATAAGTTTGCCGCCCTCGGACCGATGTTGAGCCGATGGACAAAACCTACATCGGCCTGATGGATAAAACCTACATCGGCCCGCAGGCGGATGCCGATGTTGGCCCGATGGGAAAAACTACATCGGCCCGCAGGCGGATGCCGATGTTGGCCCGATAAGTTTGCCGCCCTCGGGCCGCTGTAGGTGTGCTGGCTGGGCTGTGTCTCTTGCCAATAACTTTGTCTTCTCTTTACCGAGATGAGCAGTGTGTAGTTGTCGCAGGATCTCAGGCTGTTGCGTGCGGGGAATGACGAGTTGTTGGCCTTTCAACACTAGCCCATTCTCAACGGACAGTTGGTCTCGGAAACTCCAAAACGATCGAATGTCGGTATAGCCCCTGGTTCCTAAGAGATTAGGTAAGATTCTGAAAACATTTGGGGGTGTCCGTTTTTGGGGCGTAGCTCTTTTATTATTGAAATTGGATATATATATACCTTCAATGCACAGCATGTGGCACATGTAGCAGTGCTGCAATTTATATGATAGTAAATACAACTGAATAAACTATACATTGGCACAACAGATTCTCCACGCCCTTAAAACGTTGATGATTAGACATTGCAAACACGTTGGGTTGCGTTGTCGACGTTATTTCAACGTTGTGCCAACGTCACATATATCCACGTTGTTATAACGTTGATGATCAGACGTTGTAAAACGCCTTATTTATATGTATATACCTAGTTGGCTGGGCTGTCGACGTGATTGCAACGTTGTATGGACGTACATTTTTTCACGTCATTCTAAAGTTGATGGCCAGACGTCGCAAAGACGTTGGGTTGGGTTGTCGACGTGATTTCAACGTTGTGCCAACGTCACCATATATCTACGTCGTTATCACGTCGACGACTAAACGTTGTATTTATATTTGAAACTAGTTGGTTACAACGTTGCATGGGTGTCAACTTTCCACGTCCTTATAACGTTGATAACCAGACATTGTGAAGACGTTGGGTTTGGTTGTCGACTTGATTTCAACGTTGTGACGACATCAAATTTCCACGTCCTTGTGACGTCGATGACCAGACGCTGAGAAAACGTTGTATTTATGTTGTTCGACGTCGCAACGTATATACAACTAATAATCAACGTCGTACCGATGTTGTGTGCCGGCTGGGTAGGTCTGATGCCATTCAGTTGTGGATCTATGACTGACGATCTACGCCCTAGCTGATGTCATATAGATCTATATTTGGTGTGTGTAAATCCTGAGTCATGTCTCCAATGCATGGTCATATACGTGGTAGTGGTTATAATATGGTTACATGGCAGTGGTTATAATATGGTTATATGACAGTTGCTCCATCTAGTGTTTATGAGCAAGCGTGACATTGTTTACTATGACTCATTACATTTGGGTCTCAAGTCTCACGTAATTTTACTCCAAACAGCCCAATAGTTGGCTAACGCAGGAGTTTGTGGTTGTCTGTGTGCGCATGCGTTGTGAGTAGTACATGCACCAACTAAACATCTAAGATCGCACCTTTAATATTAGTCAAAGGTTTATTAATTTATTTTTGGGTTGGTGTGTGGGAACTGTCGCTGCCATAGGTGAATGGCACTGCTACAACCTTTATGCTGTGCGTCACACAGGCAGCATGCGCTGTATGCGTTATAACAATACATGATACCGCAGTATGAGCCATGCTGTTCAAATAACTGTACAATGATACAATGTTGCACAGAGTGACGTGCCTCACCATTGTGCCAGGTCGATTACCTGTTAAATGTGACTGGCGTAGCGCATTTACAATGCACAGACCCGTTTACGTCTTACTGGTCGGCGGTGCGGACACATTGTGCCCTAGTTTCCAATGCAAATATATCGCACTCCTTTTTTTGGATCGGACTGAAAGCTATTGCATACGCAGGGCGTTGCTGAGTGGTGCCTACTTCAATGACAACATATAGAACAGTAGGAATGGTGAAATATATAACATCATTATTTTACAAGATTAAATAGTATAGTAATACAGCTGTCTAAATTTATTTCCAACCAACTATTTTAAGTTATTTGATTTTTTATTATTGTTTCTTGGGATTTACTTACCTTGCGTCCGCTTGAAGTATATTTCACAATATCAATGATATCGTTATTTTTAGCATGTCTCCAATTGTTTGTTGGCCTAGGATCAGACCGGTTGTACTGCGCCTTTACGGTGTGTACGTGTTGCTGGTCGGCGGTGCGGAACCGTGGCCTAGTTTCCAATGCAAAGGTGACCTAAACTACTGTGGTTTTTCTTGTCCCTCCGAGCGTTTGCAATTTCCTCCAACGTGGATGAGAATTGTAGGCATGTTTATTTTTTCACGACTCTTCGTCATCTCGCGATTTAGGGTAGTCGAGCTACACATCCTCTTGTTGCCATTCGAAGACTCCACGTACAGTGTCTCAATTCATTGTATATATATATATATATTGTTAGTACATGGCTTTGGTAGAATTATGTGGCCAAATGACTTTCGCGCAGCAATTGCAGCACGACTGAATGCTTCCCATAACATGTAGTTGGCGTTGGATTGAACAGATATTCACGAGGGCGACGTGTGACGCTTTTTAGAGGGATATCGGTAAAGAGGGCGGACGAAGAGAGGGGTGAAAGGGGAAGGAGCGGGGGGGGGGGGGTAGAAGAGAGCATTGTCTGCAATGTGTAAATGTTCAGCTTTAACTCGACGTTTTTCTTGTTTGGATAGGGATGACCCCAAACCTGCGACTGGAAACTACACTATGTGGGCAGTACAACGACTGTCAAGGGGATTCAGCTGGCGGGAACACCGTGACACAGCAGACTGCAGCAGTAACGTATGCAGCAGACCGGAAAGTCAGCTTTGTTCCACCGAACGGCGTATACCGAGTAACCTGCTGCGGGGAGTCGCTGAGCGAACTGAACGGTAACAACCAACAGTAGCTCAATCGTTGGCAACGAGGAAGTCACGTGTTGCGGAAAGATTTGGTGCAATTCACTTCTTTGATTTGAACAGAATTAGAGTGGACGTATAGTTGTTCACTCGTATCGTTCGATTCGGAAGCGACCGGACACCATGAAGTCGACGTCCCTAGCAGTGCTGTGTGTGACACTGAGTGTTTGCGGGGCTTCAACCGATCCAGGAGTGAAGATACGATTTTCTCGACGTGGACTGGATTTCGGTGCGTATCTGTAATACATGTGCAGTGTACGCGATCGAACGATACAATCACCTTAAAGCGAAACAACAATAAAAATCATGGCTATAATAAAAATGAACCATGTGCAACTAATATCAAGAATATCACGCCACTGGTTTACTCAGAATGCGTTCTAAAAGTGGGAAATTCCGGTCATTTCTCCAGTTGACTGAGCGCTGACATGTTAACCAGCGAGACCGATAAGCGCATGCGCAGTTCTATGACAATCTGGTAACTTAGGCAAATATATGAATAAGTGTATACAAATATATTTTCATTTGGCGAGCGAATTTTTCTAGAATATGACACTCGTGACGTAGGGTTATTTAATAGTATGGCGCGGTTCATGACATTAATATATGCTTTCAACACGGTTTTCATTGTAAACCACTGGCGTGATATTCTTAATTGTAGTTGCAAATGGTTACGTCTTAGTAACTCTTATAGGTGCGTAGACCCAAAACCATGACTTTTGTTTCCCTTTAAGTCAATCCTAACTGTTTGAAGAATATGTTTAAATATAGATTAGTTGAACTTGTGAGTATAGTGTAGACTCATCCCTTGGTACAAATCCAAGTTATTTAATAGCAGTGCAGTGTCGTGGCCTTGGTGGGTAGACTAATGTTCACCGGCAAGAAACCTGCCCCAAAGCGTTGCAGAGGCCTTCAACTTTGTGGGGCTCCATCTCAATGCCAACAATACGAAATATCTCCCGCCCGATGCACATAAACTATGTACTTCTGTGGAAACACTGGAAGGTACACCACTGGGAAATGTGGACGAATTCAAATAGCTAGGATTGCCAGCTTCGACTCAATGAAGGACGTCAAGCTGAGGAACGAGTAAGCCTGGACTGTCAGCAACAACTGGAGACCGTTTGGAAGACAGCTCTTCCTCGTGACACTAAGCTGGCCTTCTTCAAAGCATTGTACATGTCAAAAGAATGGACTGTTTTTCGTACGTTCGAAGACCGGATCGATGGTACACCCAGCTTTTGTAGCGCGTGCCTGCATGATGTCAGACGACCGGACCAGATGACCAACGTATGGTGACCTACCACTGCTATCGACAGTGCGAAGAGGGAGACGGCTGCAGTTTGCTGGTCACTGCACGAGGGCAGTCAATCAACCAGTCCCCAATCTGGTGTTTGGCAACCTCTTAATAGATATAACTGGGCGGGGCTGGAAAGCCCTGACGTACCCTGACCTGATAGCCAGGCATTGAGCCTGCTGAGATCTCATGACTGATGCACAGCAAGAAAGTGTGGATGGAACATGTAGTTGCTGCTTCAATTCCGTCCACGGACGACCTATGATGGTAATTTGTAATGTCTTAATATTCATCTGCATACGACTGAGTTTGCTCAACCCGACAACGACGCGATCTATAACTGCTGTGTCATATGGCCAGTTATGCTACAATGCAGACCGGGTGGCCCGGTTCGTAAACACAAAATAGCCCCAACTTGAATGCGCGTTCATGTCTATAGAACGACGTTGTTCGATTTATTCAAGCGCGGTCACTGGTGGAACAAGGGTTAATCACACGGTGTGGGCCGCCGACAAACAGCCTAAAGCATATTCAATTTAAAGCAACCTATGCCGTAGGTTTTCTTTGTCAATGGTCGTTCGTGCGTTTATTGTAACACACCAATAACCTAGTTCGATAAGATTCCATATCTTGCGTAGCAACGCGTCTGGCGGAATTAGGGTTAAACAGGTATTGAGTGTTGAAACAACAACGACAACAACAACAACGACAACACATAGACATTTTATGTGAAGTTGTCTACATTAAATGCCGTGATTTGTTTTGACCACTGCATTATATTCAATCCTGCAAAATACATGTAAGCATTGTATTTCAAGATTGCGAACTCGGAACACTAGTTTTATAAACCAGACGTGGCGATGTATTTTACGATCAGGCTCAGGCCAAATGAAGGATTTACCTAGAAAAAATGCGCAGTGACACATGGTAATAATACGGAATCACATGACCACAATTGACAAGAGTTCTAGAGTCACTGGAACGCGGTTTAACAACCATAGAGAAAATGAGGCTAAGAGGAGATCAAATTGATTTTTTAAAGATATTGAATGGGTATGAAAATGTTGATGGAAATATTTTTCTCACCCAAGAAAGACAGTAGAACTAGAGGATATGAGGTAACACTAGTAAAGGAGTAGATTGGATATCAGAAAGTACTCGTTCTCACAGATGACAAAAAATATTGAATGTGTTTAAAAACAAGGTTGACACATATACCAGGACGGCGGGTTACACACAGATGAAAAATTGTAAGACTCTCCTTAAGCCAATGGCTTCCTTGTCCACTTGCCATCTGGGCATTTGTCTTGGATGGCAATCTTGCTAAATCTTGTCACTTCGTTTGAATACATAATTGGAGTATGGTGAACAGGTGAGCACCTTGCTTTGTTGCGCAGCGTTATGTAATATGTTTTCGGGACTATGTCCACATTATAAGTTGCTAAAACATAAATTGTTTATGCATATCACAATGACAACAATTTAGCATTCCTTCAACCATGCCTAGGCAAATGTTGAAGTATTGACGGATTAATTTTCACTGTGATTTCCAGTACACCAACTCATGCATATGTAAGTATGTGATGTTACACATAAAAAAATAGGTTATACATATGACTTATTAAGTGAATAGCTACTTCCTACGCATGGACAACGAATACATATGAATTGAAGTCTTGATTTCGGACATCTGATAAACAGCGTGGGTAAATAAAGGCATAATGATAAGAGTTGGACAACAGGGCTGCTTACCTCCATAAGCTGCTGAAGCTTTGATGTGACAAGTGAATAAGTGAGCGAGCGAGTTTATTTTCCGAAACTGTATACGTACATATATAATATACAATAATATACAATAAACAAGTACAAACATGTACTTAGTAATACAGTTTCAGGTTAACAGCGGAGCTACGTGTTAGGCAAACACAAATTTAACGTAGAACAATTGCGATTGAATATATATATGTCTATCTGGTCGTTGTTAACCCATGGTAAATTTATCTTTAGTGTGATAATGTATACGTTCCGCAACAAGCAGCAATCAGGCTAAATTACAAATGCAGGTGTACATAAAAAAATTGGGTGAATTTACCAAAATTACAGGTACTACAAAAGAATGATAATAAATAAATTAATATAAAAAACGGTAGAATATATTAATATTTATTGAAGTTGTCATAGAAACGAAATCTGGCGGTGGATGGAGACAGACCATCGTGGACATTGACCCACGTTTAATAGTACCACCCGTACACATTAATTTAATAATTCATGCACATAGATGCAGGACTTGTTCGTGGCCTATCTTGATGTTATGCATCCAAGTCGTGGCCAAGCAGGACGAATTACGTCAGGTAGGTCCCAGTGTACACATATGACACATATATAACAGTCTACACAGTTATGTACATACATTTCCAACGAGGCGACATCCCCTTGCAGCTCAGACAAATGAATTAATTCGGTCGAATCACAGTCGATAAAACTACAAAAATGGTCAACAAGGACACATGAACTGCAGGAGGGACACGACGCTTCAAGCTCCGTTGTGATGCTTTATCGGGCTACAATTTCACTGCAGAACACGGTGCTGTTGCCATGAGGCAACTGCCTGAGCCATTCCTTGTCTAGAGATGGACTCGTGTTAACTATATTGCGTTCGAGATGGTATCCTGAAAGCCGAATAAGTCGCCAAAGCAATTGTTGATCTACTGGAAAATATCTGAACAAATCCATTTGGTCAACATCCGTCCGATCTCTAGTATTTCAACTGGTGCAGCAACCGCAACTGACGTTTACAGTGAACTCCTATAAACACACCTGACGTTTACAGTGACCTCCTTCAACCACACCTGATGTTTACAGTGGCCTCCTACAACCACACCTGACCTTCGCAGTGACTTCCTTCAACCACACCTGACGTTTACAGTGACTTCCTACAACCACACCTGACCTTCACAGTGACCTCCTTCAACCACACCTGACGTTTACAGTGACTTCTTTCAAACACACCTGACGTTTACAGTGACCTCCTACAACCATACCTGACATTCACCGTGACCTCCTTCAACCACACCTGACGTTTACAGTGACCTCCTTCAACTACACCCGACCTTAACATGGACCTCCTACAACCACACCTGACGTTTACTGTGATCTCCTTCCACTAAACCTGACCTTCACATTGACCTCCTTCAACCACACCTGACGTTTACATTGACCTCCTTCAACCACACTTGACGTTTACAGTGACCTCCTACAACCACACCTGACCTTCACAGTAACCTCCTTCAACCACACCTGACGTTTACAGTGACCTCCTCGAGCACCACAGAAAGCATTGTTTTCAAGAAGGTAAATACTTCTATACAGAAACCAGGAAAAAAAACTTGAAAATTGATAACGAATTCTTGAAGAAATATGTGATTAACATATACAAAAAAATCACATTGGTTGTTCGACACCATGATGCTCACTCAGTGCTAAGAGCAAGTAAATTGATATGCAAGCTGTGGATAAAGCAAACATCAGTTGTACAGAACAGGGAGTGCATGACTTAGTGGAGAATCATTTCTAGATCAATGTGTTATGGATTATGGGATTTGCTTAGTAAAGATAATAATGTAGTCAAATTATAATCGTTTCATTATGACAAAAAGTATATTTGTGTAGTATCTAGTATCTTGCAAAGGGGAGACCGGAGGGGGCAAGCTTAGTCACCCATTAGTTTACCATTTGTTAAGCCAAAGGGGTCATATCCCTAAATACGTCATTGTCTAACCATGTTCAGCTATATTGTACTAGTAAATCATACTTGAATGACACTACTACTACACAATACATTATATACCAAACATCAGACATGAACAATGTACATACAAGCTGTTTGCTGATTTTGTTGTATGTAATTTCTAAATTACTTGCCTTTCACCTGCAGTATCCAATGCCGCCCTGGACGTGGTGGCGACAAGCCTAACGAACGCATCGGTTGGCGACCAACATGTCACTACTGGCAAATCGAAATATGACATGACTAGGTACAGTCATTTCCATTTTGTAACTAATATTCAACGGAACCGGCGTAAACATTGGGGTGAAACTGAACTGTTTGAAAAAAGCTACTTTCTGCATAACCTTGTTTACACCTTGTTTATGTTTTATTTAGTTTGGTTTATGTCTACCCGTTGATAACACGAGTTACGTGGCGTCTAAATGGATTCGCTAAATGTGATCATCGCTAACATTAATGTAATGTTCTCATGCCGACGTTCTTTTATTCGGCCATTGCGACAGGGTGATGTGTCTTTGCATTCCAATATAATACGATTATAACTAGAATATTAGCATACACGTCAGTGTTTCTACTTCGAAGATCTCACCAATTAGGCAGGTGCTGAGTTTGCAGATAAGTGTAATCTGGTGTTGGAAATAATATTGGAATGTAACCTAAACAGCACTGATTGCAAGGTTGTCGCTGAATCGGAATTCAGCAACGATAACTTAAAACAAAAACAAAATATTTATACAAAGAACTAGACATAACCAATACATGCAACGTCACATAGCAATGATCCACCTATATCTCATCGACACAATGATCCACCTACATCTCATCGATACAATGATAAGTCTAACAACATTTTCAGAGTCCGAATCACGTCATTCACCAAACCAACCGCGGTGACGGTGATGGCTCCTGGAAGCGGAATAACATGGAAATTATCTGGTGGCGCCATTTCGGTGATAGGCAACTGGCACTACATGTACCACGGGAACTGGCTGTGAGTATTTGTACTGATTTCCATGCGTATGGAATGGTAGAGTGAACGTGTATATGTGTGCGTGGGTGCGTGCGTTCGTGCGTGCGTGCGCGTGTTTGTGTGTCATGGGGTGTCGTACGTAGCTCGAGCGAGTTCCTCCGTACACCTCACTGAGGAGCTGACAAATCAACATTATATGCTCAAAGTCGTTCCCCGCATCTGCTAACTCCTAAAGCTGCCTTTATATTCGGGGCCCAACTTCATCTACGAAAAGCAAATTCAAATACCGTGCATATCCAACCTTCTTAATGATTTGCTCTAGAGTGTGTTTTATTGCAGGCCAGAAAACTTACATTTACTTCGTAGAGATTGACGAGGCGATGCCGTTCTTAAAGTTGTGCGCCCAATTTTAAAACATATACATCAGCGTGGTGTTCATATTAGCATATTATTATATAGACAAACTATGACGCATTCACGACCTGAGCAAAAAGAAGAACGCATATTGTGTATTGAGTAGCGTAAAAAACCGAAATAAAGCGTAAATGACGCGTTGGCGAGACATTTTGTGGGCACTATGCAGCATAATTTTTACTTTAGAATATTGCAACAATTAATGTTTATTTGTATCGTAGCCAGTAGTGTATTTAGGATTTAGGCAAAGAGGGATGTCAAGGGAGTTAAGCTTACTTACCCATTAGTTTACCGTGCAACATACGAAAAACACTATCCGTAGCATTGTTGCAAGGAACAAGTTCTACACGTTTTGTAATGATCAAACTGTGTGACATTATGCAATACGAAACGTTAAATGTTGTACATTTTTTATTCAGTATCTTATGCCTGTTATTTAATTCTAACAGTCTTCAAGCCAACGACAGAGGCACCTTCGACGTTTCCGTGTTTGGATTTGACATCAGCATTTCAATCGAGATAGGTACGTTACAGATAAATACCCACATGTATCTTACCGTTACTCAGAAACAATCTAAACTTTAGTCCGTTTCACGTTCTCTCCATTACATTTACTTGCGCTGCTGTGTGCTACTTGGCATTTGACTTCTTGTCAAACAAATCTTACATTTAAAGCGAAACAGAAGGTATGGTTTTCGGCCTATGTACCTGTAAGAGTTACTAAAACATAACCATTTGTAACTACAATTAAGAATATCACGAAAGTGGTTTACTGGGAAAAACCTAGTTGAACACATAACATCTTACAATAATTTATAATTTTATTATTATTATTATTATTATTATATTATCTTAATTTCACGGGCCGCGCCACACTACGTTACGAGTGCGGTATTCTAACAATATTCACTCGTCAAATAAGAAAGCCAAAAGCCAAACTCGAAAGGAAATCAAATTCCAGGGCTAATTAGGAGAGCTATCATATATAAGGAGAAACAGCTAACTGTACCCCTGTACAAAGCAATAGTTAGACCACATTTTGAATATTGTATTCAAGCATTGAGGCCATCGTAAAAAGGACATAGAAAAGCTAGAAAGAATACAACGAAGAGCAACTAAAATGATTCCAGAATTGAGAGACCTTAGTTACGAAAGTCGCTTATTACAATGTGGTTTGACAACACTAGAGACCAGGAGACAAAGAAGAGACCAAATAGAAGTGTTTAAAATAGTGAATGGTTATGAGGATGTTGATAGGAATATGTTTTTCAAACTTAAAGAAGACAGTAGAACCAGAGGACACAAAGCAGCATTAGTTAAGGAGCAGTGTCAGTTGGACATGAGAAAGTACTCTTTCTCACAGAGGGTGATAAATGAATGGAACAAACTGCCAAATGATTGTGTTAATGCTAGTAATGTGAATATGTTTAAAAATAGAATTGACAGATATATGATAATGGCGGGCTACACATAAATCAGAACATTTTTGGACTCTCGAAAAGCCAATGGCTTCCTTGTCCACCCGCCAACTGGAACTTGTTTGGGATGGCAATCTTTTAAATCTGAAATAGGAATATGGCCATGCTATTTGTGTCCAAACTCAACTTATATAACATGTGTTGGCCTTTGTTTAATAAACTAGTCTTCGGTCTCATAAAATAACACGTTTTAAAAAAATCATTGACTCTGTGTATGCCGGCCACCCTTAATACGTCAATTTAGTCTATGTCACCCCTATTTTATAGAACTGCGCATGTGCTTATCGTTCGCTGGTTAACATGTCAGCCCTCGATCAATCGAAGAAATTACCATATTCTTCAACTTTTTAGAACACATTCTGAGTAAACCACTGACGTGATATTCTTGATTTTAGTTGCACGTGGTAAGTTTGTATGGTCTTTTTAGGTGCATAACCATGCCTTTTCTTTCGCTTTAAGAATATGTCATGGGCAACTGCTAAGGAACACGTACAAAGTGTCAACACGAACTTAACATTAACGAGCAAATTAGCATATACGGGTAAAGTAACAGTATCCGGTCCATGGGACCTTTCAAAGCGCCTTACAGGCCATCCCTGGCAGACCTGTTCGTTCCATCACCTACGGATCATTGGATTCTCTTTCAGGAATGGACAAGACGGGTCAGCCAACCATCCGTACAACCGGATGTTCATCAGATGTTCGCCGTGTGAACGTACGTCTTCACGGCGACCAAGCTTGGCTGTACAACATGTTCGACGGTCAAGTCGAAACTTTTGTGAAGACACAGCTGAGGGCTAAGGTGAGTGGCGTAATCCGTTGAAGTGGTTCTAATTGAAGCACCGATATCAAACAGCAACACAGGTCATCATTTAGTAGTTTTGAGTAAATCAATAGCAATTGATAATTCGGGTTTGTATGGACTGGACTATGTATTGTTTTTGCAAAATGTAGCCGTAGCCTTATATTAAGTGAACATTACGACTAATGCTATTTTTTATACCAGAAACGTCGTCAAAGTGTGACTTACAACTGTTGTTTTTTATCTGGGCGTAACGATGGTCTGAAGAACTGCACACAACAATGGTTTGAAGACAATGATATGCATTATATCTAGCATGCAGTGCTTACTGCGATGGTTTGACGATGATAACATGCACTGTACATAGCGAAGGGGTGACAGTAAATGATTTCATTACATACAACGATGGTTTATTGACTCATGTCGTGTTATTGTTGTATTCACCTGCAAGCTGACTTAACCGATGCTAAATGGGAAATACACTAGCGCACGTAGACTTTAGTTAATTGGAATATGTTTTCATTGAATATTGGTAAATATCCATTGTCTTCCCCGTGCAAGGATACAACATAAAAAAGTAGTTAGGTGCAATGTATTGGTAGTTTTATTATTTAATACGTCCCATATATGTGACGGTCCTAGCACTGTTTTTAAATGGAAAAACGATAGTAATATATAAGTATTAAAATAATATATTAACTGTATGCAGTTGACGGAATGTTTGAATTGTTTGGGTTTCAGCTATGCGAAGTAACTCAACAAACAATCAATACAAATGGTGCAAAACGTATGAAACAATTGAACCGTAAGTAATTCTTCTCCATGTGTTGTGTTACATATTCGCTATATTTAACTGTCGCGTACATTCTGTAACAATTTGCATATATAACAGCCAAGTTGTTCTTAGCAGCAACATCTTTATTTATAACACAACAATCTGAATTTTCAGTTTGCTTACATATGCGAAATTGATAGATGATGTGCGTTGTTATTGCATTATCTAAATATGGATAAATCCAAATTGTTTTGTGTGCAGTCTCATACTGTAATGTCAGACACAGTCTTTATCTTTGCCACGTGAATTAGCAGTAACAGTACATGTTGTGCAGCGGGTGTTGTTGTTATTGCTGTTGTGTGCGCGTCTGCGTGTACGTATATGCGTATAGTGTGTGTTCGTGGGTAGATTGAGACAAAACCTGTCACAACCATGAACACTGACCGTGAGTGGGATATTAAGCCCCGTCATGTTGCGTCATTGTTTAAGTGCAACTCAACGTTGCCAAGTGGTTGGTGATGGATGACCGTCTAGTCCGCCCACCCAAGTTCACCAACAACTACGTCGAGTCGTTTCATAAGGTAACATGACTATAGTGTTGTGTTGTGTTGTGTTGGCGAAGCCTGATTTGTATGTAAAAGCAAGCATGGGTGCTTAGATAATATGACTCCTGTTGTTAACCATTTTAAAGAACTGCTATGCGAACAACAAAAAGGTAGCACATAATATATTCATAAAATATAATATCATAATAATCCCAAAGTGTTCCATCATAACGTGTGCGAGTGCATGCGTCTGCGCGTGCGTGTGTGAGTGTGAGCATTCAATATCGGACTCTATGTAGGCGGGCCTTAACACTGTGGACTCAGAGTGCATTGTAGAGTGTAGCGAAGAGTAGAGAGTATAATAAATACTAATGTTGTTTTACTATTGTGTTATTGGTGCTTATGTGCGTCTGGGGGGGATTTTGTCCGGCTGATTTTTCCTAGAGGGATATTGTCCGGGGGATATTGGCGGGGAGGGGTTATCGATGGGGTTTTTGTCCGGTCAGCAAAAAATAAAAAAATTAAGCCAATGATGGAATCATAGCTCAATGCCCCTCCCAAAAATACGTCACTGTGTATGCGATAAGGTTTTGCTAAATTGTAATTTGTGCAGTTGAGCTTAATTTTTTAGGGCGAAGCGTTCGGGTTCGGGAGCTACAAAGAGTGTCCCCTCCAACCAATGCCGCTTCCAGATGAGCCGCTAGGTGGAGCCAGTATGATGACATTTTGGATATCTGACTACGCCCTCAATACTCTCGGATACGTCATCCAGAGATCTGACCTGATGCACTACAATTTGACGAATAAAGAGGTGAGGCATAACATTGATACTTTTTTGCATTTGAATTACTAAGCTGCATTCATCCTATTGTTTAGACTAACGATACGCGTTTTTTAAAAGGTGTGTTAACTGAAAAGGAGTAATATGTAAACATGTTTAAAGTTGTGAAATTTGTACGATAATTTAATTATCTAGGTTTTCTATAAATATAGGACATTAACTTACATATATTAAAATCTAGTCCGGTCTTGTAAAGATAGCAAAACGTATTCTTTCCAGTTGGCGAAGAAAGGCAAGCCGAATTTGCTGGACACCACTTGTCCAGGAAAGGTCTGCTTAGGCAATTTCATTCCAGGGGTAAGTTACATAGTTATCGTTCTTATGCTGTCGTTGTAGTGTTTTGGCTTTTATGTGCATATTACCAAACTAATGCATATGTCGAAGACATTTTCAGATTTCCCGTCACATTGAGTTAATCTTGTCCAAAGACTCACACAAAAACGTAATTGGTTAAAATTTCATGTTTCTGTATACAGTCAAATACAAATTAAGACAATATCCAACTGGACTGAACGTATAAAGCGTTTGGTGAATGTTGCCGGTTGAGAAATGATTATTGATGTCTCTGAGCACGTTCCAGCTCTCCAAACAGTTCCCGAACAGTTCCGTCTCCATTAAGATGATGTCGAGTGGCGAGGCAGACCAACCGCGGTTCACAATGCTCCACGGACAACTGCAAGGACATCTGGCGGGCATGGCCTACTTCTCGGTTAAGACGCGGAATGGAACCGAAGTGCCTCTGTTGAAGGCTCGCCTCGTACGTTAATTATTACTCACTATATCCGGCAATGTCAGGAAATATGAAACTGCCGAATAATTATCTAGCTTTCCTATCTATATAATTTTGTTATGTATAGCTTCATTTATTACATTGCTATATTTCGATACAGTAATGCATTACGTTTGTGGTGCTTAATTATGAACACTTTTGTATATACTTCAGACACTTCCTGTTCTATAAGGGAAGCTGAGTCGATAATATCTGTAATTTTGGTTGATGTTTACGTACCTCTCATTTGCCTTTATTTGTGTGTGTGTATATATGTGTATATGTATGTATGTATATATATATATATATATATATATATATATATATATATGGCTGCATTAACGCTATATATATATATATATATGTATATATATATATATATATATATATATATATATATGTATATATATATGTATATGTATATATATATATATATATATATATATATATATATATATATATATATATATATATATATATATATATATATATATATATATATATATATATATATATATATATATATATATATATATATATATATATATATATATATATATATATATATATATATATATATATACTACGTTGTTTTTCTGTTTACATAAATGTTTTATTGCGATAATAATCATTATTGCTTAGTGCCTTTTTCAGTTTTCAACAAAACAATAGCCACATACACTAAGTTTGGGGATGGTATGTTTCGTTGTAGAACCTCGTCGTGGCTATGGACGTCCACTTGAGTGAAAAGCGCTTGAAGACAACAATGTCAAACCTCAGGTTAGTCACCTCGCAGCAGTCCGCCTGATAGCGTCACTGGTTCGCTGCATATCATGTAGCCGAAAAAGTACAGACAGCCATAACTAATGGTGTTTTGAGCCAAATGGCGCATTGATTAGAATGGCGGACATTCAGTCGCGAAGAATAACTTTCGAATCCCCTTGAAGCCGTTCGGAACCTTAACAGTGTCTTGATTATTTGCTTGCAGGATAACCTGCGATACACCGATTCATTGTAGGAATATCCGCGGTTAAACACCCACTGTATCTGTGTAATGGTGTGATTGCGCTAAACTGCTACACAATAAGTTGATTGTTTTTGATGGAAAATGCCCCTAGTCACAGAGTAGAAATTAAAAACATATGTGCCTATTTCAAGTTTTCGAGATATGTTGCCGTGACATGTGTGATTTATAACGTCTCGTCGATTTAAAACGAAGACGTCGCTTTGGATTAATTTCACACTTATCTGGTATTGGTTTCTTGGTTTCCAGAATCAAGACGAAGTTTGTGCATGCCAATTTCGGAGTTGCGGCTGTAAGTTTATTTCTGACACATAGTCGTAATTTATTAAATACAACACATTTCATATAAAGACCATGTTCATGTACCTACCCGAGTTACAATAATCTTACATTAATTCTCACTTGACTATTGTTTTCGAACTTTCGTTATTGGTCTCGCTCGTATCTAGATTACTTTCATCCATTGATTTTGTTTGTTTTGTAACTTATATCGTGTTGTAACGGACAGTGACGTCATGCGGGCAAATATGGTCTGCCTAGGATATATGATAATCCCTTCGGAAAAAGAAAAGCATGATAACCCACCGATAAATGTGGTTCAACCACTGTTATTTGCTGGTTTCCAAGAAAAAAAACTAATGTTTTATTAGATGTACTACAGCTAGTATTAAATATATGGATCGGAGATTTTTTTTTATTTGCAGGAACAGAAGTTGGAGACGTTCTTCACCCAGATCGCCGATATTTGTGTGAAGCCGAAACTGGATGGTTAGTGTCCTTATGTTACATTTCAAGTTTCTATTTCGTTGCAGCGAGTGAAAACATGACAGTAGATATTACTTACCGCAGCTAATACTTACTCTAGCACCTGCTAACAATTCAAATATCCACAACTTTGCAGATACCGTGGACTCTCGTTAACATAGTCAATTCGGATCAGAACAATTTGATTATATTAACCTGCTAATTCTACAGCCGGAATATGGAATTTTTCTATCCCAACCAATATATTTGAATCTACTAAACTTCTGATACTGTTATCCGTGATTCTGTTAAGCGGAGTCCGCTGTATATATTGTTATTTGATATGCTACTCAACATCAGGAATGTGTAACATCTTTTTATTAGAGTTTTACCTGTGTATATA
>BSQZ01000011.1:12540000-12557500 GCA_033239005.1 Lamellibrachia satsuma | reverse complement strand
ATACACTGCTCCTTAACTAATGCTGCTTTGTGTCCTCTGGTTCTACTGCCTTCTTTAAATTTGAAGAACATATTCCTATCAAAATCCTCATAACCGTTCACTATTTTAAATACTTCTATTTGGCCTCCTCTTAGTCTCCTGGTCTCGAGTGTTGTCAAACCACATTGTAATAAACGACTTTCGTAACTAAAGTCTCTCAATTCTGGCATCATTTTAATTGCTCTTCGTTGTATTCTTTCTAGCTTGTCTATGTCCTTTTTACGATATGGCCTCCATGCTTGAATACAATATTCCAAATGTGGTCTAACTATTCGAATATGACTGACCGATTGCTCAAAATGTCGAATCTAAAAGCGTCAACTAGACTCTCTAGTATCAACTATGGATCAAGGTATCATTCAATGGCACACGTGTACTCCTCTATGTTCCCTCATAAGAAGAATCCACGAGAATTGGACACGGGACACTACGTATGAGCAAATCAGAAGGCGGTGATAACAAAAGGGTTAGCACAATTCCACGTTAATAATGTTTAAATTCTTAAAACACGGTGACCACAGAAAACTGGCAACTCAGAGAGCACACATTTCCGACAACTCTAGTGGACTTTGAACTCTGTTTGTGTACACCAGATGGAGTGACTGTTTGCCGTGTGACGAAACGTAAACATCCGGTGGCAACCAGGAAGTTTGTAGAAGCTGGGGCGGCCCCGACACTTGAGGTGCTTTACTCGTCGTTTTCTAAATCAGACAACATTAGCCACGGCGAGGATCTGGTTGTCTGTTCGCACCGGACACGGCTGTACACCATGACGTCGATGTTCGTGTTTCTGGCGTGGGCGACGCTGGGTTTGAGCGAAGCATCGGATCTCCCTGGCCTGAAGATACGATTGTCTGCAAAAGCATTGGATTACGGTTGGTAAACATAATCGCTAAGGCCTGTGGCTGTGCCTGCGTTTTGTACGTGCGTGGATGCGTGTGCGCGTGTCGTGTGCGCGCGCGTGATTGTATTCACCACTCGGAAAGTTTATTATATATCTAGGTACACATTCCAGAAAACAAATACCATGTCCGTGGACCTGTTTCACGTTTTAGAAATACAGGGTTGTGGTTATTACTAAGAATTAAGTGGTTATGTTCGACCCGGAATAAGGAAACCTTTTTCTTGTTCCAGTGCTTCTATGGAAGCAACGGAACAAGAAAAAGGTTTCATTGAAAGCAATGTTCTCAGAATGCCCGACACTTCTTAGAAGCGGGCTTAATTTACACCATGTCCGCCTGAAGTAATGCAAACAGTAACTCCTGTTGGGAGTGGGTTCCTCTCCATCAGACACGAGTGTCCTGTCTTCATTGGCGTATTTTTTTTTGGGGGGGGAGCATTGGGCCATGTCCAGTTTGGCTTAAATGTTTTATTATTTTCCGTATGTAACCTGTTGCGCCGCTACACGGTAGCATGGTAAACTAAACAGTGGCTAAGCTTGCTCCGGCCTGCCTCCCCCTTTGGGAAATCCTAGTCTAGGTTTCGTCAATATCCAGGTTTGATAGCAAAACAGTAAATGGTTTTGAACTGCAGTTGCTATCTGCGTTAGAGCAAAGGTTAATATATGCCACTTAACACATATTATGAGTACATTTTCAAAGTGAAGCCGCTGTTTAATAAATATGTCTCTGTCAATACCCGATGGAACATTGCCAATGATGTTCTAGTGGGTGCATTCTTGATTAAGTTTCAGCCAGGACAGTTGTATAAAATACAACATCAAATGTTCATTCAAAACAAAAATAAGTGCTAAAAAGTGTACCGTAACCGGACACTGTATTGCACTGCCACGTGTGCATTTGTGAACATACTAATTCAACATGTGATCATGGGTGACTTAGTGCCAAAGTGTCGTTAATTCTACCCACAGTCAGTACAGCCACGTACACGAAGGTGTGCATCCGAACATTATGCTGTCGACACATTTTTTCATGAGCTGTTTATATATATATATACATATACTTATTTTAGTCAGGCAGGCAGGCTGGCTGGCTGGTTTAGATACGAGGGGTGTGTTACCTTGCTGTCACACTTACTTTATCTACGGGATCTTATTTTCCTACATTCTCCTCTTCTGCAGTGTCCAGTGCTGCCCTGGACGTGATGTCGACGAAGTTGACGGGCAAGTCGATCGACGATCACCACGGACAGTCCGGCAAAACAAAATACGATATCACAGGGTACGATGTTCATGTTTTAAAACTAAAAGAGCATTCATTAGAAGGTATTGAACAAAATAATAAATCACAAAAGATTTCTACCACTTGTCGAATGAGTACATAAACCAATTTTAAAATCATATGAATAATGCATTTGTTATGTATTGATACCAGGGATCAAACCACGATTGGTTGTATATATATATATATATATATATATATATATATATATATATATATATATATATATATATATATATATATATATATATATATATATATAGGCTACCTATGTCGGTGAGTCCTTGGCAGGAGTCAGCGCGTGTATTCGCACAGCGTGAAGACGCTGGGGCACATACGGCATGTATACGATCTTGACGCCTCCAAGACAGTAATAACTGCAGATCAAGAATCGAGCTCCTGTGTCACCCTATGACCCACAATCAACCCTTAGTATCCGTTATCCTCACTTCGACGGATCGCCGATGATGACCATTATGTACCTAACTTTATTGCCAATTAGCATTAAAGTTTCAGCCATTGAGTTTTAGGCGGACATGGCGATATTACATTGGGGAATGTTTGTGTTGCTGTTTCAGAACGCGAATCACGAGTTTCGAGAAGCCAGTTACTGGAATGACGGTGGCGCCAGGTAGCGGGATAACGTGGAAACTATCTGGTGGTTCTGTGTCGATGCATGGCGACTGGCACTACAAGTACAGACGGAATCGCTTGTTAGTATTTTGGTGTAGTGCGAGTTAGTATATAACAAACAAAGTTCAACATATTTGGCAGATGATGCATAACGGACATATGAGAAACAAAATGGAAAATACAACAGGCAAAATACGCATAATGTAAGGTCGCATGTAATATCAATCTGACATGAAAAACATTATAGCATTGTGATCTAAGAAATGGTGGACAGGTAGGCACAAAAGAAAGAAGTTGTTGGTTTTATGAAAAAATGCATACAGAGTGCATACAAATGTGTCTGCGTCTTAACAATACGTAATTCTTCTTGTGCATCTTGGCATGATTGTAATGAATCATCTAGATTCAATTTGTTTTACCGACGTAATATAGTTGTGTGATGAAATGCATATACTGGAGTCAGTCATGCGATTAACGAATATTTGGTCGTTTCTCACCAGTATTAAGCTCAGTGACAGCGGCAGCTTCGACGCTTCGGTATCGGGACTAGAACTCAGAATTTCAATCATGCTCGGTAAGTAACAAGCCTTAATGTGCAAAATATATTTAATGTACAAAAGATGGGATCAGATAGATATGTACGTTGTTTGAGAAAAACTAATAAAACTAAAACTAAAAAGTGTTTCAGTGGCAGTTCCTGTTCACGTGTTCCTCCAATCGAAAACGTTACATATTTTCACAATCAATCTGTTAAAGGGCAGACATGTGTCACTTTGTGTGTTATATAGCAAGACCAACTGAGCATCAATGGATATGTTTTCAGGTATGGACAACAGCGGCCAACCTACTGTACACACAACCAGATGTTCGTCAGAGGTTGGGAGTGCGAACGTTCATCTCCACGGAGGAGGAAGCTGGTTCTACAATATCTTTAACAGCGCCATTGAACGCAATGTGAAGAGCAAACTCAAGGATAGAGTGCGTCTTATATATTGATACTATTGATGTGTGACCTGATGATTGTGTTAGTGGGATGCGTATTTGGACGGAAATAAATGCGACAATAATAATGACCGTAATTTGTTTATGAATATCGTTCCGGGTATCGACCTCTATAAACATTCAGATAAACAGATAAAATAAAATACTTTTGGGTCATTAAAACACATTTGGGAAGTCAATAAATTTGGTTTATATTATATAACATGATGTTACAATGTATATGGTTTATATTATATAGCATGATGTTACGATAAAAATGATGTTGGCAAAATAGTTTACTTCAGCAGATGATCTCTTATGGTCAGCACTTCTCCTTATGACTAATATATTAATTGCCTTTCAGCTATGCGAAGCTGCTCGTGAATCAATTGATAAAGAGGGAGTTAAACGAATGCAAAGTCTCAACCGTAAGTAACTGCTCTGCCTGCCTTCCTTGCTTTCGTGAATGCAAATTTAGAGTGACAAGACTTGTAAAACAAATACTAACCCTAGAGATGAATTTATAATAACAGCACTTCAAAATTGCCAACTAATTGTACTATTTTAGGATGATAGAACACTACTATAAACATACGATTATATCACTCACGAACTTCAAAAGTGTTGACACATTTTCGTTCGTCAACTAACTCTTAAAAATGTTTCAGGTGACCACCGATAACAATGTAGAATATATAATGTGTTAAAATACAGTTGGCTGTCAGGAATGTTTGTCGTGAAATGTCATACAATTAAGATCATCCGTTTAGCTAAGAGCTGATGTAGTAACATAGAAAAGATAGCCTGAAGAGTACACTGGAAACAAATAATAGCGATACATTTTGGAATGTGAAGTTACTTTATAGGCCTACCTCTTCTGAAACCGTCTCCTCAACTATGTTGTAAGACCAGTTCAATATACTGACTATGTTGTATTTTCTTCGCTCAAGTGCAAGTCATCTTTGCCAAGTTGCTGATGCTGGATTATCGCCTCGTTGCTACTCCCAAGTTCACTAACAGCTACGTCGAGTCAATGCACAAGGTAAGATTTTGATCACGTCTACCCGAAAGTGTAAAGTTGTTTCGGCCGCCATTATAGAAATTTCGGTTGCAAGTGTTATCAAACTTCTGAAAGCGAATCTTTTTTATCGTGTGCAGTTAAGCATAGTCATCGAAGCAAAGAATGCTATGTTGCGATCCACACACGACATTTAACAAGATTGCCACACAACGTAACCCCCTCCCCCAGATTGAACTGGAAAGGTTAGCCATTGGTTTATCGAGGGTCCAACGATTATTCATCTAGGTATACCTTGTCCCTGCCAAATGGTCCTGGTGGCGGCCGAACATGTCATTGCGGCCGAAATGACTATAAGCTTTTATGAATTTGAAATGTTGGATTGGATTCAGAAATATTCCAGTACATTTGGAAGCAGTCTCCACTTCTCGTTGTTCTCGTATCAGATGGTATCAGTCCTTGCGGCTTTGGGATATCATCTTCATAAGGGTTGGTAGACCGTCGAGAAGTACGAAGTGTTTCGGCAGGGACTTGAACCCTGGAGTTGTTGTTGTTGTTCGAACTCATCATTCATCTAGCTGTTACTACAGTGTGTCGCTACTGCTAATGTGGGTGGTTTTAATTCGGAGACGCCATCTCCTAGACAGGATGCCAACCAAGGCTGAAGAGGACTCATTCCCCTTGAGGGACTACACTTTGTCTGACTCCTACCCCTTGACCTGGCTTGGTTGAACCTACCAGGGTCTTACGTCCCGGCCAGTTCTCCGGGTTACGGGAGTGCACAAGCCTCCTCATTACGACAACGTGATAGTCGTGGGGAGCAAGTCTACGTATGATTACATAATGTTTAATGTAATGTTTTTTGAAAGTCCATGACGTAAGACCACGATGTCATGACAATCTTGTGATACAACCCGTCAGCTACGCCCATCAAAGATAATCGTTTTAATGTGAATTTGGATTAAGGGATTGCCTCGTTTTAAGAGGGAGGTTTACTCTTTGTGTGTATCTTATTGTATATTTATCCAAATGTTCATATTGCACTTCCGATTGGTAATTCATTGTTATGGTATTTGCCATGTGTTGATCCAGCGTTAACCATGTTCAATTCAGTTGTCTAGCTGCGTCTGTGTTCCTAGGGCGAGGTCTTCCAGAAAGGTGACATGACAGAAGCTCCCTTCCAACCGCTGCCGCTGCCCGATGGCGCGTCAGATGGGTCTCACATGATGACACTGTGGGCATCAGACTACGTCCTTAACACACTCGGACATTTGCTCCAAAGATACGGTCTGGTGCAGTACAGGTTGTCGAACAAAGACGTAAGTTTAGATGGTATTGGTAGTATATGCCGAATGAAACTAACTCCTATGTCATGTGTTCTTTAACAAATACGACGATATTATTAATTCACGTAACAGATGTTGCTTGTTTCTAATGAATAGGATATCATATAACTTTAAAAAAAAATTCTGCTATATTATGGAAAATGTCCTCCTTTCACTTCCGTTTTTTAATGTAGTAAATATCTTTTGCAGCTGGAAACGCACGGCAAACCACACTTGTTAGACACCACTTGTCCAGGAGATGTCTGTATTGGCAAATTCGTAGATGGCGTAAGTAGGGAGTAGCATTTGAGAGAATATGTTATTCTCGTGCACATGTATTCCTTGTTGCGCTGTAGCTTGTTGTGTAGTAATACAAGCAGAAATGCCGGATGGGTGTCATTCCGCCATATTGATACTCATTGCTTAAAGAAAACCCACATAAATTCTTCTCAGGGTAATTTGCAAACGTTTTGCATTTTTAATTATAAAAGGCACATAGCACGGAACAAAAATACCCTTGCCATGTGAGATATTGAATTAAGGTTTTGTGTTTACTCTATGAAAGGTGGATGATTTACTTCATCAACTGCGTTGTTTCCGTTCAGGTTTCAAAACAGTTTCCAAACAGTTCTGTCCTCGTCCATATGGTGTCAATTGGTGGCGACGACTTTCCGCGGTTCACAATGCTGCCGGGAGAACTGCGTGGCCATCTCTCAGGACAGGTGTACTTCTCTGCTCAGACACCCAACGGAAGCCATGTGCATCTGTTTAAAACTCGCGTCGTAAGTTAATTTGCTATTCTAAATGGTCATAAATTATTATTATTGCCGAATTACTTGCTGCGTGTCATGTTTGTGTTGAACAGTATTGTGCATACAATGTTGCTTGCTGAGTGAAAGGAAATATGAAATAACAATAATTGTGTCCTGCGGTCAGTGGAAACGTTTTCTCAACGGGGGCGCGTTAGCAGATGTCTAGGCATTATTGCACGCTACACGGCTGGCCATGAGATTCTGGCACATGAGCGATTGGCCATCCAGGTGTGGAAATCTGGCAGCGAGTAGCTTTCGTGCAATAATTACAATGAGACTCAATGTTTTAATTAATGAGTTTGGAATTAATAGTCTTGCTGGTGGTGAAGTGTGAAACGTTTTGAACTGTCATGAGGACAGGACATCGCAAGAGCATCTATTTAACTTTAACTAAGCTGTACCATTCAAGTACTCTAGAAATGTATTTGTTACTAACGTTTGTATAAAAATAACAATACGTTTTTCTTTTTCTCTCTCAAGAATCTGACTACGTCGATGAGTGTCAAGGTGGATTGCGATCGCGTGAAGGCAAAGGTGGTCAGCTTCAAGTAAGTCGCCTAGCAATAATAGGTCTACTGGCAGTCCCACTGTTACACCAGAGCAAACAGTTCCATTATAATATAGTGCCACATTGCTTAGTGAAATTATTTGAATGAATAGACACATCATCATCATCATCGGGTGCTGTGCCTGTTCCAGACGTAGACGATCCTCCATTTCACACGGTCACATGTGTCTTCAAACAGTGTTTCTCTGTTCTTTCCTGGTTCCAAGCCAGGCTGCTAGACCATAGAAGATGATTATAATTCTTTGCCAACTGCTCCGTTCCCCCCACAATATTCCCAAGTTACCAAATGTTAATTTTTTTCGTTATCATCACGTGGCATATAATGTGTCTTACAACAGTTGTTTTATGCTCTTTTCTAGCCAGGCTGTTAGACTTCTGCTTCTATTAGCCTTAACTTGTCACTACATGTTGCACTTCAATATAATTCCTTGTATCATACTTCCTTTTATCTTTGCAAATGATTAAACCTTATTATCATTACAACATATTTAGTGTAATTAATGGTCTATTGATCTTCACGTGGCCTATGAATTCTCTTCAGCATAGCATGCTTCAGCGTAGTGTCTAGTTAAGTATCTGCAATTTAAAAAACTAAATCTGTACGATTCAAACACCAGTGTTCTAGCAACAGCCGATGTGCCTAGTACTTGATGCCGATCATTCTTCTTCCAGCATAAATATGGAAATCGTTCATGCCAACTTCAAAGCTGTAATTGTAAGTATTCGTACATTATACAATTGCTTACATATGCCTTGTTGTTAACCTCATTAGACCATATAGTGAATGCCACGAGAACAAATCAAACATATTCATTTTGAAATGTTTTTGTCAGTTACACGCATCGTAGCAAATTTATCAGAACAACCACGCATACGATTGCTAGGCATGACATCCGTAATAAGAACATTGCAAGGCTTATGCATAAAATCACATGATTCATGTTCGCTACATTTTATTAATTATATGACATGATATTTTAATTAATTTAAAAAGATACATGTATTATTATAATTGACTATTGCAATTCACTACTAAATAACATTGCTAAAAGAGACTTGGCTAAACTCCAACGAGTACAAAATTGTTTGGCCCGTGTGGTACTCAGGGCGCCTCGGTTTTCACCATCACTACCACTACTTATACAGTTACATTGGCTTCATGTTATTTATCGAATTAATTTTAAGCTGTGCACTCTTACATATCGTGCTCTACCTACACAAAAACCACCCTACTTGGCTAATATCATGCATCTTTGAAATATCCTCACCTCACATCATCGATTTCACACCTTATTGTGCCAAAAACAGAATTTAACTTGGGCAAACGTGTTTTTCTGTCGCTGCGCCTGGGGTCTGGCAGGAAATCCCCATCATTTTGAAAACACCTGAAACTATAGCTATCTTCCGAGAAAACCTCAAGACATATTTATTCCAAATTGCATTTCCACCATAAATCTTCGGTTGTCCCTCGTTCTGGTAATGACTTTTGCGCGTCCCTGTTCACGATTATGCTTAATAATTCTGTTTTGTTGTGCCTCTGAACTCAGGTTCAGGATATAGGAGGATATAGAAGTTAATTGTTATTATTAATTATTATTACATTTCGCCTTCGTCGCTATGTATTCTTTTTATGAAATAATGAGTGTTCATTCATTCGTCCATATGCGTATGTGTATGTTTAATTGTGTTGATGGAATATTCATTGAGCGTGATCAAATGTATCAATCTTACAGTTGTAATTAACTAAATGTGTCCGGTGTTGTTTATGACTTTGGAGGAACCGGAACTGGAGTAACTTTTCAAACTCATCGCCGACATCTGGTTCATCCAAAAGCTAAATGTTTCCGGTGTTGATTATGACCTTGTAGGAACCGGAACTGGAGTCATTTTTCAAAGTGATCGCAGACATCTGGATCATCCCAAAACTAAATGTTTCTGGTGTTGATTATGACTTTGTAGGAACCGGAACTGGAGTCATTTTTCAAAGTGATCGCCGACATCTGGATCATCCCAAAGCTAAACGGTAAAAATTTACTTACGACAAGTTTTAAAACATGCCATTGTTCATCATAGAATAAATGTAATAAATGTACGCGAATACAACATGACATGTGTAACTACAACCAGTGTTAGGTGATTCCAAATATACCTGTAAACAACAGTACCCTGCTGGCTGTTTTCCCAAAAACAATAAATAACATTCGTTGTAGCAAACAGTTAGAATAGAAAGTATTAATATAAATACAATTACATTACTTCAGACATGGTTCACGTCAATAACTGGAGGTGACATTTACATTACATATATTACACTAAATATAACAAATAGTAATACTGGCGTTGATGTTGCGTTACGAAAAACAGTTGACTGGTGACCCTCGATGTTTCACAGCTAATACTGTAAAGGTTACTTTGGATTGAAAAGAAATGACGTCATGCAGTGCTAAAAATAATTTTATTTGAAGGATTATGGATTGTGTCGTTGGTTCCGTGTTGCTATATGTATCTTTATGTTATGCTTCTAACAACATAATATTATTTACCACAGAACTTGGCGATATCGGCCTAGAGCTTCCTAGCGTCAAGGACCTTGGCTTCGTGAATCACGAGATAAAGATACTGAAGGTAAATATATTCATATGCAAGCTAAGTCGCTTGCGAAATCGTAGGCGACATACTACTATAGCATGGAACATATAATAATATATTGTCCGACAAGTGAACACACCCGCGCGCATACGCGTAGGCGCACGCACACGCACACGCACACGTACACACTCTCCCCCTCTCACTCTTTCTCTCTCTCTCTCTCTCTCTCCCTCTCCCTCTCCCCCCTCTCTCTCTCTCTCCCTCTTCCTCTCGCCTCTTCTCTTTTATCCCTTTCGTTCTATGTCTATATGTATCTTTCTGTCTCTATGTTTGTCTTTATCTCCCTCTCTACCATTGTCTTGTCACGGATGCTGTCTTCTTGACACTGTATAGTTGTTCCTATTCTATTTGTCCAGGGCGCGCTGCAACTCGGTGTGGATTTCAAGTACCTGTAGACGTCTGCAAAACAGCAACAGCATGGCTGAATACGTGTAATGCACGAAGTCTGTTTGCTTATCCGCTTGTGTGGTTTATGTGAAATTTTGAACAGTATTATTATATAATTTACTTTAACTTTGGTTCCAGAAAATGGGCATACATGTTCCAAGAGTGGTTTCGAACACTTCTGGTCAACCACATAATAAGATTTGCCCACTGGCGCCCGAAGTACCATATATAGACACGTTCGGGCTACATTAGCATAACCTTTCTACTCAGACATACATTCATTACAGTGTACCCCGACATAGGTATACGTTGGTACGTAACCGCGGTTCGCAGAAACATATTGATAAACCATCAGAAAACAAATTATTACAGCTGTTTCAAAGGCAGACTAAAACACCGACACGCACGCACGCACGCACGCACGCACGCACGCACGCACGCATGCACGCACACACACTGTTGACAGTGACTGTAGCAGGTTTTGAATCGAGGTTTTCTACATCACATTGATAGTTATGTATGTACCAAAAACGTATTGCTGTCCGCATGTTGACACGCAACAACTGAACACAAGTGACAGCGCATTTTAGCGATATTTATGTATTCAATTTACCACATGTAAATATGGTAATGATACTTTTAATGGAATATGGGAACAGCTATATCCATGTAATGTTATTTTGTTGATATCACATTGCATATATCATGCATACCTCGCACAGCCATATATTATGTGATCATGTTATATTTTGAAAATGTGTGGAAATGTAGAAGGCTTACTAGTGAAGCAGAGTCTTTGTAACATGTATGTAACAACATTGATAATTTCCATAGGCAGGGATACAAACAAATCAGAGAAGTTATAGTACTTTTTCTGCTGCGATGGTAAAATATTGTACTGAATAAATCAGTTGCTGGATACATGCTTTTATGCACGTATGAACTAAAGTTTTGTGTTCATTAAAACAGCTGCTACTTTCTCGGTGTATGTATGCCATCGGTATACTATTTTTAATATTCTCATGAGGTAGGACGATTGTCGTTGCACACCAAAGAGTTTTCCTCGGGTTTGGTGGTTATTGTTGAAATGTCATGTTCTAGCTAAGCCACTGGGACTAGAGACCAAGGAGCACCTGAACCTACATTTACCTCTCAAGATTAAGGTTTCTGTAACTATTGGTTGAGAAGTTGTTCAAAATTCACATTGAACCGTAGTGATATAACCACCGAGTTGCTTGTTGTAACATGATAGTGGTTTTTGAGGCACGGTTTGAACAAAATGGTTCCCTCATATCGCCTTCACTTTCTCATGTATAGGGCGTACATTTTGTAAGCATGCCCGGGGGTCCTTAGTGAGGGTTGGTATATTAAATTTCTAAATTTCCCCGGGGGTGGGGGTGCTACGAACGAACCTACATGGACATATGATATAAATTACGTAGCTCAGGACAATGTGAGTTCTTAAGTGCGTACAATTGTTAGCAAAGCTACGCATGTTTTCTACGATAGTTCAGAGATACGTGATCTACATAATGCATCCACCGAACACTTCGTGAAACCTTTACCTTTTCTCCAATGCAGCGCATGCAATTCAGCTAGTATATATATATATATATATATATATATATATATATATATATATATATATATATATATATATATATATATATATATATATATAAATATATATATATATATATATATATATATATATATATATATATATGTATATATATATATAATATAAATATATATATGTATATATATATATATATATAATAATATATATGTATATATATATATATATATATATATATATATATATATATATATATATATATATTATATATTTATATATATATATATATATATATATATATATATATATATATATATATATATATATATATATATATATATATATATATATATATATATATATATACGTACCACCACATAGAGCCGCCAAACGTTTCCTAACATATCTACCATACATATGCATATGTCAAGCGATTGATAGGTTAACATTACTTCTATATAGCGATCCAAATTTACAAGAACTAACACAACATGTCGACATCTCCTACGCAAACGCCACCGCTACCGTAAAATCGACGTTAATCCAACGCTTCGCAATGTTGTGAACTCCACAAAACTGTACGGCGCAGTCATTTTAGTGTTTAAAAGTCGCTTAGCATAAATCCTTTCATACCAAATAAACCATACATCTAGAATATAAACATAATTTGTTTTAAATATTCGGTGCTAATATTCGTCTTCCTGTTTTGTTATGCTATTAGGTGTTTCGTTCCGTAACATCAGCCCCTGCCGGACATTTGTCTCCTCTTTTCATTCATGCACTTCTTCTTTAGCAGAGTAACGAACTGACTTTTCGTTTGCATGTTCTTTCAATAAATCCTTTTCTAAACTAAATTAGGTTCTACACCTTGTGACGAATGTCGTTCCACGGCTAGCTAATCAACCAAGCTGCTGTCATACTTGAAATCTACGCCGAGTAGCAGCGCTCCCTGCAAGATCAAAACAAACAAATGAACAACATAGACTACACAGGCAACATGAATACTAACGATATTCGCATAATACTACTTGACTTGCAAAGAAACCTAACACATCAACGCCTGTATTCAACATGAATGAAAACAGTTCCTCGAACATTTGCCATGGGTGGGCCCAGCGATTTTTATGCTTTCGCTTACGTTCCATCGACACTGGTCCAACCAATATATGATTTTTTTACAAACGTGAAAAATCTACGGTCCCGTCCTAGTCCCGATTCGCGACCTTAGATCGCCTTAACAAAATCGCTGTGTGGGCCGTATATCGATGGCAACAATTTCTTCGCACTTGTAGTTAATCGTTGGGAACTGTAAAATTACAAATTATTGAACTGTCGTACCTTCACGATCCGTACGTCAGGATTCACGTATCTCACGTATTTGAAATGTGGAAGAGGCACCCCTTCATCTATGATTTCTGCGGGAAACAAGAACGCGTTATTGGTACTAACAAATCCTCTGGTCATGCCAGTTCGTAAGTGACATTATCGATAACAATATTTAGAATATTTTATAGAAATATCCATCAATGCCTTGGTACCTGGTGTTGCCAGTCAATATCTCGAAATTGCGATGTAATGCTGGTAGTTAGAGTAAGGTCTAGTGACGCGTTGCCCTTGTATTACTTAACTTAATCGTAGAAACAATTTTACGTAATTGTTGGTGTAGTGTTGCGGACAGTTGTACAGAATAACTACACAGGGTAAGTTAATTGTTCGTAGGAAGGATAATAGCGGGGACAATTTTCAAAGCATAAAACAGAAATAACCCGGGGGTCGTAGATGAACCCTTTCAAAGTTTGAGTCCGACGCATCTCGGTGGAATGACCTCAGCATAAATAAGCCCTAAACCTGTGCGTTTACGTAATGTATCAAACAACTACAGATAAGATTTAACAAGATTGCCATCCAAGGCAAACGACCCAGGTTGCAAGTGGACAAGGAAGCCACTGGATTATCGAGAGTCGTCCAACAATGTGTCATCTATATGTGACCCGTCATCCCGTGATACGCTGCTAGCATTTACACAATCTGTAGATAATTTGTTCCATTCGTTTATTGTCCTTTGTGAGAATTAGTAATCTCTCATATCAAATCTACATTGATCCATCACTAATGTTGCTTCGTGTTCGCTGGTTATACTATATTTCTTATGCGAGAAAAATATTTCTATCAATATTTTCCTACCCACTCAATATCATAAAAACGTCAGTTTCATCGCCTCTTAACCTGGTTGTCTCTAGGGTTGTTAAACCACATTCGTTTAGGCGTTCTTCACATCTAAAGTATCTAGTTTATGAAATCATTTAGTTGTTCTCATCTGTATTGATTCTAGCATATCTATATCCTTCTTACGCTATGCTATCCAAACGTGTAATGCAGTATTGTAAATGACGCTTAATTATTGTTTTATACAGAGGTATAATTAGCCTTTTTTTCCATATATGTTATATTCCTATTAATCAACCTACGAATGCGATTATTCTTTGAAGCTACAGTACCACAACGCTCTGAAAGTTTCATATCACCACGTAAGTAATTTTTCGTTATGGTAGTACCTATTTCCCATTATAATGTTTAGATACAAGTTCCCGTGTACTATGCTGAGAAATTGCAGTAGCGATAGCCATGCGGTCGTAAAGAAACATATCGAATGAGAACAAACCGTTCAGCTTTGGCTCGAGCCATTCCTTGGCAATCAGGCGGGAAAATGTCCAGCTCGGATTCCTGTAAACACATCAACGCTGTCATATCAACTAAGATGTGTGCGTGTGTGTTGTGTGTGTGTGTGTGTGCGTGCGTGCGTGCGTGTATGTGCGCGTGCGTACATGCGTTTGTGCATACGATATATATATATATATATATATATATATATATATATATATATATATATATATATATATATATATATATATATATATATATATATATATATATATATATATATATATATGGTAACTTCAACATAAAACTCGTATTCTCTTGGAGATACGTGCCGGTACCAAGCCTGGAAAAGGAGGAGGGTTGAGCGTGGCAGCCCCACCCCGTAAAACAAAGCTTGCTACAAAAACGACTACAAGCAATTTTTCAAAAGATCGAGTTTCCGGAGGGGAAGACAATCCGGCTGGATTGCGTACGAAGGGTTGCAGTGAAAGCGGCAAGGAAGCTGCCCCGCAGAACCTTCTTTCTCCAAGGATAACTACCCCAGTTGGTACATGGAACGTGCGTACTATGCACGAAACAGGGAAGACCGCCCAGATTGCTGCAGAGATGAGGCGGTACAAACTTGCCGTAGTCGGTCTCTGTGAGACGCCGTCAGGGCAGTGGCCAAAGGCGATACCCTTATTTACTCAGGACACGGGGAAGAGGACGCTCCGCACCAGAAGGAGTTGGTCTAATGCTATCCAAAGGAGCAGCGGGAGCCCTTCTGGAATGGAAGGCATTTTCATCCCGCATCATTTCAGCAAGATTAAACACTAGAATACGCAAGGTACTGAGTGTACAATGCTTTGGGCCAACAAATGACTCGGATGCAGAGAAAAAATCCGAGTTCTATGGAAGATTCCAAGCAGTTGTGGACCAAAAAGCAAAGAAAGATTTACTAATCATGATGGGTGACTTCAATGCGAAGATTGAAAAGGACAACATAGGAAAAGAGCTAGTCATGGGGAAGGAGGGCCTTGGTGAGATAAATGAGAATAGAAAACTATTTACCGACTTCTGTCACTTCAATAGTCTGGTGGTCGGGGGAAGTGTATTCCCACACAAGAGGATCCACAAGACCACATGGATTTCACAAGACTATCAGACAGAAAACCAGATTGATCACATATGTATCTCTAGTACCTTTAGAAGATCCCTGTAAGACGTCTGCTCCAAGAGGGGAGTTGATGAAGGAACAGACCACCACTTGATCACCAGAAAAATCAAGTTCAATATCTCAAGAGATATCACCCAACGACAGCAAAACCAGGATTCAGATACAACACTGAACTGTTGAGAGACATAACAACCAAGTACAGCTTCCAGTTGGAACTAGCAAATAGATACCTGTTCAACCTCATTGAAGACGATGCAACAGTGGAACAAGTGCGGCAACAAAGCATATCAGTATGGAAAGAAACATGTGACAAGATGCTCGGTAAGAGAACAAGACAGCACAAAGGCTGGAGTTCACCCGAAACATTGGGGAAGGTAACAAAAAGGAAACAGAGAACAGCAACAGCAAACAACAGCAAAACAAGAGCAGCCAAGACAGAAGGACACCGCCTATATACATAAGCCAACAATGAGGTAAAAAGAAGTGTAAAACGTGACAAGAAAGACTTTGTGGAGAGACTGGCCGGCCAAGCAGAAGAAGCCGCAGGACAAACAAATCTGAAAGAATTGTATGACATTACACGGAAGCTAGCGGGTACACGTCGTAAATATGAACAACATGTTATGGACAAACCTGGACAGGTGTTGACAAACCAAGCAAAACAAATCAACCGATGGAAAGAGTATTTCGAAGACCGACCTTCACCTGATGAGCCTCCAGATATACCTCCGGCTGAAACACCACTTCGCATCAACACTGACAGACCATCAAAACACGAAATCAGGAAAGCAATCCTGCAGTTGAAGAACGGGAAAGCACCGGGTCCAGATGGGATTCCACAAGAAGCAATAAAGGCTGATACAGAGACATCAGTGGACTGTCTTTACCAGCTCTTTGGGAAGATCTGGTTTGAAGAAGATATTCCAGAGGATTTGAGACATGCCACCTGTTCAATCTCCCCAAGAAAGGCAATTTGAAAGACTGCAAAAACTGGAGGGGCATCACGTTACTGTCAATACCAGGAAAAGTGTTCAACAGGATTCTTCTGGAAATAATGATCATATGTCTACTCTACGGGTGATCATTGAATAGTCCCTGGAGTGGAATTCTCCTCTGTACATTACTTTCGTAGACTTCAAAAAAACTTTCGATAGCGTCGACCGTACTGCCCTTTGGAAGTTACTTGCACATTACATTATCCCGGAAAAGATAACCAGACTGATCCGTACAACTTATGAACCATCCACTTGCCAAGTTGTCCACAACGACTCCTTGACTGAATCCTTCTCCATATTAACAGGGGTCCGCCAAGGATGTCTGCTGTCACCATTCATGTTCTTGCTGGCAGTTGACTGGATTATGGCATCAACAATAGAAGTTTGCCAGCAGGGAATCCAGTGGACACTCTCCAAACAGCTAGAGGATATTGACTTTGCAGATGATGTCGCACTACTTTCACACCGTCATGACAACATGCAGGACAAGGCGACATCACTGTATGAGTCTGCTGCA
>BSQZ01000011.1:12437500-12535000 GCA_033239005.1 Lamellibrachia satsuma | reverse complement strand
ATAGATAAAAACGCATTCGGATAAATGTTATGTTCATACCAGTTTCGGGGTGATCAAGTGCAATAGTTGTGTTATTGGTAATTGGTAACGTTATGCCACTACATGTTGGTGTTAGGCCCAGTAATGATCCACTTGCTACGATCGAACTAGTGTGTTTTACAATGGAAAAACATGCAGATGTTGTGTGTATGTTAATATAGCTAAAACTCACTACTTCTTTTGTCAGATTGAACTCAAAGAATCCAAAATTCTGCAGCCGATATCCTAGGGTATTCAGGACATATTCCGATGCCCAGAGTGTCATCATGCGAGTCCCGTCAGACTTTTCGTCCGGCATTGGCGGCAGCAGCGGAACCGTTGTCGGAGCCTCAGTCGTGTCGCTTACTTCAAACACTTCGCCCTAGGAATTGATACACGCTAGTAATTAAAAATGACACGGTGAGTGTGCGCGAGTGAGTGCGTGCGTGCGTGCGTGCGTACTTGAGTGCGAGAGCACGCGTACGCATTTGAGTGCGAGCGTTCTTAAGTGTCTGTCGAACTGTTTGGCGGGCCCGGCTACGCCAAGAGAGTACATGGTCTTAGTGTACTGATTGCGAGAAGTGATGACCGATACAACAACAATTAAAAACGGGAAACAAATTATTGTTCTTTGACATTTCCAAATATACCATTGACACTAGGCGTGTTTGGTCAGTTTCAATAATCCGTGATCTCCAAATGGTGCATCTCCAAATGGTCCAGACCAAATCTGAAGATTCCTCAATAAAAAGCTTAATTGCATACACAAGTCAGTTATGTAGTACAAAAGCGGGTTTCCTACATACGCAGCAAATCCAATACCTTATGCATTGACTCGATGTAGTCTGTACTAAACTGTGGGGGCGCCACAAGACGATAATCCAGCAAAAACACTTCATCAAATTCTCGTTGTACTTGATCCATGAAACAGGCAAAAACTGTTTGATTTCACAGTACATATTTCAGCATTATTTCCATGTAGAACATTAAAGTTTTTTCTTTTTCTTTTTTCACCATTCAGTAAGTTGACATGCAATGCAGAAAATGCAGACAAGCAAAGCTAACATCTTTTAACTACACGAGTGGAAAAGCAATGTTGACCACCATTCCACGACTGGACAAGAAACATAAACTACCATTCCGTGAGTGGAAAAACATAGAGGTCACCATTCCAAAAAATGACACGAAATATAGGTCACCTTTCCATGAAAGGACACGAAATATAGGTCAATATTCCATGAAAGGACACGAAATATAGATCACCATTCCATCAAAGGACACGAAATATAAGTCACAATTCCATCAAGAGCCACGAAATATAAGTCACCATTTCATGAGTGAGCACAATAATGTAGGTCACCATTCCATGAAACGAAACGAAACATAGACTACCATTTCGTAAGTGGGCAAGAAACAGAGATCACCGTCCCGTGAATGATCAAGAAACATAGACCACTATTCCGTTAATTGGTCAAGAAACGTAGACCACCATTCCGTAAGTCAACTAGAAACACATTCTAATAATCTGTGATTGGACACGAACAAAATTTCAATATTCTGTGAGTAGAAAAGAGATATATACCAACTTCACAAAACAACAGACCACCATTCCGTGAGTGGAAAAGGAACATAAACCAGCATTCCGTGAGTGGACCAGAAACATAGGCCACTCATTCCGCGAGTTCACAAGACGTTAACCATTTACATTTTGTTTACATTTACCCATTACGACAATTGAAATTGTTCGATACTGTAGGCATTTACAGGAATATAGAAGTACATATGGATAAAGGATTACTTACGCTTAAGTTCTTTCATGTTTTTCGCCGCATCTACATCTATTGCCTTTTTCGCAGCACTGCACAGCTAAAAGACAAGGATTTTATATATTTAATCAAAACAATATGTTGAATCAGATGCTCTGAAAGGCTTTGGCGTATTTCCCATTTACCATGATCAAAGATTCCATGGCATTATCAGCAGTACCTACAGTAATGCTATAAAGTGTTAGTCTTTGTAAGTTCCAGCAAATAAGGTCAGTACGAGAGTAAGTGATTCCTAACTTATTATTGTACTTAGCAATGGTGATCGAGATTATAAAGAAATATGTCATCATTTATTATTGAAACTGTAATAACGTTCGTGCATTTGCCGCCATCTAAACCGTAATGGTTATGAATTAATGTCATTATCTTTAATAGTAATTTACGCATGCCAGTCCTCGGGGGTCGGGTGTTTCGTTCGAACACCCTTTTTCCTTTTGAGCTAAATTATTGAAATGTAAATTTTTTCAGAAACCATCTCAGAAATTCCCAGCTGATTTTGTACGTTCGAAGCCCCTTTTCAAAACCCTGAGGCTTGTTACATGTTCATATCGATCACTGGTGTGTAATAGTTTCCTTTGTTACGTGTTTACTACATACTATGTCCTTGATCCTTCTTTTTGCCCAATCTCCCACATGGCCACGGAACAAGTTGTAGATAATGGCCAAGCCACCGTGGAAATGTACGTCTACATGATCGATCTCCGTCGAGCAGCCAGTTGAGTAAATAGTTGGCTGGCCATTGTCGTCCATTCCTGAAAGCATACACGTCAACGTTTAGCTATACAACCCGACGTCGTGTATCAGTATTGAAATATGTGTCGTCCGTCCGTCCGTCCGTCCGTCCGTCCGTCCGTCCGTCCGTCCGTCCGTCCGTTTTGAGTCCGCGGCATAACTAGAGACCACTCCGCATGATCTCATTTGGCATAGTAGGTTAACACGGTGGACTAGTTGGATAATGTTAAATGCTGAGTTCAAATGGTAAACTATCTTGGTCGAATGATCAATAAATATGTTTCGAGAACGGAAAGCCGTAGCGAATGATAGGTTCCACGAAGCATTCGTACCCGTAGCTTAAACAGTAGCACCATAAACAGAGTGATCGACACTAATACAAGGTACTTCTGTAATTAAGTATTATTCGTCAATAATAGTTTGTTATAACTAATCACAAAACAACAGTGTATTTATTTACGATATAAAATTTAAATGGTCTGAGAAACACCTCCACGAGTAGCCCCTGTAGACTCCTGCTCACTAAGCAGCACCGTTATGAAACATGGTCAAAGAAAACATTTCGCCGTATTCGATTGGAAAGCACGCATATTATATGAACGTCGGTAAAATGAAACGGTTCAATGTAGAAAGGAAATACGTTTAAGTCATCTTAGTATTTCAGGCATAGCATATATGTAACATGTATATTAATTTATACTTTGTATCTTTTTTTAAGCGGACATCATCTTATCACACACCGACCATGATGGTGACCAGAGTATGGAATCCAGACACAGTTATGTCGAAGCTGCCATCGTCACTGGCTTGAACACTGTTAAAATAAAACAAACGAACCATCAAACAGCGGAATTCCCTATTACTGAAACTCACGTATAATCGCATGACACACTCTCAAAGCGTGGTTTGGTTTGGAAAGAGTGGGCATTGTCTGTACAGAAAAACATGCCCCCATACCTCGTGTTTCTTTTGGGTCCAACGGGGGCAACAATAAAGTCGTCTCATACGTTATCATTAGCTACGTAAGTTGTTCTATTTCAAACAAATCTCGTTGTTTTTAAATTTCTTCCTAACAATACTCTAACATATTCTACTATATTAGGTCCAGTTTATTTTTACCATGTTGCATAACGCTCCGTCCACAATCTCCTGGGGCAAACCCCTGCTGATCGTTTGCCTCTTCCGTCGTGTCGCTATGTTTCCCTGCCACTGTAAAACACAGGTTCTGGCACATGCGTCTGCAATGCTCTAGTAGGATTCTCTGGTGTGGTCTATTGCTTGAGCATCCTCTCCACAGTCACATTCGGTGTGGCTATTTTTATCGTACCCCCTCATCTGCAGGAGGGTTCTGCAACGTTAACCGCCAGTCTCGAGGCGACTGGCATAGAAGCAGAATGGCGGCCATGTTTCATTTGGTTATTTTGGCAGTGATTCCTCAGGGTTGTCAAGTGACAGGTTGTTAGTTCTTCATTGCAGGCTACGGTTTACCAGCAAGGGGCTTAACAGTATGAAGAAAGCTATTCCTGGACTTGCACCATTTGGATGTTGTGTCGTGTTACAAAAAATGGATGGCGGAGTGACATTCCTGCTTGGTTCGTTCTATTAGTGCTAATAGTGCATTTCACATCGACGGTGGTGCAATTTTATATAACAAATAGAGGTATTCCACTCTAATTGATTTGAGACAACCAGAACTGTCTCTGCAGGCCGTGTTGTCGACTGGGTCCATTATATTCTTGGTACGTGAGGAACGGCCCCAAGCGTTGTGGCACATTCAGCTACTTGGTAACAAAGTGCAAGGGCAGTAAATCGTATGATCCCTAGATCGGTTCCCCATTTGGTAGACAACGTCCTTGGTGTGTTGTTCCTGGCTCCCACTGTCTGTGTCTTGATGGCATGATCCTTGTAGCTGAGTGCCCCGGTTAACTACACTATCTGTTGGTTTGGGTTGTAAGTCAGTTTTCTCCCATTTACTAGTTATCGTATTGGTATAGATCAGACAACATTGCTTTATCTCTACATTTGCAGCAATGTGTACATCGTACTTACACCACAACTTCTTTCTTTTGTGCCCACCTGTCTGCTGTTTCTTAAATCACAATGCTATGACATTTTTAGTATCAGATTGTTATTTCGTGCGACCTTACATTATGCATATTTCGTTTGTTGTATTACCTATTTTGTTTCTCGTATGTACTTTATGCACCATCTGCCAAATATGTTGAACTTTGTTTGTTACATACTAACTTGCACTACACCAAAATACTAACAAGCGATTCTGTCTGTACTTGTAGCGCCAGTCGCCATGCATCGACACAGAACCCCCAGATAGTTTCCACGTTATCCCGCTACCTGGCGCCACCGTCGTTCCAGTAAATGGCTTCTCGAAACCCGTGATTCGCATTCTGAAACAGCAGCACAAACATTCCCCAATGTCATGTGGCCACGTCCGCCTAAAACTCAATGGCTGAAACTTTAATGCTAATTCACAATACCGTTAGGTACATAATGATCATCATCGGCGATCCGTCGAAGCGAGGATAACGTCTACTAAGCGTTGACTGTGGAGCTCGAGTCTTGATCTGCAGATATTACTGTCTTAGAGACAGTGGTTCATAGTATAAGTATATATAACATGAGACTGTCGTCAAGATCGTACACATACCGCAGGTGCCCCGACATCTTCACGCTGTGCGAATACACGCGCTGGATCCTGAAAAGGACCCACCGACATAGGCAGCCTAGATATACACAACCACGGCCCGCATCCCTCTAAGGCCAAATCTTGGTTTGATCTCTGTTATCAATACATAACAAATGCATTATTGATATGATTTTAAAATTGGTCTATGTGTTCATTCGACAAGTGGTATAAATCGTTTGTGATTTATTATTTTGTTCAATACCTTATAATAAATGCCTGTGATATCGTATTTTGTTTTGCCTGATTGCCCGTGGTGATCGTCGATCAACTTGCCCGTCAACTTCGTCGACATCACGTCCAGGGCAGCACTGGACACTGCAGAAGAGGAGAATGAAGGAAAATAAGATCCCGTAGATAAAGTGTAAGTGTAACAGCAAGGTAACACACCCCTCGTAACTAAGCCAGTCAGCCAGCCAGCCAGCCAGCCAGCCTGCCTGACTTAAATAAGTATATATATATATATATATATATATATAAACAGCTAATGAAAAAATGGGTCAACATCATAATGTGTCGAATGCACACCTTCGTGTAATGTGGCTGTACTGACTGTGGGTAGAATTAACGACACTTAAGCACGAAACACTGACTCCAGAATGCATCCACTAGAACATCATTTGCAGTGTTCCATCGATTGTTGACAAAGACATATTTATTCAAAAGCGGTTTCACTTTGAAAAGGTACCCAAATATGTGTTAACTGGCATAACTATGTACTTCTGACGCTGATAGCAACTGCAGTTCAAAACCATTTCCTGCGTTGCTATCAAACCTGGATATTGACGAAACCTACACTAATGACCGAAGACAGACAGTGGAGTATCTAGGATTTCACAAAGGGGAGCTTAGTGGGAGGGGGGGGCAAGCTTAGTCACCCTTTAGTTTACCATGCTACCATGTAGCGGCGCAATACGGAAAATAATAAAACATTTCAGCCAAATGGGACACGGTCGGTCGTTTAGGTTTCGGCTAATGCATGAATGTTCGTATATATATATATATATATATATATATATATATATATATATATATATATATATATATATATATATATATATATATATAATAATATGTGTGTGTGTATATTTCGCAATAGCATTGCTATCCCCAAGTGTCACCCCTGCAAGCGAAATCACTATTTGAATTCACACTAAATAAAAATGTGTCGTAATAGGTAATTATTTTTGTAGGCTAAAACATTGGTGGCACAATCACACCTTGGCACAACAACACATTATTACTGAACTTCGGCTGTTATAATCAAACGAAAGCATATTCCATGTTATCACAACAGCCTGGTCTTCTAGATGCAACAACACATTTGTTTAGCTTTCCAATTTTTTTATTCTCAAATAACTCACTAAACAACACACGAATGTAAGACGCAGGACATTGACAACATAAATTACCTTTCCTACGCGCCTAAGCGTGTGAAGCAAATATGAAGAAACTGTGGAAACGGAGTCTCTTGAAATATGGGACCATAAAAATACGGGTGTTAATTTCCACTAGATGGCACCACATGTAGGGCAGGTGCAAATAGTGCAATGGGCTGCACAACACACAGCTTTCACTGTTTGCTCGACGGACACGATGCACCTGTGTTTAATACCGCACTTCAAAGCGACCGTTTAGTTTACCTGCGGGCAGTCAACCATGCGTCACGAACGGCCTGGCAATACCATTGTTCAGCCAATATGTGTTCCGCGCAAGTACACTCAATATTTAGTCCTAGGCGATCGTATGCCATCATTGCGCCATCCCCGTCCCGTATCCAATACTATACGTAAACATTAGTGATTAAGCATACAAACCAACATTCAGCCCATGTTGACAAAACCGTATCTTCAGACCAGGGTTGATCGAAGCTCCGCTCAGACAAAGGGTCGTCAACAACAGAAACACGGACAAGGAATTCATGGCGTCCGATCACTCTGCCTGCCGTCAATAAGACTGCACAACCGTGTGACTGGTCACACTTTCTCTTTAAGACGTGACACGTGAGATACCCTGCGTGAGTTAGATTACTGCCTGCCTGTAAAGCATAATTTACTGCTATGAAAACTAGTTCCGCCGATATGTTGTCTCAACAAGCCACGAGGTGGCGACACTGTTCCAGCTTGAACTCCATTATTGGGATAAACGTTGTCTTAATTGTGAGTTTTTATGTTAAGCAAATGTAAACAAACCAGAGTTTTGTGAAATAAGTACGTCGTGAGTTTTCAAGTTGTTTAAAATATTTTTCGAAATTTCGTTACTAATTTTTTCTGTTGATGTCTACATGCTTCAATTACACGGTAGCTACATGATAGCTACATAGAACATAATTCATGTGTCTGCGAACTCTTAATTGTAAAGATTGGGTTTGAATCTTTAGTGGCATAATTGTGATTCGAAGTCGTCTGGACGTTTCAGCACCCGACACATTTGTCCCAAGGGACATAGCTACGTGTGAATTCATGTGGAAAGCAAATATCTAAGAGGGCATTGGGGTGTCAGTTGTTTTAAAGCAAACTGTACTCATTTGCAATCTGGTGCATTTTAGGATCAAAATAAAAAAATTTAAATGCCCCTCCTGCTGTGGAGAAAAACATGAACCACCTACTCGACACCTATCCCTGGCAAAAAGTAGATATGAACCTTTAGTATATTTGTGCAGTTTATTAAGATTGTTTACTTGCTTCGATGACCCGTTTACTATGCAATAGCACAATTAGTTATAACAGCTAGTGAACCATTATTGCAACACATGTACATGTGCTACAATATTATTCAATATCATTGGGACACGTGCAATTTGATGACCATATGTATTAAGAATCAATCCTCATAATTATATTAATAGATAAACGCAAACCCTTTGCAATAATAACAGCCATTTAATCATAAGCCAAGAAGACAATGCGTAGGCAATGATAATGTTTCGTAATAAGTGTTTACGAATGTATCATATAGATCTACAGAAAGGATTCAGTTACTACCCTCTCTTTCATTTGGTCGGCATGTTAGCGCTAAACGACTGAACTAGTAGGTGATGCATTCTTCATCCAACGTCTTGTCCTTGTGGACTTGCGTAAGGACCAATCCCAACATTCCACGATGAACGCCAGCCAGATTAAGGGTGGACAATTTCTGGATGCGGGTTGGATTTCTAAAATATGTATTCGCCATATTAATGTGGAAGCACGTACGTACGTACGTACGTACGTACGGGTATCTACGTGCCTGGTCCCGTACGTGTGATTTATATCTTAGAATGCGATGGGGCTTTTCAATCCCTGCTGCATCCCGGTACATTGTTGCTGGCAGTCATAATTGATGTCCAGGTTCAGGGCTCAACAGCAGCACGTTCAATGGGTTCGTCAAGTTACCAACCATTTTATTCCAACTGATGTCTCGAAAACCACTACCATGTTGGAATAAATAGGTAATAATTTCACTACGAGGCAATGTGAATTTTTAACAATTTCGCGACCGATAGTTGCATAAACCTTTTTCTTGAGAGGTAAATGCAAGTTCATGTGCTCCTTTGTCTTAGTAAACCGGATCGCCTGACTTAGCTAGAACTTGACATTTTAGTAATAGCCACCAAACCCGAGTACGTCTTTTGTGTGGAAAGAGCAATATTCTATCCCGTCAGAACAAATATTATATATTGATGATGTCGCAAATACATCGAGACAGTAACATCTGTTTTCGTAAGCACAAAGCTTTATTTGATACGTGCATAGAAACATGTTTCCAGCAATTGATTTATTTAGTAAGATGTACCATTCCAACAGAACGAATCTTATAACTTCCGTCATTTATTTGTAACCTTGCCTACGGAAATAATCAATCATCAATGGTGTTCATTCGTGTCTGATGGACATGTAATTCGCCTGCTTTTTCCCACATTACTCGTTCATAAATAATATCAGCCAGCTTTCATATCATCTCATTATACATGCCTATATAAGACAGATGCAAGATACTTGCAATGTGATATAAACAAAATAACATTACATGGATATATTTATTTCCATATTCCATTAAGCATGTCATTACCCCGTTTAGATGTGGTAATGGTCATTTATGGTAACACGTATCGCTAAAATACATTACAAAACACAGCACAATGTAGCGTTAATAAAAAACACTAGTTGTTGCAGTGGCAACGTGCTATTTTAAGGTTGTATATATATTATGTGCAATAATTTCCGTTTTTGGTTGGTAACGTGTGGTGAAATTGTTGTGTTTTCGCCATTAAGTAAACCTCGATTCAAAACCTGCTACATATAAATATTGCACAATACAATCGCTGTACGTATAACATTTAGTATTCACATGTCTCACGTGGGATATACATACGAAACACATAAACCTACCGACAATAATATTGTCATATTATGACATAACGCTGTCATTCTTTATTCCAGTCCCCTACAACTACCAGGATCCTTCGTCCGTTCATTCATACGTCCCATTGTGTAAACCATTTGAATGCGCGCTAACGTGCGTGCTTGCGTGTGCGTGCGTGGGTGCGTGCGTGCGTACAACCACTCTCGGAACACATATGCCCATTTTCTGGGCCAAGTTAAAGCAAGTGATTTAATAATACTGTTCCACATAAACCATACAAGTGGATAAACAAATGGTGTTTGTGTACTTCGCGTATTCTGTCATTCTGTCATTCTGTTGCTGTTTTGCCGACGTCTACAGGCTGTTGAAATCGACGCCGAGTTGTATCGCGCCCTAAAAGATAGAATAGGAACTGTGACTGTGTGTCTATCTTAATATCGTTCTCTGTTTCATATCTCTTTTGTGAAGACTAGACAAAAGGTGAAACTGATATATATATATATATATATATATATATATATATATATATATATATATATATATATATATATATATATATATATATATATATATATATATATATATATATATATATATATATATATATATATATATATATATATATATATATATATATATATATATATATATATATATATATATATATATATATATATATATATATATATATATATATATATATATATATATATATATATATATATATATATATATATATATATATATATATATATGTATATATATATATGTATATATATATATATATATATATATATATATATATATATATATATATATATATATATATATATATATATATAGAGAGAGAGAGAGAGAGAGAGAGAGAGAGAGAGAGAGAGAGAGGGATAGATAGAGAGAGAGAGAAAAAATATATATATAGATAGAGAGTGAAAGGGAGAAAGAGAGGTGTGTACTTGTGTGTGCGTGTTAGTACGTGCGTGCGTGCGTGCGTGCGTGCGTGTGATAACGATTCAGCTAGCAGATGGATATATTTACCGTTAGTATCTTTATCTCGGGATTCACAAAGCCGAAGTCCTCGAAGCTAGGGAGCTCTATGCCGATATCGCCAAGTTCTATGATAAATAATATTATGTTGTTAGAAGCATTACGACACAACAGTGGCACGCAACACGGAACCAACGATACAATCCATAATTTTTTTAATGAATGACTTTTTCGTTTTGTGTGACGTTCATTTCATTGCTACCTAATATAACTGTGAAAGTATTAGCTTTGTTTTCGAGGATCACGAATCAAGTGTTACAGCAGTAACTAAGCTGAACGTAAGATATGTAATGTATATTTCATCATCAATGATGTACCTGAACCATGTCGGGAGCAGTTTAATTATATTTACTTCAAATACTTTCTCTTCCTACTTTATTACAATAAATATTATTTAATATATTGTTTTGGGGAGTCATATTTCCCCACTGTCTGCCAGAAAACACATTTAGGATAGTAAAATACGTATGGATTTAGAATCACTTAATAGTGGTTGGATTTGTGCATGTGCACACGTATGTTTATTCTACAATAGATTTAGTCGTAAATAGGTCTTACCATTGAGTTTTGGGATGATCCAGATGTCGGCGATCAACTTGAAAAACGACTCCAGTTCCGATTCCTACAAAGTCATAATCAACACCGGAAACATTTAGTTTTGGGATGATCCAGATGTCGGCGATCACCTTGAAAAACGACTTCAGTTCCGGTTCCTATGAAGTCACAATCGACACCGAAAACATTTAATTAAAAACACAGACAATGAACCTATTGAAAAACAGAAAATACGATAAAGCATACACATATCCATATGAACGAACACTCGTTGGTTCACAAGAAAAGAATGCATAGGCTTGCGACATATACAAATGTAATAATACGTGTAGCGTCATTTAATTAAAACAACGTGTCACACAATTAACGTAGTGAACATGAATCATACGGTTTTATTTATAAGACAGAGAGTCATACAATGTTCTTATTATGGATGTCGTGATTGGCACTCGTGTGCTCACTATCATCATGGGGATGTCGTGGTTGGCACTCGTGTGCTCACTATCATCATGGGGATGTCGTGGTTGGCACTCGTGTGCTCGCTATCATCATGGGGATGTCGTGGTTTGGCACTCGTGTGCTCACTATCATCATGGGGATGTCGTGGTTGGCACTCGTGTGCTCACTATCATCATGGGGATGTCGTGATTGGCACTCGTGTGCTCGCTATCATCATGGGGATGTCGTGGTTTGGCACTCGTGTGCTCACTATCATCATGGGGATGTCGTGGTTGGCACTCGTGTGCTCACTATCATCATGGGGATGTCGTGGTTGGCACTCGTGTGCTCACTATCATCATGGGGATGTCGTGGTTGGCACTCGTGTGCTCGCTATCATCATGGGGATGTCGTGGTTTGGCACTCGTGTGCTCGCTATCATCCTGAGGATGTCGTGGTTGGCACTCGTGTGCTCCCTATCATCATGGGGATGTCGTGGTTGGCACTCGTGTGCTCACTATCATCATGGGGATGTCGTGGTTGGCACTCGTGTGCTCACTATCATCATGGGGATGTCGTGGTTGGCACTCGTGTGCTCGCTATCATCATGGGGATGTCGTGGTTGGCACTCGTGTGCTCGCTATCATCATGGGGATGTCGTGGTTTGGCACTCGTGTGCTCGCTATCATCCTGAGGATGTCGTGGTTGGCACTCGTGTGCTCCCTATCATCATGGGGATGTCGTGGTTGGCACTCGTGTGCTCACTATCATCATGGGGATGTCGTGGTTGGCACTCGTGTGCTCACTATCATCATGGGGATGTCGTGGTTGGCACTCGTGTGCTCCCTATCATCATGGGGATGTCGTGGTTTGGCACTCGTGTGCTCGCTATCATCCTGAGGATGTCGTGGTTGGCACTCGTGTGCTCACTATCATCATGGGGATGTCGTGGTTGGCACTCGTGTGCTCGCTATCATCCCGAAAATGTCGTGGTTGGCAATCGTGTGCCCGCTATCGTCCTGAGGATGCATAAATTTTCCGAGACTTTTGCGAGGATTTCGTGTGTAACTGACAAAACATGTCAATACGAATGTGTTCTCATAGTATTCACTGTGAGGTCTAATGGTGTTAACGACAAGACAAGTGTAAGCATATGTGAAATGTACGAATACTTACAGTTACATCATTGAAGTTGGCACGAACGATTTCCATATTTATGCTGGAAGAAAAATTGTGGTTGGTACTCGTGTGCACACTATCATCATGAGGATGTCGTGGCTAGCACTCGTGTGCTAGCTATCATCCCGAAAATGTCGTGGTTGGCAATCGGTTTTATTTATAAGACAGAGAGTCATACAATGTTCTTATTATGGATGTCGTGATTGGCACTCGTGTGCTCACTATCATCATGGGAATGTCGTGGTTGGCACTCGTGTGCTCCCTATCATCATGGGGATGTCGTGGTTGGCACTCGTGTGCTCGCTATCATCATGGGGATGTCGTGGTTGGCACTCGTGTGCTCACTATCATCATGGGGATGTCGTGGTTGTCACTCGTGTGCTCACTATCATCATGGGGATGTCGTGGTTGGCACTCGTGTGCTCACTATCATCATGGGGATGTCGTGGTTGGCACTCGTGTGCTCCCTATCATCATGGGGATGTCGTGGTTGGCACTCGTGTGCTCGCTATCATCATGGGGATGTCGTGGTTGTCACTCGTGTGCACACTATCATCATGGGGATGTCGTGGTTTGGCACTCGTGTGCTCACTATCATCATGGGGATGTCGTGGTTGGCACTCGTGTGCTCCCTATCATCATGGGGATGTCGTGGTTGGCACTCGTGTGCTCCCTATCATCATGGGGATGTCGTGGTTGGCACTCGTGTGCTCACTATCACCATGGGGATGTCGTGGTTGGCACTCGTGTGCTCCCTATCATCATGGGGATGTCGTGGTTGGCACTCGTGTGCACACTATCATCATGAGGATGTCGTGGCTGGCACTCGTGTGCTCACTATCATACTGAGGGTGTCGTGGCTGGCACTCGTGTGCTAGCTATCATCCCGAAAATGTCGTGGTTGGCAATCGTGTGCCCGCTATCGTCCTGAGGATGCATAAATTTTCCGAGACTTTTGCGAGGATTTCGTGTGTAACTGACAAAACATGTCAATACGAATGTGTTCTCATAGTATTCACTGTGAGGTCTAATGGTGTTAACGACAAGACAAGTGTAAGCATATGTGAAATGTACGAATACTTACAGTTACATCATTGAAGTTGGCACGAACGATTTCCATATTTATGCTGGAAGAAAAATTAACATAATACGGTTTTTTCAGTTGCAAAGAAATAAGGATATGTGATACAAAGACTTATATTGAAGTACAACATTTAGTGACAAAAGGAACAGTTAACGTGAACAGAAGCAGACGTCGGCAATATCAAACAGCCTGGCTAGAGAGTAGCTGAAAAGAACAGTTGCAAGTCACATCATAGGCCACGTAATTGGGAAATTGTGGGGAAAAGACGCAGAAGTTGACAAAGAATTATACTCTTCTATGATCTAGCAGTCTGGCTAGGAACCAGGAAAGAGCATAGCAGAACCGATTCAAAACATCTGTGATTGTGCAAAATGGAGGAACAGGCACTACACCCGATGATGATGACGATAATGATGATGATTATGATGATGTGTCGATTCACTTGAATAATTTCACTAAGCAACACGACTGGGGCATTATATTGTAATGAACCTGTTTGTGCTGGTGTAACTGTGTGGGACGGCGTCCCACCAGCAGACCGAAAGGGTGTAACGCGACTTACCTGAAGCTGACCACCGTTGCCTTCACGCGATCGCAATTCACGTTGACACTCATCGACATAGTCAGATTCTTGCGAGAAACAGAAAAACCGATGTAACGATCCAATAGTATGTTTAACATATGTACTATTACTCAAATGTCACTTTCATCTAAGCAACCGGCAAAATTAAATTAACTGCTCACTTCTGCAAGACAGCCCAGGCAGCTTCGATCATCTAGTTATGTCTTACCGTTTGTTCATAGAGTTGACACAAATATTGGAACTAGGGCTTTCTCGGTTGCGGCACCAACTCTTTGGAAGTCACTTCCTCTTAATATTAGGTCAGTAAAACATTATTATACAGTGTCGTCGTCATTTCAATACTCACCGTTTTGATCATGTTTGCCGTCCTTATATACTATTTATATGTTGACGAATTTAATATTGTTTATTGATTTCGAGATTGATTAACTGTTTTGTTGTAATGCACCTGTGAAGCTTGTTTCTGAGGATTTATGCACAACAGTAAACAACTTTCCGGAATACTTGAATGAACAATGGCAAAGATTATTTAAAGTTATATATATGTTCTTGCAAGACTATTAATTCCCAACTAATTAATTCAAATTCATTGCAATTACTGCACACAAGATGCTCGTTCCGAGATTTCCACAACTGTATGGTCAACTACTCATTAATACAGCAACGTGGAGTGTGCGAAAGTGTCCAGACATCCGCTACCGGGCCCTCGTTGTTGCCAAAACGTGTGAGACAACACATTGACCGTATGACTAAATATTATTTCATATTTCGTTTCACCCAGTAAGCAACATCGCATGCACAATACTGTTCAACACGTGTTGAAGCAGGACACGCAACCAGTACTTCCAAACTAATAATTTATAAACATTTAGTATCGCAAATGAACTTACGACGCGGGTTTTACACAGACGCACGTGATTTCCGTTGGGTGTCTCAACAGAGAAGTACACTTGTCCAGAGAGTTGGCCACGCAGTTCTCCCGGCAGCATTGTGAACCGCGGAAAGTTGTCGCCACCAATCGACACCATGCGGATGAGGATAGAACTGTTCGGAAAGTGTTCCGAAACCTGCACAGAAACAATGCAATTGTGTAGATAATACAAAGACACATCGATGTCGGTCCGTAATATGTAAGTAATATTGCAATACATTTTCAAACAAAGCGATGCAAATGTTAACCTGAGAAGTATTTATACGGGTTTTCTTTGAGCAATGAGTACCACTATGACCAATATGACACCCAACCGGCACTGTCATGCTTGTAGTTTTACATAGCAAGCTTAGCATAGCAGCGTAACACGGAATACATGTGCACGAGAATAACACATTCTCTCAAATGCTACTCCCAACTTACGCCATCTACGAATGTACCAATACAGACATCTCCTGGACATGTGGTGTTTAGCAAGTGTGGTCTGCCGTGCGTTTCCAGCTGGAAAAGATATTTACTACATTAAAAAACGGAAGTGACAGGAGAAGGAAAATTTCCATGATATAACAATATCTATAAAAGTTACATGACGTCATACTAATTACAAACAATCAACACCTTTTTACTTGAATTAATAATACCGTCATATTTGTTAAAGAATCCATGGCATATGAGTTAGTGATCTTATGTTTTATTCGGCATATACTACAATCTAAACTTACGTCTTTTTTCGACAACCTGTACTGCACCAGACCGTATCTTTGGAGCAAATACCCGAGTGTGTTGAGGACGTAGTCTGATGCCCAGAGTGTCATCATGTGAGACCCATCTGACACGTCATCCGGCATCGGCAGCGGTTGGAAAGGAGCTTCCGTCATGTCGTATTTCTGGAAGACCTCGCCCTAGGACCAAAAATACACGCAGCTACACAACTACTGACTAGACACCGGTTAGCTGGAAACACAACTGGCAACTCCCTCTTAAAGCGAGGTAATGCCTAATCCAAATTAACATTAAAATCAGACTATCATGGCGTGTTGGTCTTATGTCGTGAGCTTCCAAAACACATTACATTAAACATAATTGAATCATACGTGAAACCAAGAAATCAAGCAGAAATTCCAGAAAGCAAAGAGGACCTGAAGGTCAACACAGACCCACCATCTGCTGAAGAAGTGAGAAAAGCAATTAGGACCATGAAGTCTGGGAAAGCACCGGGTGCAGACTTTGTAAGTGCAGAGATGTTGAAAGCTGGAGGAGAAGTCACCATGGGAGCCTTGACAGAGATCTTTGAAGGAATATGGGAGACGGAAGAAACACCAGGCGACTGGAAGATGGGACTGATCGTCAAACTACCAAAGAAAGGAGACCTTAGCCTTTGCAAAAACTGGAGAGGGATCACTCTGTTGTCTATCACTAGCAAAGTTTTCAGCAGGGTGATCTTTGACAGAATTTCAGAAGCCCTTGACCCACTGTTACGCAAAGAACAGGCAGGTTTTAGGAAAGGAAAATCCTGTGGGGACCACATCTTTACCTTAAGGCAGATCCTGGAGCAGTGCCAGGAATGGAACACACCAATCTACGCAAACTTTGTCGATTTTGAAAAGGCTTTCGACAGCATTCACAGAGACTCTCTCTGGCGTATACTCCGGCACTATGGAATCCCCCCAAGATTGTGAGCATAATCAAACTGTTATATGGCGATTTCAGGACCAAGGTCATTTGCGGCCAATACCTGACAGAAGATTTTGAAATTAAGACTGGAGTGAAACAAGGATGCATACTATCCCCCTTCCTCTTCTGCCTCGGGATCGACTGGGTCATGAAGGAAACAGCACTAGGAGACAAAAGCGGCATCAAATGGACCTTCACAGAAACATTAGGTGATCTAGACTATGCAGACGACATATCTCTTCTGTCGCACCGCTACAGTGACATCCAAAGAAAAAGCGATGAACTTGCAAGAAATGCCGAAAAGATTGGGCTACAGATAAACATAAACAAAACAAAGATGCTGCGAAACAACAGCGAAACAGCAGACCCCATCACAATTCGAGGAAAGGATATTGAAGAGGTGACCGAGTTCACCTACCTTGGGGCCAAGGTGTCAACAGATGGAAACTCAGAGTCTGAGATTAAGGCAAGGATTAGAAAGGCAAGAGGGGCATTTGCGGCACTGAAGAATATCTGGAAGACAAACAAGATCAGCAACAGAACAAAGATCTGCCTGTTCAAGAGCAACGTCCTAAGTGTGCTACTATATGCGGCGGAATCATGGAAAGTTACCAAAAGCATATGCCAGATGCTGGAAGTTTTCCAAAACAAGTGCCTCAGGAAGATACTGCGAATCTACTGGCCGAACAAAATCTCCAACACGGATCTCCATGAAAGAACAGGTATGCAGCCCATCTCTCTCGAGGTTAAACGCCGCAGATGGAAATGGATCGGACACATCTGCAGAATGCCGCTGACATCCATTCCAAGAGTGGCCATGCGCTGGACCCCTGATGGCAAGAGAGCGAGGGGGAGACCCAAGGAGACATGGAGGAGATCAGTAGAGCGGGAGATGAAGGCTCTCGGGTGGAGTTGGGGCCAGGTGACGAAGCTTGCAACGGACAGGCAACATTGGCGTTCTTTGGTGTCGGCCTTATGTGTGATACCGCACGAAGAGGATTAAGTAAGTAAGTAAGAATCATACGTGGAATTGGAAATGATGTAAGTCTCAGTAAATTTACAACGCTCACTGGCAAACATAATAGTATTTTCTTCAACGTGATGATCTTCAACCCACACCTATACTTGCAACCCTGCGAAATTTCAGATTCACAAAATATTAAAGTAATTTCAGCCGGCGATGACATTTTTGTTCACCACCGGGACTATTTTTGCATGGAGTATAGTTCTTTCATTTGCATTGCTGTTCGTATATCACACGAGTGGTGTATGAAACCAACATCTTTACTCTATACATAAATGTATATACACATTTCTTTTTTGTTTGCCGACTGGTTTTTTTCTGCATATTCCCTAGGTCATAAATTATTGTGTGTAAATGATACCTGTGTGAATATGTTTAAAAACCTATTAAAATACCACATAAGGACGGATTATAAGCTTACTTGTCCACTTCAATCTGTTTGTTTTTCATTTTGGTGGCATTCTTGGATAAATGTTGTATGTGGATCGCAACATAGCGTTCTTTGCATTACTGACTATGCCCAACGGTACACGAAGCAGCAAATATTCGCCTTCAGAAGTTTGACAACACTCGCGACCGAAACGTTAATGATGGCCGCCGAAACAACGTTACGCCTTCGGGTAGACGTCATCTTACCTTGTGCATTGACTCGACGTAGCTGTTGGTGAACTTGGGAGGAGCAACGAGGCGATAATCCAGCATCAGCAATTTGGCAAAGATGACTTGCACTTGAGCAAATAAAAAGATAACATAGTCAACATATTGTCCTAGCCTTACACAGTTAGAATACAAACGACGAGGACAAAAAATGTAGGGTAGGAGTTTATTTTAGAAGAGGTAGGTCTATGTAGTAACTTCCCATTTCAAAATGTTTCGTTATTATTTGTTTTAAAAATGTGTCGTTATTATTTGTACTTGGCAGTCTATCTTTCCTATGTCTCTATTTTTTAGATGTTTTAGCAAACTATGCGAACATTCCTAGCAACTAACAATATTATGTTCTGTCATCATCGGTGGTTAGCGGAAACATTTCTGAGTTAGTTGATGCACACAATTGTGTCAACGCTTTAGAAATTCGTGAGTGATATCATCGTATGTTTATAGTCAAACGCAAAATATTATTCTATCATCCTAAAATAGTACACTTAGTTGGTAATTTTGAAGTTCTGTTATTCTAAGATCTCTTTGTGCGTAATGTTTGTCTTGTCACTCCAACTTTGCATTCACAAAAGCACGAAAGGCAAGCAGAGCAGCTACTTACGTTTCAGACTTTGCATCCGCTTTACTCCTTTCTCATCAATCGATTCACGAGCAGCTTCGCAAAGCTGAAAGGCAGTAAATATATTAGTTAAAAGGTGAAGTGCTGATCATAAGAGATCACCTATTGAAGTCAACTGTTTAGCTAACATCGTTTTTATCGTAACATCGTGTTATATAATATAAACCATATATATTTTGACATCATGTTATATAATATAAACCATATATATATATATATATATATATATATATATATATATATATATATATATATATATATATATATATATATATATATATATATATATATATATATATATATATATATATATTGTGATATCGTGTTATATAATATAAACCATATATTGTGATATCATGTTATATAATATAAACCATACATATTGCGACATCATCTTATATAATGTAAACCATATATATTGTGGCATCATGTGATAAAATATAAACCATACATTGTGATATCATGACCTTCCACGTGCGATTAATGAACCAAGACTATTGCTAACTGTTTTATTTGAATGTTTACAGGTTGATATCCAGATCGATATTCATAAACAAATTACGGTCATTATCATTGTCGTATACATTTCCTCCAAATACACATCCCATTAAAACAATCACCAGGTCACACATTACTAATATCAATATATAAGACGCACTCTATCCTTGAGTTTTCTCTTCACAATGCGTTCAATGGCGCTGTCAAAGATATTGTAGAACCAGCTTCCTCCTCCGCGGAGATGAACGTTCGCACTCCCAACCTCTGACGAACATCCGGTTGTGTGTATAGTAGGTTGGCCGCTGTTGTCCATTCCTGAAAACATATCCATCGACGTTTAGTTGGTCTTGCTATGTGACACACAAAGTGGCATATGTCTGCCCTTTAGCAGATTGATTAAAATGAATGGATGTTTTCGAATGGAGGAATACGTGAACAAGAACTGCCGCTGATAAAAGTGTTGTTATAGTTTTATTAGTTAGTTAATTGGTTAGTTATTATCCTCGTACAGCATATACATCTATATGGCACATAATTTTATATTTTGCACGTTCGGGCTTATTACTTACCGAGCATGATTGAAATTCTGAGTTCTAGTCCCGATACGGAAGCGTCGAAGCTGCCGCTGTCACTGAGCTTAATACTGGTGAGAAACGATCAAACATTCGTTAATCGTAATATTGACTCCAATATATGAAATTGTATTTAATTGTACAATTATATTATGTCGATAAAACTAATTGAGTTTAGATTGTTCATTGCCATCATGTCAACATACACAGGACGATTTAAGTATTGTTGTTTTAAGACACACGCACTTTGTATACACTCTGTATACATTTCTTCATAAAAGCAACAACTTATTTATGCTGTGCATATCTGTTTGCCCTTTCTTAGGTCACAATACTATAATGTTTTGACCTCAGATTGTTATGGCATGCGACATTACAGTTTGTGTATTTTGCCTGTTGCATTCTCCATTTTGTTTCTCGTATGTCCTTTATGCATATTCTGCCAAATATGTTGAACTTTGTGTGTTTCATACCAACTCGCACTACATCAAAATACTAACAAGCGATTTCGTCTGTACTTGTAGCGCCAGTCGCCATGCATCGACACGGAACCACCAGAGAGTCTCCACGTTATCCCGCTACCTGGCGCCACCGTCGTTCCAGTAAGTGGCTTCTCGAAACCCGTGATCCGCATGCTGAAACAGTGACATAGAAATACCCAATGTTATGTCGCCTCGTCCGCCTAAAACTAAATCACTGACATTTTGATGCTATTAAAATCACCTGGAAATACATTTAGGTAGATTATGAGCATCACCGTCGAAGTGAGGGTGACGTCTTGATTGTGGGTCTTACGGTGACCCGGAACTCGACTCTTGATCTACAGATATTACGGTACAGCGTAGTGGAGACAGGAGGGCCTGGTATTAGTAGCTATAACATGAGACCGTCTTCAAGGTCGTACAGATGCCGCAGGCGCCCGGCATCTTCACGCTGTGCGAATACACACCTTGGATCCTGCCAAGGCACCGACATAGGCAGCCTAGATATATACAACCACGGCCCGCGTCCCTCTAAAGTCAAATCTTGGTTTGATCCCTGTTACCAATTTTTTTTAAATGCACTTATTGATATGATTTAAAAATTAGTCCATGTGCTCATTCGACAAGTGCTAGAAATGTTTTGTGATTTATTATTTTTTTCAATACCGTCAATAAATGCTCTTATCGTTTTAAAACACATTATCTTACCTTGTGATATCGTATTTTGTTCTTCCGGACTGCCCGTGGTAATCGTCGATCGACTTGCCGATCACCTGCGTCGACATCACGTCCAGGGCAGCTCTGGACACTGCGGAAGAGGAGAATGTAGAAAAATAAGATCACACAGATCAAATATATGTAACAGCAAGGTACCACATATTTCGTATCTCAGCCAGCCTGCCAGCCTGCCAGCCAGCCAGCCAGCCAGCCAGCCAGCCAGCCAGCCAGCCAGCCAGCCAGCCAGCCAGCCATCCAGCAAGCCAGCCAGCCAACCAGGTAGCCAGCCAGCACGCACGCACGCACGCACACACACAAACATTTTTACCAAACACCAAACCACCGTTGCAATTATTTTTACAAACCGTAATCCAATCCTTTTGCAGAAAATCGTATCTTCAGGCCGGGCAGATACGACGCCTTACTCATAGATAGGGTCGCCAACGCCAGAAACACGAACAGCGACGTCATGGTGTACAGCCGTCTTCTATGCGAACATACAGCCAGATCCTCACCGTGGCTAATGTTGTCTGACTTAGAAAACGACGAGTAAAGCCCCTCAAGTGTGGGGTGTGTGCCCAGCGTCAAGGAACTTCCCGGTTGCTACCGGATGTTTGCATTTCGTCACACGACAAACAGTTGGTCTGGAGTAAATAAGCAGAGTTCAAAGTCCACCTAAAAAGAGTTGGCGTTGATGCCATGTGATTAGGTTTTCCAGTTATTTCTGGTCACAGTGTTATACGACTCACGCGTACAAGGGCATATTAACATTATTGACGCGGCACTGCCTTAACCCTTTCGTTAGCACCGCCTTCTGGTTTGCCCCTGCGTAGTGCCCCGTCTGGAATTCGCTAGGATTATGCTTATGATGGAATATGGAAGAGAATATCTTACCCATTTGCAATTGAATATTATCCTGATTCACAATAGAGAGTGTCTAGCTGTGTCTCTAATGGTCATAGCAGATGCTTTTAGATCCGAAATGTAAACAAATCGGTGAGTGGGTCATTATACTTTTAGACCATCAGTTGCTGCCCGTGGTATTGGAATGTCCCTAAAACTTATATTTTTGAAGCTACAACAAAATAATGTATTGCAGCATGTAAACATGTATCTTACAGCATGGATGCATGCAAAAAAGTGACATTTCGTCAAATATTTTATATCTTAAGGGGTCATCCATAAAGCCTGGTAGACCAAAACAGTCTGTCCGAGTATACATTCCTCATTGAAAACGCATATGTAAGCAAATTAATTTACAAGGTATCTAAATTAAACTAATAGATTTCCCTTAGTTTATTTGTACAAGCTATCTTTGGTTGTTGTTAGATTTCCTATTTTAAGATTTCTCAATAGGGTATGACCCCCTTAGGTGTGTCCATAGATATTTCCAACAAAGTGACATAAGTTTGTGTCCACTCACGGCTCACAAAATATCCACTGTGTGGCGCCACATGTTTCTTGACATCACCACGCCATGATGAACACTGCGTTTGCAGTCTGACTTCTGCAGTTTGCAAATAAATCAGGTACGAAACGTAATTACTTAATCGTATGTTTATTGACTATCAACACCGTTACCAACATTTAGTATATAAGATGCTGTTATTCGTGAAAATCGAAAATGTGGTAAGATAGACCATGATAAACACTTGATTGTTATACGTAACAATGGAAGATAATAAAGCGCAACGTTTCCCGTAAAACCCAGAAAACCATTAATTTATCAACACCGTTACAATCAACACCGTCACCATGACGCGGTACGTTTTTGAGCATACCCCTTAAATTCAGAAATGTTTACACATATAAAGCAAGATCTGGTTTATAAGGCTAATTGCAACATTATTGCTCACAACATAAATCAATCAAAGCAGTTACTTAATGCACTTTATGCAACATTTATTTTACCACGCACGGTAACGGTGTTGAAAGGCTTTCCTCCAGCTTCTTGCATAGTATATTTCTTAAAATATCAATTTAGCAAAACGTTAAAGGAATTCAGCGTATCCATTTACTGCACACAAATCAGCATACATCAGACGTGTACTGACCATTTTTTGTCTTATTCAGATACACGTTTGGTTCGCTTGGTTCCAAAGCTCAATTTGATGGTCTGAACGTATATTCATATATAGCCATATTCGATTACGTGCAGGTTTCGATTTTGTGTGTGTGTGCGTGCGTGTGTGCGTACGTGTGCGTGCGGGCGTGTGTGTGTGTGTGTGCAAATTAAACATGTGTTGTGCTAAACAATAGTCTATACAAACGTACACGTACGCAAAAACAACACACACACACGCACACGCACACACACACACACACACACACACACACACACACACACACACACACACACACACACGCACACCACACACACACACACACACACACACGCACGCACGCACCACGCACGCATGCGTAAACAAAAACAAGACGAATATGTGGCAATGGATGTAACAACCAAGTGTAATTCGGTGAAGCATCTACGTGCACTTTCGTGCGGTCTGTCACATGTTGAGTTGCACTCAAGCTGCTACCGGACACTTGGGTGACGTTCAACTATTCACTAGTTATTCTTAGCTTGTACCGACACACATTCAATGCACAACATCGCGTGATTTACAAGCCGCTAGAAATTGGCGTTGCCGTTACGGGTGGCCGCATCCAGGCTGCAGCACAGCAGGGACACGCGATATGAACAGAGTCGTTGCAAGCTGGATAGCCGGAGTGTGACGACCGACCTTTGACATGTACTGCCGACCAGATTTCTTTACTAAAGTAAAGGTCTTGAATGAACTTGAATGAACTACAGCTGTCAATCGAGTCTGGTTTCTTGGTGTATCATATTTCTACTGAAAGCACTCGTTTGTTGCAGAAAGCTGTACGTGTTATTAGACGTGTACGTGCAGTTGACTTCATCAACCTAATACTTGAGTAATTATTCTAGTGGCACATGTGTCCAAGCATTCGCGTGGTCTTAGTACGTTGACTCGGCCGAGCGTCGTAGCGGATGAATGTTTTATGTCAGTCAATAGCATGTGTTAAACCTAGAATAAATACACGTTGCTTCGAAGCGGTTGCAGAATAGCACACGATAGCGATAGCAGTTACAATACAGGCGACACTTTTCCTAGGCAAGTAAATTTTCTTTCTAAGAAGCCAGTTCGGATAACTACATGCGATGCAACTTTCCCGTGAAACACCATGCTTCAACAAATGTATGGTCAATAATATAATTCCAAGCAAAGATCGTTTATATAGGCAGTGTAGTTGCAAAAGGAATACTTTTTTGAAAACATGACTCCAGACTGGTTAAAGTCAGAAACATCGCAGGTATTATAATGGCAGAAATTACTTGTTGCTGATCAAATATGTAAGTGTTTCTCGTCGGGTAGTTCGCCAATCGTCGGCTAGTCTGCCTTAGAGCGCATTAGGTAGCCCTGGTTCAGTATGCCGATATCACGGTTTCAGTATATACCCGGTTACAGATTGCCGTCGCGCATAATTACTTTTGGATTGGTCGGTTTCAAAAGCCAGGGATACGCGTCGATTTTAGTGCTCATCTCATATGTTGTATCAACCAGATATGCTACGGCATTCCCACAAAATGTGGACATGTGTTTCACTGGTTACGCCAATCACAACGCAGAGAATCAGACGCCTGACGAACGTTACGTGACGACCACGAATGCTCGTTGTCACGACAGACTCTTCGGCTCTTCTGCGTGGATCAAATCATCCTTGTTAGCTGGGTATTGCGGGGCAGTCAGCGCTTATTTACCAACAGTCGAGCGTTCTCCAAACGTTGATCCAGAGAATTCAGCCCACCGTTGTACAAGGTGGACTGCATTATAAACTACCTGCGCGGGCAACATCGCACCATCGGATCAACTCTGTACGAAAGCAACTCCAGTGTCTTGAATACATAGCAACATCCAACATAGCAGCATATCAAAACAATAGCTGTAGCAACACGCCAGTGGATTACTAAATACAATTGTGCTTTCCTCAAATGCGTTAAGGTTTATATGGTCCTGCGTCCGGGCGATAATAGAGTGTCGCCTCTCTCTGAAGATCTGTACTTATCTGCAGGGCTCCCTACAACAAAGAGCGTAAACCGTCTGGAAATGGTAGTCACCTGGACATGATAGTTAAATAGTGTGCATGTTTATTAGCTGAATAAAAAATGTAGTATGGGTATACACTATGCATATCAGATTCTAACCAATCCAGTACAGAAACCCGGGTGCGAACAGGGGAAAACTCGATTACACTGCAACCAAACTGAAACTGAAATGGGAAGCTTAGTCACCCATTAGTTTGTCGTAGTAGCATGCAGTGGCGCAAACTATTTTTTCTCGGAAACGTTCATATCCCATGGCCAAAGGGGAACATAGCCCAATTGCCCCTCACTTAAACCATACCCCTCGTTTGTACATGTACATTTAGCCGTATCTATAATATGATTTCATAAGAAAGATAATTATGTCGAATGTTTGCCTTTATCATTTTATCTTAAACTGTATCAGGCCCTACGCATGCATACATGTAACTTAAAGCTGATAAAGTATATAAAGCTTGCGTATCCACCTGGTCCATCTTCAGCGTTGAATTAACAAACTCAACCTTCTCGAACGGAGGCAGTGGAAAACCTTGGCTTCCAAGTTCTGAAATGGAGACAGTAAAGCAGCGCTGACGTAACACAATACAAGGTGTGTTTGGAATATATCTGACAACCATCGAGTTATGTAGCATATTTGATAAATAATGTAGTTATTTAGTGGAAAACATCTAGTTATGATAAACCTCTTGTTAGTAACTCATTTAATATAATAATTATGTAGACTTACCATTGATATGTGGAATTACCCAAAATTTGGTGACCACTTTGAAGATAGTCTCAATCATGAGTTGCTATAATAAAACAGTGTAAACGTATCAATGCTGCAGACACTATTTCACTTCCCTGTTGACTATATCTCTTATTTACGGAATTTCGTTTGGTTGTGACTATTACAAGATTACTGCTATACACCAGACTGGTGTTTTGTTAGAAGGTAATTTTGAAAGAAATATTAGATTTCGATTTCAGTTCACGACATTAAAACGGTTGTCGATAACATGTTAGACCTTTTTCGATAAACGAGTTAAGGTAAAATAGCCCATTACGCAATTGTGCAAAATTGCCTTTTGAGTAACAATGCAATATATTTTTTCAACGTGCCTAGATATAATTATTTCATAGACTGCAGAAATATTGACGATCTAAGCAGATACAGTATGAATAATACTGATATTTAATTTCAAAATGGTAGATCTACTTACACTTATAGGTCCGATGTTTGAATGAATGACCTTCATCTTGATTCTCCAACACAAATGTTAAGAGTACACATACCAGACGATGACGTGAGTAATCATCTATAAATCATATTTCTAATAGTGTTTGTTTTACGTCTTTGTCATGTGTGTGTTTACCATCATGTGCGTGTGAAATAGTAACTTTCATTTCTACTTCGAAATAGGGACTCTACTCGAGTTTTGGAAAGTGTGTCCACGCCACTGCACTATGAATGGCTATTTACAGCATAAGGACTCCGTATAGTCGGAGTTACAAGCTCATTGATATGCCTATGTTATGAAAATATTTAGTCAACAGCATACAAACAAATGTGTCTGTGGCCTAGTAAAGAAACTTACGAAGAAGAGGTAATCTTCGCCTTGACACGTTGCTTCTCAATGTAGGAGTTCATTGATAAGGACAAATTCTGCATACAAAAAGCTACGGTTAATATCAACGTCTTTGGAACAACACGAATGCACAACAGCATTTATATTAATGAAAACAGTTGGATTGATTAATTATTTAATATAGCAATTCGTCAAAGAATTGACACAGAGTGTAGTGGAAACACAATATCTTCGGCAGAATCATATTCTGAATATATAGAATGATCTGATACTCCGTTTGTACTTACCACCATGACATCGAACAACGGTATTTCGGTTCCGTTACGTCTTTTGGCAATGAAGTTGGTCGAGCCGGAGACGAAACCTTCCATGTGTTCAGGAAGTATGCTGAACTGTGGCTGTTTCTCCTCACCTGCCGATCTCATATCAATGATAACCGAACAGTTTGGATAGCGCCGGGACAACTACAAGTAAAAAGTCGAAAAACACATATTATACACGTACACGTACACGTACACGCACGCGCACGCGCGCGCGCACACACGCACACGCACACGCACACACACACACACACCCACCCACACACACACACACACACACACACACACACACACACACACACACACACACACACACACACACACACACACACACACACACACACACACACACACACACACACACACACACACACACACACGCACATTCAATATACATTCAAGTCCGAATGTAAACTACAATACACGAGTTACAGTTTATGACTGAACGGGTTTGTGAAAGGAATGGAGACCGCAGTGAGCAGCGCTCGCGTCCAAATAAAACTAAACCGTCGATTTGTGATATACAATTCGTGAAACAACCAATGAATGGCATATGCATAATATTTTCTTTCTATTCCAGATTATATAATACTTATTATCGTTTTAACAAATTGTGATGGAGCTGGTGGTATATACTGATGATACATACTGGTGGTACATACTGGTGGTACATACTGATGGTACATACTGGTGGTACATACTGATGGTACATACTGGTGGTACATAATGATGGTACATACCGATGGTACACACTGGTGGTACATAATGATGGTACATACTGGTGGTACATACTGGTGGTACATACTGATGGTACATACTGATGGTACATACTGGTGGTACATACTTATGGTACATACTGATGGTACATACTGGTGGTACATACTGATGGTACATACTGATGGTACATACTGGTGGTACATACTGATGGTACATACTGATGGTACATATTGATGGTACATACTGATGGTACATACTGGTGGTACATACTGGTGGTACATAATGATGTTACATACTGGTGGTACATACTGATGGTACATAATGATGGTACATACTGATGGTACATAATGATGTTACATAATGATGTTACATACTGATAGTACATACTGATGGTACATAATGATGGTACATACTGATGGTACATACTGATGGTACATACTGATGGTACATAATGATGGTACATACTGGTGGTACATACTGGTGGTACATACTGGTGGTATATACTGGTGGTACATACTGTTGGTACATACTGGTGGTACATGCTGGTGGTACATACTGATGGTACATACTGATGGTACATACTGATGGTACATAATGATGGTACATACTGGTGGTACATACTGGTGGTACATACTGGTGGTACATGCTGATGGTACATAATGATATTACATACTGATGGTACATAATGATGTTACATACTGGTGGTACATACTGATGGTACATACTGATGGTACACACTGGTGGTACATACTGGTGGTACATACTGATGGTACATACTGATGGTACATACTGGTGGTACATACTGGTGGTACATGCTGATGGTACATACTGGTGGTACATACTGGTGGTACATACTGATGGTACATACTGATGGTACATACTGGTGGTACATACTGGTGGTACATACTGATGGTACATACTGATGGTACATACTGATGGTACATACTGGTGATACATAATGATGTTACATACTGATGGTACATACTGGGGCATCCTATCAAAGTCGCAGTCTTACCTCCGGAATAAATTTACCTATGCACTCCTTTCCGGGGCAGGTCGTATTCAGAAGGCCGTCATGTCCTAGTTTCTTCATCTGAAGGAAGAAGTCAAGACTATTTCTGTAACGCAGTTTTACAAACTAACTTTTAGCCATCCGATCACCACACACTTCAGAGTTCAGACATCATGTACATGGGGTTAATGACAGCCAATATATCAATATCCATTTGAAATTGTATTATGGTAATGGCAACAGTAAGGACCAAACTAACGTTTAGTTAACCGATCACCACACACTTCAGAGTTCAGACATCATGTACATGGAGTTAATGACAGCCAATATATCAATATCCATTTGAAATTGTATTATGGTAATGGCAACAGTAAGGACCAAACCTATTTCAATATGTGATAACTTTGTAATGTACGTAACAACTACATACATTTCACCGAGTAGGTGGTATGACACCCGAGTATGATTAAAATATAACCAGTTGGACTAGAGTAAAAAACAATTGGGATACATACAAGCGATACAACTAGAGTAGTGGCGTATCATACAAACATATGTCTGTGTGCGCGTACGTGTATATGCGTGCGTGCGTGCGTTCATGCGTGCGTGCGTGCGATAAGTATGCGATGCGTTAAATAAACTAGACTCACGTCTTCATTCGTTATGGTGTGGTTGAGCAATCCATATTTCTCAACGACAAAGACGAATGTGCTGAAGACGTAGTCAGACACCCAGAAGGTGACCATCCGTGGCGCCGTCGACGGGTTGGGCAGCGGATGTGGCAGGAAGGGAGCCTCCTTCGGGTCGGCTTTGTCAAAGAACTCGCCCTGAAATGTGTAAACGGACAACCGAGTGATGTGTTTGCATTTGATATGATGGAGAAACTTTGTTGCTTACATTCTAAACAATTTTGACACAGTATACATGGACACGTTTACAGAATAAACGGTGTTCTAGTTGTGGCTATACATACCTTGTGAAATGATTCCAAGTAGGAGTTGGTGAAATTCGGGGCATCTACAAGGCGATAGTCCAGAAGCATCGACATTCCCATGTCGAACTGCACTAAAGAAGGAAACAACGTGTGATAACATTTATACTGCTACTTCTTCCGTTACAATTACCACTACTACGACTATTACGACCGTAATGCTGCTGCTGCTGCTGCTGCTGCTGCTGCTGCTGCTGCTGCTGCTGCTGCTGCTGCTGCTGCTGCTGCTGCTGCTGCTGCTGCTGCTGCTGCAGCTGCAGCAGCAGCAGCTGCTGCAGCTGCTGCAGCAGCTGCAGCTGCTGCTGCTGCTGCTGCTGCTGCTGCTGCTGCAGCAGCCAGGGCATCTGCTGGAATAGTTGTAGCCGGCACTCACGTTTCAGTGTCAGCCAGCTTCTTCCTAGCAACATTGTTGATGACATCAGTAACCGTGGAACACAGCTGAAATTATACAAATTACGACTGAATTGTTACGATACCATCAGCAGCAACAGCAGCAGCAAGCAGACATCATGGACCATGCTCAGCAGCAGCAGCAATAACAGCAGCAGCAGCAGACTCTTTAAGGTGAGCAGCAGCAGCAGCAGTCAGCATGCAGCAGCAGCAGCAATGCAGCAGCAGCAGCAGCATATATATAGCATATATATATATATATATATAGCAGCATAGCAGCAGCAGCAGCAGCAGCAGCAGCAGCAGCAGCAGCAGCAACAGCAGCAACAGCAGCAGCAGCAGCAGCAGCAACAGCAGCAACAGCAACAGCAGCAGCAGCAGCAGCAACAGCAGCAACAGCAGCAGCAGCAACAGCAGCAACAGCAGCAGCAGCAGCAACAGCAACAGCAGCAGCAACAGCAGCAGCAGCAGCAACAGCAACAGCAGCAACAGCAGCAGCAGCAGCAACAACAGCAGCAGCAGCAGCAGCAGCAGCAGCAGCAGCAACAGCAACAGCAGCAGCAACAACAACGCTGCTGCAGCAACAGCTGCTGCTGCTGCTGCTGCTGCTGCTGCTGCTGCTGCTGCTGCTGCTGCTGCTGCTGCTGCTGCTGCTGCTGCTGCTGCTGGTGGTTGCCAGGGCATCTGCTGGAATAGTTGTAGCCGGCACTCACGTTTCAGTGTCGCTAGCTTCTTCCCAGCAACATTGTTGATGACATCAGTAACCGTGGAACACAGCTGAAATTATACAAATTACGACTGAATTGTTACGATACCATCCTGCACAGTAACAAGAGCGACATCATGGACCATGACTCAGTAACGTATACGGCACAGAGCAGATCCAATGCAATATATAACGTGCGTATTAAATATAGTGACTCTTTAAGGTGATAGTTAAACAGTGTCACGCTCATGGCGTTAAACGAGTCTTATGCTGCGTTTGAATGTGTTCGTACTTCCTCTGAATATGAGTTCACGACATGTCACTAGACTTCACGACTATATATATATATATATATATATATATATATATATATATATATATATATATATATATATATATATATATATATATATATATATATATATATATATATATATCTATATATATATATATATATATATATATATATATATATATATATATATATATTGATATAGATATCATATAAGTCATTGTCTCTCGCCGTTGTTAGCGTCGCCTTTACACTAGCCTCGAGTTACTACACGCTTTTTTAGAATGTCGCTTACAGGAATGGAGGCCACATCGCAAGAAGGACATAGACAAGCCAGAAAGAATACAACTAAGAGTAACTAAAATTATTCCAGAATTGAAAAACCTTAGTTATGGAAACCGCTTATCAGAATGTGGTTTTCGCATCACCAGAGACCAGGAGACTAAGAGGAGACCAAATATAAGTGCTTAAAATAGTGCATGGTTATGAGGATATTGATAGGAATATGTTCTTCAAACTAAAAGAAGGCAGTAGAACCAGATGATACAAAGCAACATTAGTTAAGGAACAGTGTAGGTTGGTCATGAGAAAGCACCCATTCTCACAGGGGGTGATAAATTAATGCAACAAACTGTTAAATGATTATGTTAGGGCTAGTAATGTGAATATGTTTCAAATAGAATTGACATAATATCTGATAAGGGCGGGCTACACACAGATCAGGCATTGGTTAATTTCAATTGTTAATGGTTCATTTTGTTAATTGAATTAACTCAATTAAGTTAATTAAATTTAATTAATTAACTCTACCAGAAAGGATAACTTTATTTAATTAATCAACTTTACCAAAAGGGATTAATTTAATTTACAAATTCCCAATTAACTCTCATTTAAGTGCTAAGTTAACAGTTAACAATATTACTAGATAGTTCACAGACATGTTATCCAGGTGTTTTCGGAACGCCTGCAAACAATACTCCAGTCACTAGCCCAAGAGAGATCAGGTTCAGGCATGTGTGAATGGGAGGGAGAACATCACAGAGCATATATACACTGTACCAACCATGCCAACTGGGATGGGTTGGTAATTCAGGCACCTGTGAATTGGACGGAAGGCCAAGACAACAGAATATAGTCTGGTAGGACAAGTTGATGGCTAATCTTGGCTTCTGCAAATCTCTGTTTAAAGTAAATATTTGGGAACTTGCAACCAAGTGGACCTATGGGGCCATTAGACCTGTGCATCTATAGTTTTATGTGTACATATAACCGTTAATGGGGAGATGTAGAGAAAGGTAATATAGATTCAGTTTGAGATCTTTTACAGTGCCAACTTAAATCAAAAACATGCCATTTGTAGTGGTGCATACAAAATAGTGTGTACATATATAGATGCAAATGTATAAAGGGGAAAACTAATAACTCAGTATAAAATACTGCCTAAGTAACAGTGGTGCATAGAAATGATGTCTGTAGATGTCCGGTTTTGTTAATTTAGTGTTTAAATATAAGAGGAAACCCCACACCTGCAAATCTTCAGCCACAACTTTTCTTCAATTCTTTCAGATAAAATAATTTTTCAGCAAGTATCTACAACTTTTAAAATGTAATCAAATGCCCCACGAAGAAATGTCTTGGCATGTGGATATTCTTTTAACAAATTTCTTTCCAACAAACACATTTCAAAAACAAAACACATTTCTGTTACAAGTCTTGTGATTTTAGAACTGTTTTAAATGTGCAAAAACATTTATACCAACACATGATATAATTGTTAATTGCTAATTGAATTAAAAGTATTTGTTAATTTAATTTAATTGAAGAATTTGGGAGGTTAATTAAATTTAATCTAATTGACCCGATAAATAAGAAATGTGTAAACGGACAACATGTGTTTGCATTTGATATGATTGAGAAACTTAGCTGCTTACATTCGTGACAATTTTGACCACGAACGCACGCACGCACGCACGCACGCACGCATGCACGCACATACAGATTGATCACTACATATTTTAACATAATTTAATTGGAGAATTTCTGGGTTAATTGCAATTTAATTAATTAACTTTGCCGGTTAATTGCCCTATGCCTGACACAGATGATAACATTATTGGACTCTCGATAAGCCAATGGCTTCCTTGTCCAGTAGTTTGGGATCGCAATCTTGTTAAATCTTGCTAAAAAAACCTGTTTCTCAATGGCCCTGTTGATGGCCTTTTCGATGTAGTGGTCGAAGAGGCGATACAACCAACTGGCGCCGCCGTGGAAGTGAATGTGTGTACTGCCAATGTGGGTCGAGCACCGGGTTGTTCGAATGGTCGGATGGCCGGTCTTATCCACCCCTGTACATGACAAATTATCAGTCACTATGGCTAAAACAGGAATCTTTTGTTCGGACGTTTACAATAAAAGGCTTACAAACAGTTGAACAATTGATTGTGGTTATATCAAATAGTTCAAGGTGGCGCGGTTGTTTCATGATATTGCTTGATTTTTGAATGCAACAGATTTCAGGATTTTAATGGAATACAAATATAATCGCGAACACAATAGAATATGTATGTAACATTGTTAGCGTTTTCACACATAATATGAAAACCAAATTAGCCTTCGTTTTTACAAAGGCGTGTGATTACTGTTTTTTATTAAACCAAACGGTTAGTAAGTCAGTACCCATGGGATGAGCAATAGTTGTAATAATATGTTACATTTGTTTAAGTAATGGGTCTACTTAAATTAAGGGAGTCGTATTAGCAGTAAATAACGCACATCAAGTGTTGCCGGTTATTCATTATGGTTAATGTGAATACTATTCATGGCTCTAACGCACCAGGCTGATAACCATGATGGAATAATCTCATTCATTAGAGAACAAAAATTTTAGTAAAGAAAATAACGCGCCCTTGATATGTGCATCAAAATGGTGCAAAGGTAATACTGTTGTTATCGCGATACCATTTTCGTCCAGCCATATGCATTTCACTAAAAAGCTGATTGTGTCGATAATTCGGTTATATACATTACTTACCTATTATTACAGACAAGCTCATATCAAGTCCGGACAAAGACAACTCGAAGGATCCACTGTCCTTGATTTTGATCACCCTATTGAGGAAATGACATTGTAACGTCAACAAATAAAATGAATCCACCCATGGAAACGTCTGCAGTTTATAACAAATTATAATATGCTGCATGCGTGTTGACAAAGCAAAGTATGCATTCTTTTTGATGACAACATATGTTGATTTTTGGAGGCTTGGCGTTGTGTAGCGATCGAATGATACATTATGGCTATTTACCAAAGCCACACTACCAGTGAAATAAACTCGCCGTCCGTAATCAATACACATATACATAAACAGGCATTCGTATTACAGATAACTAACTATAACTAACAGATAATCCAAAAGGGTTTAGACCAATGTTGGAAACCCCTTCTTGTTGTCGGACCCCCGTTTGCTATTTCCAAACCCCATAAAAGTTACTTTGGCTCTTTTAGTCAGAAAAAACACAATCTGAGAACAGGAAAACGTTGTCATTTTCAACTCATACCAACAAGCCGTTTTTATTTGTATTACCAAAAGTTACTATTAATATTTTTTGTCAGAATAAGTGACATACTTGTGTATTTCATAGTGCCAGCGTCCGTTCATAGCGATGGAGCCACCGGATGCCGCACACGTCATGCCGCTGCCCGGAGCCAACGTCAGTTTTACGTTTGGCTTATTAAATGAAACGATTTTCATCCTACAAAAACAAGTTGATATTAAATACAGATATCCGGTGATTAGTCTCTCTGGACGTATTTTACAATTCACACCATGGTGAACCTGTTAATTCCAAAATCAACTCAACTTCTCTGCGAAGTACTTAATCGGTCGTGCTACAGTTATTGCGCGTTGTTGTTATGCAATGAACAGCGACAAACTGCTTGTAGACTATGCAAATAATCTCAAAAAATGATATCAGGGGTACCTAAATGTTACAAGCTGTCACCCATACCAGGATTTATCTATGACCTTTATCGGTCACAATCAGCCCGGATGACACTTTCTATTGTGATTTGTTTTACTGTGCAATGAGCTATTTAGCAAAGATGGTGTTGAAATGTTGTCTCGATTTTGCAATGAATACACAATCGGCTGTAACTCTACTGATTATAGAGCTACATAACTAATTGTTGTATATATCTGGAATAAGGAGGACTATGTCAGGGATAAATAATTATATCATTATTATAGCAATATTCGACAAAAAACATAAAACCTACCAAAATATATAAATATTTTATTTTGGTTTCTGGATCAAAGGTGTACACTAGTTTCTATAACTTCCAACGTACACGGTACATGCCAATTATTTTTATCATGAAATAATGCCAGTTCATTTCCAAAGAAAACAAAAACAACTGTTTCGCTAAACAATGGAAAATTACTGATTATTATGCCCTTTTGTTTCGGGTCTATCTTGTTCTCAACAATGTACACATTCTTGAGGCTAACGGTTTGTGATTGTTTCAGCTTCACGTGGAACCCCAATTCCCTTTTACATAGCCGAGTCTCCATGAACTCTTTGATCTTGTCTTCTCCATGTGTTTGAGCTGTGAGCAAAGCAATCTTGATGCTTTCAGGTGCAATGTCCCGAGTCGCAAGACAGGTCAAGTCTGGACAATGCACAGAGAATCGTTCCAGTTGGTAGACCAGCTTTTGAATATCGTATTTGTTCCACTTGATTCTTGAAGTGCCGACATCCTTGTTTGCTGAAGACGCATACTGTGCAACATGTATAGTTAAGCCAAAGATGAAGGACATCTCGTCAACAAAACGGCTACGTTCATTGTATGTCAAACACCATCTGTCCCTCGCGCTGTTTGATCGGGTAATCCCTACTAGACCACCTGCCACTTTCCCACTTTGTTAACCTGTTCCAACGCCAGATCAGTACTGATCTGATTGAATGTTTTGGGTGTAGATTTTACAACAAAGTTTCCAACCATGAACTGTCGATGCACATCTGGATGAGAAACTTCTGGTTGGTTCACATCTGTTGCATACACTGTTCTCCATATTATGTAGTTAGTATGATCAAAGTGGGCAAACCATGGCAACGTTGCAAGAAATGTTATGTGCGTATGAACATTAACAGTATCATAACCATGTTCATGTAATGTCTCCAGCATACTACTCCAGTAATTGGAGTAGATGTACATATTGCACTCCATCTTCCAGCTGTTGCATTACTTCAGATAGGGTGTCGTCTTCCCCGTTGTCATCCAAGAACTGTGCCAGTTGCTTAGATAACCTTTGAAGATCTGCATCATCAAACCCTTGGTCTTTTGCCCACTCTAGAAACTGAGGCCACAGGATTAGCCACAGGGCCTCCAATGCGAGTTTGTGCGCTCGGGTTGTTCGGTTGTACGATTTGGCTGCCATGTTGTTACTAGCTGTGTTGTAACCAAATACTGAACTTTCTGCCAACACAGATTGTAGCCCAGAGTTTGTTAAGTGCCGTCCGATAGCTTTCATGAAGATTTTGGCAACATGGACGCTCCCAAGGCGAAGAAACATCTTGCTACAAACTTCAGGATTATCCCACTGAAGTTCCTTGGCCTTTGAATACAGTTGCTCATCTACAGTGATCGTACCTTTCGTATATACCTTCAGAGGCGAAATTGAAACGTCAGGAGATACGGTGTCTCGCAGAATGTGTGTCCATCTATTAATCTTTCAGGGTCGACAATCCACAAATTCAGATACCACATCCGATTCTGTCTTATGTCATGGAATATAAAGCTGTTGTATGACGTATATGTGAACATTGGAATTGCATTCGATATATTGTACATACACTGGCGAAACGTAGGTGCTTACTTCTGACACGGGCCCTGGTTACATCTACATAATATACTCACAACATTGTTTATAGTACTGGGTATACCATACAATTGGCTATATTTCATAGGATTATGAAACTGACACCGTTGCGGCGGCAGACCTGGGGCCGAGTACATTTTCACGAGTAAAGTACGAGTGCAAGTACATTGGTGATGGCTGAGTACAAGTATGAGTACATTGTTCAAAGCTGAGTATGAGTACGAGTACATTTCCACGAGTAAAGTACGAGTGCAAGTACATTGGTGATGACTTAGTACAAGTATGAGTACATTGTTCAAAGCTGAGTATGAGTACGAGTACATTTCCACGAGTATGAGTACGAGTGCATGTTGTATGATATAGTAAATATAATAATAACATATTTTAAGTGTAAAACACTGTTAAACACTGTAAATTAATTTATATAATTCAGGAAGAGTTAACTATGCTATGGCAGTTGATCAGACTTTTTTATGAGGAAAACCGTAAAAACCTCTTTACAACTGGGGTGCATTCCATTCAAAAGTGTTTTTAATTATCCTATATTAGAAAACATAAGAACATAACAATTTTACTTAATTTGATACATATGCAGGCAATACAATTTGCTACCATACTTTTTTGAAATTATTGTTGTAGTTGTTAATTATTTGATAAAATAAGAAATTAAATAATTTTCACAATATCATATTGAAAAAGTACTCAGATGTACTTGTAATGTAAAATCTGAGTACTTTGAAAACGAGTACGAGTACGAGTACGAGTACATGACCATAATTTCCACGAGTATGAGTACGAGTACGAGTATTTCAAAAATGTACTCGATTACACGAGTACATGAGTACCGAGTACTTCGGCCCCAGGTATGTGCGGCGGGGTCAGTTACATATACAACAACAAATTATACCATGAAATATAAATATGGCGGCAATGAAAAATAAAGGGGTAACGTTTTATTTTGGGTTGTCACTTAATGTTATTACATTATTTATCGAATCAGTTGGTGTTGTGTTGTTTGGAAATGAACTGGCATTATTTTGTGGAAAAAATAATTGGCATGTACCATGTATGTAAGACGTTATAGAAACTATGGTACATCTTTCATCCAGAAACCAAAATAAAATATTGATATATTTGGGTACGTTTTATGTTTTTTGTCGAATATTTCTATGATGTTGATATAATTATTTACCCCTGACATAGTTCACCTTATTCCAGATATTTTGATACTACCTTTAGTTATGTAGCTATATAATTAGTAGAGTTACAGCCAATTATGTATATTTTGCAAAATCTGAACAACATCTTTACTAAATAGCTCACTGCACAGTTACAAATAAAATAAAAAGTGTCATCCTGGCTGGTTGTGACCGGTAAAGGTTACAGATAAACCCTGGCATGGATGACAGCTTGTAACATTTAGGTACCCCTAACGTGATTTCTAGAGCCCTTTTGAGATTATCTACTCGTGTAATTAGGGTATTAATGCATGCATGTTTGCAACAATCAATGTATGTACTGCGTGTGAAGTCACGAATGTTGTATTTAATGTGCGCACACAACGCATAGCAACCTGATATAAAACCCCATCATACTGTTTCAACTACAAGTGCTGCTGCTGGTGCTACTGCTGTTGGTGCTGCTGGTGCTACTGCTGTTGATGCTGCTGATGCTACTGCTGTTGGTGCTGCTGGTGCTACTGCTGTTGATGCTGCTGATGCTACTGTTGTTGGTGCTGCTGGTGCTACTGCTGTTGGTGCTGCTGGTGCTACTGCTGTTGGTGCTGCTGGTGCTACTGCTGTTGGTGCTGCTGGTGCTACTGCTGTTGATGATGCTGAAGCTACTGCTGTTGGTGCTGCTGGTGCTACTGCTGTTGGTGCTGCTGGTGCTACTGCTGTTGATGCTGCTGAAGCTACTGCTGTTGGTGCTGCTGGTGCTACTGCTGTTGGTGCTGCTGGTGCTACTGCTGTTGATGATGCTGAAGCTACTGCTGTTGGTGCTGCTGGTGCTACTGCTGTTGGTGCTGCTGGTGCTACTGCTGTTGATGCTGCTGAAGCTACTGCTGTTGGTGCTGCTGGTGCTACTGCTGTTGGTGCTGCTGGTGCTACTGCTGCTGGTGCTGCTGGTGCTACTGCTGCTGGTGCTGCTGGTGCTACTGCTGCTGGTGCTACTGCTGTTGGTGCTGCTTGTGCTACTGCTGTTGCTGATGTTGTTCGACCACCACCACTAACATTGCCACCTCCAACACCCCCTCCCCCCATCCTGCCGCCACTACTACTACACGACCACACGACCACAACACCACCACCAATACCACCAGCTAGTAGTATGTAGTATGAACATAGCAAGAAAACCAGAATACGTACTCGGTGAGTTTGTACTTGACTTTGCCCGCAACCGGAATATGTGCTGAGCCAGTCACGTCGTCAATCCGTTTTCCGACCAGTGACTTCGAAATTGTATCTAAAGCTTGTACAGCCGCTATCAATGCAAACACACATAATACATTGCAATATGAAGGAAGACACACATACACACACGCACGCACGCACGCACTCACGCACATGCACGCACGCACGCACGCACACACACATATATTTCCGTGAGGCGGATCCATTATTTGGAGAGATTCATAAATCACAGCTGTTCATACGAACCATAATCCAGTCCACGTTCAGAAAATCGTATCTTCAGACCAGGGTTGTTTAACCCTCTAGCCAGACTTAAAACCGCTAACACCAGAAGCACTGACAACAAATTCATGGTGACTGTCGACTTGGAAACTCTGTTTTCGAAGAGACAACCGGGTCCACGCCACCCGTTCGATTTCGAAAGTAAGACTAACTTCGTTGTGACTCATTATCAGGTCTGCCTGGACGACTCATAAGTTCCGGGTTGACGCAATGTCGCGCAAAATTCCCCCTGCACTTCTCGTGCGAGTTCCGGCTGGTTGGGCTTAGGCGTTTAACTGGAACGTTGCCATGTATTGCGTAATCTGACTCGTCCAGTGTAACCCTTTGACAGTACTTTTATTTAGTGGCGTATCTACGATCTCGCGAAGGGTAGGCCAAAGGTGGGCCAAGCTTAGTCACCCTTTAGTTTAATTACCATGCCACCATGCGTGACGTAGGTTACATAGGAATACCTCAATGCCACCCCCCCAATACGCCACTGCTTTTATTTGGGCAGGCCGCCCGATACGTCACAGCATTCGTATGGGCTACATCGACTTTCAATGCTCCAGCACCGTTTCCTTGGATTAGAAATATAATGCCAGACGTATATCGTAAAACAGTAGAAATAGTTCGTGATGCAACAGTCATCCTACTATAAGGTTACGTAATATGCATACAAGAATGTGATTTCCAAAATATGTTTTATTAACTATGTTATTAACAAACTTAACAGGCATGCAATATCAACCAAATGTACAAAATAAATGAATATATCTTTCATCTCACGTTTTGTGGGACATGGGAATCTGAGCAGCAGTAGCGCCACCTACAGTGAAATAGGTGTTAATTCACATGGCCACATGACTATGGCCTATACAAATTGTTTTAGAACTGTTTTTCATGATTGTTATAAAATGTAAAATTGGTATTTCTGCATTTCTTTAGCATTTCTGGTGCTTCTTGTGTTTTTTAATATAATATTTTATTTCTATTTTTGATGTTTAAATAAATTGATAAATACATATTTAAACCTCTCGTTATGGTTCATAGATGCATGTGGACAGGAGGCCGGCTGCAACTGTGTTTTTTGATTGGCAACGTGCGCATAATCTTCTGTTCCACGCTACGTGTTGAAGATGGCTGGTGGTCTAAACAAATACTAAACACTATACGTTTATTTGGACTTTGATACCCCTTAGTGCGGACTAACTAGTGTGGGCACTATCGGTCTTCGCTGGTTCCCGTGTGTGTGTGTGTGTGTGTGTGTGTGTGTGCGTGTGCGTGTGCGTGTGCGTGTGCGTGTGCGTGTGCGTGTGTGTGCTTGCGTGTGTGTGCGTATGTGGTGTTCATGTTTGAGTGCGTGCATGCGTGCTTATGTGCGTGCTTGCGTGCGTGCGTGCGTACGTGCGTGCGTGCGTGCGTGTACAACTGATATTGTTCGTCGGGTTAAGCTCTTTAATAAATTTACCTACGGCATTAAAATGTGCCATTTTGATGACGTGCTACGTCAGCATGTCATACATTTATTTCAACTACATATATAACAGTGCAATGCAATTTTGTTTCTGCCTAATGTTGACGCTAGCTTAATTGCGGCCTGTCAACGAATGTGGAGATGTGTCCTCGTCAAAGAAAGAAAATGTAGATATGCACTTCGCCCGCTTCTCTGGGTTAACGTCATTTTTGCGATTGTGCTGTGTTCACCTAGAATGACGTCAGTTTGCTAAGAAGAGCAAAGATGACGTCACTCGATGGATTGTGACGTGTACCGACGTTGCCACAGCGAGCATTCCCAAGGGAAAGATGACAGGAAACACAGGTATATGAATTGTCAGTAATATCACGACACAGGGTACGTGCATAGTTCCTATGAAGAGGGGTTCTTGGTTCAGATACCGGTGGCAAACTGCCAAGAGAACTGTCAGCTGATTCACGGTGGACATTGTCTAATAGGAAAACACCTGTCACAGTTTTGCTATTTCTCGAAGAAGCACAAACGTTTCATGTCATGAGGGCTGCTTTGCAAGTAGTTGCCAAAGCGTATGGCTAAAGGCAAATATTTATTCAAGTGATAGTTGGTAATTACAATACATTTGTATATATTGCGTTAATTATTACTGGGCAATGTGTTAATTAATTATGAACCCGATAGTTATCGGTCACTGTGCACAGGATATGTTATGATGTCCGTTTGTGGATTCTCGCCACATGGTTCTAAATAATGCATCAGTCATAAGTTGTCGTGGGAGCGATATTACATGTTTGGGTCGTATTTCAGGTCAGTGCTTATCCGAACGGCTCCCTGCAACAAATATAATTGCTCAGCATCAGAGGTACATTTGAATGTGTGTTGCTAGAAGATGATATTTAACTATCATATAACAAAAAGAGTAGCGTAGCGTATGTGTATGATGTGTATTTGCGCTGACAATAATAATTTATTATAAACACTGTGTTTAAATACCTTGATTAGTTTGATCGTCGTATTCAAGAACTCCAGCCGTTCGAATCTTGGCAACGGGAAACCTTGGTGGCCTCGTTCTGAAAGACAGACAGAAAAAATGTCGGGCACGTATGTAATCCACAGTGTATTATCAGTGCATGATCCGATCATTCGAATATCTACCAACTGTGACGTAAACATTCTCACACTTCTAAAAGAAAGAAAAAATTTCCATGGCGCCTAGAGTGTTGCTCGAGTATTTCTTTAAGTGTACTGAACCGATTGAATGGTTTGAGTTAAAGTGCACTATTCAATATACTTAACAACAGTTTGTTTTTCCTAAATAGGTATAATAAACGAACGATTATGTAGGGAAATTAATGTAGGGTCTAAACAGAACACTCTTCTTGTCGCGTCAATTACATGTGTGGTAACTGACCGGGCAGTAGTGTTAATTAGAGTTGGGTGTTGGACAAAAGTTTCCTAGCGCAGAAACAAACTTACCATTCAGATGTGGTATGACCCAAAAGTTGGTCAGCATCTTGAGCATACCTTCCACAGCCAGTAACTACAAACATATTAACAGCAATACACCATAGCTGAATAAAAAAGTCGAATAACATAAATAAAATACACCGCTTAGCAACGCATAAATGTAATTGGCAACTGTCGTTCTTTTTCGTAGCGTAGTGGCTTATATCTTATTAAAGGATGTTTAATGGTCAATTCGATTTTTTGCTAGTCTCATTTCAAATTCATTTTGTGAAATATCAAACTACCTAGAATCCACTGCAACATGCTAGCTTTTTTACACGTATTTTTTGATGAAATCATCAGAAAACTGTTAAATTACTTAATGTTTGGTTAATTGAAGTGAAAATGGAAAGCAGAAAAAATTTCATCCTTAGTGAACTTTCGTAACTTTGTCATGTGATCGGCGAGACGATGGAAGTCACATCCATAATCGGCATTCACCCGCACAGTGTTTACCATTTTGGATATCCGATATTTCCAGCCTTGACAGATCTAACGACTAAAATCACTTCTTTGGATGAGTTAAACAAACATACAAAATGTTTTTAATTAACTGCGGATGTTACACATTTCATATTTCGACATCAAATTTGGACATTCGCGAGAGGCTAAATCAGTTGAGGATGGAATTTTAACTGCTCCATCAGTTCGGAATTCACTAATCTTAAGTGGTACTTACGTTTACGGGTCCGATATTCGAATGTACAACTTTCATTTTGGTTCTACAAACACATTTCAAATAACACGTTTCAGTGAGTTGACATTTAAAGGGAATAAAAACAACGATTGCTTGAATTCATATTATATTACACCTTGTAGTACATTTTCATGTCCACAACACCGAAAAATTCATTAGAATTCAATTAATTAATTATTCCAAATAATACTCTGTTCTATCGGCTTGTTTCGATTATGACAAGGAAGTGCTACGAGACTTCCCATTCATTCACCGAACCGTTGACAGCGATAGCGGTTGTTTAGAAACGAGCTAGAACTGAGTAGATCTTACGTGTCACCAAAGTGACCGGATTCATGCACATGGCAGTTGGACCGAATTCACCATGTGCTGAAATCACCACCACCCGTCAGCGCTACTCCTGCTATTGCGACGTTTCCTTCCTGACCTAACCATGAAAACGACCACCTAGAGCCGCCAAACTTATCCTCATATATTTACCATACATATACACATGTCACGTGGTCACAAAAATACTCTTACTTCCATGTAACGATAACAAATTACACAAACAAAAGCTAGCTATATATTGTGCGCCTAGCTCTGCGAAGCTAGTATATATTTTGATCTTTATATGGAAGTAAGAGTAATTGTAGATATACGAGGAGAAGCTTGGCAGCTCTAAGTGGTCGTTTTCATGCTTCGGTCAGAAAGTAAATAAGATCGAAGTCAAAGGCTATGGCGTTGCTATACGGCTCCGAAAGATCCGGATTCAAAGATGATTCTGCGGTATCATTTGAAGCTAGCGGTTCGAAATCGTTATATTTTACTTATGATTCTGGAAACTTTACATCGCCATCACTCGTCATAGTAACGCAAGTGAAACTAAACTGAAGCACTGCAAAGAAATCACTGACTGAATGTAAACCCATGTCACGAATTTTACGCGCGCTTTGCAAATTAGACGTATTAAACATCTAATTTCACCTACAACTAAATTGTTCCTAATTTTTTATTTTGGCATGTGGTACATACAGTATTAAACCTTATATACACAGCGAAACAGCGTTTTAGTCAGTGCCTTGTTGTCCCTTTAAGATATCAGCAGAATGCTACGTTACATAAGCACGCGGTATATTTGTCACACTCCGCTCACACATTTCGGCTGCAAGTTGGAATGTTCGCGTAGGGTACGTTATGTGCATCCTTTTGGTCGTATGTATAAAGTTGCCGTCAGAATTAATGTTGGGTCATGTTCCACTGGGGAAAAATGTTATGTATCATATATGTGTGTGTGTGTGTGTGTGTGTGTGTGTGTGTGTGTGCGTGCGTGCGTGCGTGCGTGCGTGCGTGCGTGCGTGCGTGCGTGCGTGCGTGCGTGCGTGTGTGTATGTGTTTTACCTATGTCCGTGTCACTTCAAAGACACTTACGCGAGAGACGACACCTCAGCCTTGATGAGATGGGCCTCAGTGTAGACATCCAACGATGTAGAGACGTTCTCAAAACAATAAGACATTAAGCAATTGAATTATGATTACACAGACTGTAGGCATCCGTACATACGTGCGGGGGTCGTGCGTCGTTTCTTCGATTGTCCCAAGTTACGTAACACAAAAGAGCAAGGCGTCGCTAGATGTTATCATAACTGCTAGTATTACGTCATTATTTAGAGGGTTGACTTCCACAAATCATCAAGATATTGATAGGCAGCAATAAGTACCAATGTTTCCGGTCCGGAAGATGGGTATTTTTGCTAGTTATTACAATCGAGCAAGTGTACGTAAGATATATGTCATGCTACAGCTACGCTGCTGGGTAGTTTTGCTATTATATGTAATAAGGTATATATAATATTTACAGTATATATATATATATATATATATATATATATATATATATATATATATATATATATATATATATATATATATATATATATATATATATATATATATATGTATATATATATATATATATATATATATATATATATATATATATATATATATATATATATATATATATATATATATATATATATATATATATATATATATATATATATATATATATATATATATATATATATATATATATATATATATATATATATATATATATTATACATAGTATGTATATATTCGTGTGTATCAATATGTGCGTGTGTGAGTGAGTACGTGCGTACATGTTTGTGATTCACAAAGGTTGTGACTTCTTCCATAACTTCTACTTACGACAAGGACATCAAATAGTGAGGTTTCGGTTCCACAGGTTGCGTTGGTGCAGAAGCTCGCGACGCAGGAGAAGTAGCCGCTGAAGTCGTCAGGCTGCATCCTGAACTGTGGCTGCTGTCCCTTGCCTGAAGACCTGAGTTTGACAGCCAGGGACTTGTTTGGACAGCACCGCGACAACTGCAACAATCACATAGATTAAACGTTTCATACGTGTGCACGTGCTTACTGTCCGTTAATTATATTAATGGTACCAGTTCGTGCAAAGGGTAATCATATTCTTGGATTGATTAGTCATTAGTTGATTAGTCACAGTCATACTTGCAAAATCATTTCATAAGAAATAAGTTAATTAGTGTTAACCCATAACGATGTTTCACCTCTGGAATTAGCCTTCCAATGCATTTACTTCCGGCACACGTCGTGTTCAGTAGACCATCCTTTCCAATCTTCTTTAGCTGAAAATACGAACACATTTTGCAAATGCCATGCGTCATATATATATATATATATATATATATATATATATATATATATATATATATATATATATATATATATATATATATATATATACACACACACACACACACACACACACACACACACACACACACACACACACACACACACACACACACACACACACACACACATACATGTTTTCAAAGAGGCCGAGCTAAATGCAGTAATCATTTAGCTATACTTCAGATCATCATCTCGGTGAATATATAAAGTAGATAGGATGGCATTACTGGTGCAGTCCGTCCACTATTTAAAAAAAATAGAACTTATACACGCTGTTGAAAGGTGTAACCTTTCAAAGAAAGGATTGCTTAAACATCGTCCAACAGATCAAAGTAGATGTAGTGTCACAAGTGTCTGCCGATGTCACGGTTGAGTAAACATCCACGCACGCAGGTGTTCAAAAGCAGTCGATTGGTGTTACATGTACACATATACAGTGTATATGTATGTATGTATGTATGTATGTATGTATGTATGTATGTATGTATGTATGTATGTATGTATGTATGTATATTAGTGCTCTGCGCGGGCCGGGCTTTTGGTCCAAGCCCGGCCCGGCCTGCAGCCCGCGGGCCGGGCCGGGCCGGGCCTCTACATAATCTCGCGGGCCGGGCCGGGCCTGGGCCTACATACTGCGGGCCCGGGCCGGGCCTGGGCTTAAAACAATTTAAACACATCGGGCTTGGGCCGGGCCTGGGCCTAGTGTGAGCGGGCCGGGCCGGGCCGGGCCGGGCCTGAGCTGTGCCTGGACATAATAAAAACATTCATACAAAACACCGATTATTACTTTATTTTTTTTAAATAAAACCTGATTATAAATTGTAATTCCGTTTAATGAATGCTTAAAATTATTTCTTTAGTATTATATAGTTGCAAATTGAGACCTTGCATGGAATCTAATGACCCCATAAGTTCACTTGGCTGGAAGTAGCCAGCCCCAAATGTTTACTTTAGAAATATTTGCAGAGGCAATCAAGCCACGATTAACAATCAACTTATCACCCTTTGACCATACCAGTGGACATTCTATTGTCTAGGTCTTCCCTCCAAACATTGCCCACCTGAAAGACCTGCCCACTGCCAAGTGCACACTAGGCCACTAGCCCACTACCCAGTACCCAACCCAGTTGGTAATTGGTATTTCTCCCCAGTCCTAATTCATTCCCACTTGTACTAATTCACACGTCTGAACATGTCTGTCTCAGGCTAGTGACTGCAGGCCTGCTGGAAATGCCACTGGGTGTCAGTGCCAGTGGGTGACATTTAATTCAAATATCATATTAAATTATGTTAACTTAGTTGAGCTAATTCAATTAACAATATAAATTGGGATTATGGCTTGCATATGGAGTAAGTCAGGGTTAAATAAACAAATATCCTACCCTAACAATAAACCAATACATTAAAGCCAAATATAACAAATGTTACCATATTTAATAGTAATGACACTAAGAACTTTTTCTTTATTTTTCTTCAGGATATTTGTAAGTTTGAAGAAGTTGGTGGTGCTGAATTTTTAGAACTCATCCAGCACACTGTGGACCTTTTTTATTTAATAAAACAATAAGTATGTTTTACAGTTTATTTGTTTTTCGTCTTTGTTATAAGATTATAGGTTTATCTTCTCTAAACTTAGCGGGCCGCGGGCTTGCGGGCCGCGGGCTTACCCATCTTTGGCCCGCGGGTATGGGCCGGGCTTGGGCCTGAAACTTGCGGGCCGGGCCGGGCCTGGGCCAAACATTTACGGTCTGGGTCGGGCCTGGGTCGGGCCTGGGCCTAAATTCTAGTTTGCGGGCCTGGGCCGGGCCGGGCTTGAAAAATTATTGCGGGCCTGGGCCGGGCCTGGACTCTAACTGCTAATTGCGGGCCGGGCTTGGGATCAAATTCTAGGCCCGCGCAGGGCACTAATGTATATATATATATATATATATATATATATATATATATATATATATATATATATATATATATATATATATATATATATATATATATATATATATATATATATATATATATATATATATATATATATATATATTCTTTCCTACAACATATTAAAAAATAACTAGACCAACATCTTCATTCGTTATGGTGTGGTTGAGTAATCCATATTTCTCAACGACAAAGACGAATGTGCTGAAGACGTAGTCAGACACCCAGAAGGTGACCATCCTTAGCGCCGTCGACGGGTTGGGCAGCGGCTGTGGCAGGAAGGGAGCCTCTTTCGGATCGGCTTTGTCGAAGAACTCGCCCTGTAATGGAACCAGGATATGGTCTGATCTTCTTAATAAATAAATCCAATGAATCATTGTATCGATGCTACAGTTTCTCCACAAATACCCAATACCCTGCAGAAACTTTCTTTTCGATAAATACACTTTTGCTTTACAATCACATGATGATAACAGCAGTGAAACCATTAATAGAGGTAGCACAATATATATATATATATATATATATATATATATATATATATATATATATATATATATATATATATATATATATATATATATATATATATATATATATATATATATATATATATATATATATATTTATATATATTGTTACACGAACCTTGAGAAATGAGTCCAAATATCCGTAGGTGACCAGTGGAGCTTTCACGAGGAGGTAGTCCAGTTGCAACGACTTTCCAATATCAAAATTCACTACCAAAGAGCATTGTTTTGTCAATATGAAACAGAAGATTTACAAACAAAAGTACAAAAACAATAATAGCGTGGGACTGTTCAGAGCGCTTTACACTGCAGCCCTGACAGACCTGTTCATTCCAGTAACAACTCTATTTGAAGGATTCAGCTTCGGCGAAATTACTGCGCGAAGACAGTTCACATATCCACCACTGTCCATAGTCTGGGTTAATTGAAACAACGTGGAGTAAAAGAAACTGCCCAAGTTTCGAAACGGCAGCAGTAGGATTCGAAACCGGGTTATCTCAATTAAGAGTCCGACGGTCTCACCACTACACCACCGCGTCCCACAATATATTGAAGAACGCACTCACTTTTTAGTGTTTGTAGTTTCGATGCAACGATTGTGTCGATGATTTCCGTTGCATTCGTACAAAGCTGCAATAAGAACAAAGGTATACTGAGTCTAGTTTCCACAGTTCGACGTATGGTTCCGAATTAACGCTAATGCAAGATACTTCTTCGTCAGCGTGATGATGACGCTCGTCACATGGTTCCGCTTCTGTATCTCGATTGGGTACGTGGATAAACAGTCACATTTATAAAAAAAACTTGCAACATAACTTTGTTACGTGGCTTGATTAAACATCGGCAATGCCAGTATAACTGCTGGTAAAACCACTTCCGTTGATGTGATGTTGCTAAAGTGATTGTTTGAGGAACGCTGCTACCCATTCCGTCAACTCCTCGATCGCTACCTCCGCCGTCACCCCCAATTTAGATGAGAACTGTCCAGACAAATGGTGTCCAACAACCGCTATTAAAACCTCCTAGCGCCCAGACTAAGTGAAAGCTAAACACAAAATAACTATACTCCTCAATAATTTTTTTTAGTGACATATCATCTGCATCCAACATATATATGTCTACCCTCCTCGCGAGGTTCCAATACCGGCAACTGCCTCTCGTCCAACTCAACACACCTTTTCGCTGATCTGACGTTCCATTGTGTGTTTGATGTTGCGTTCGAACAAATTGTACAACCAGCTGGCGCCGCCGTGAAACTTCACTCTCATGCCGAAAACACTGGACGCACACCCTGTCGTGTGTATGGTTGCATGCCCAGTCTTATCCATCCCTATTCGAGAACGTTTTAACGAAATAACTAAACATATGTTGGTGAACTTTGAACGAGGTTTCAGGACAAAACACGACAAATACCGATTCAAGCGACATTTACATAGGCATAATTTCATATTTAAACTATTCAATAAAATATCAGATTTCAGCTACCATGTGCTTTGATGTTGAATAATTAAGATATGACAATATCACGTGCAAGTTTCCATTTACGCTCTGATGGTGAAACACAGAAGTGAGTTATTCTCAAAAATTAAAATCGACTTTATCGCGTCCTGAAACCCTTCCCATATATCATATTTGTTCTTAAACTAATGAACACGTTTTTCATGAAATTACCCATAAATAAAAGGAATGGGCAACTTAATCTGTACAAATATTGAATTGTTATGGTATGAAACACACCGAGTATAGGTTGCGTCTTTACAGACCCGTAGCCAAGGGCGTCAAGGGGTCGTCAGAGCCACTCATAGAGACACCATGCTGAGTAAATGCTCCTGGATTAAAGTGTGCAGAATACAAACTGTAGAGTCCATGAAAACGTGCACAATGTTTTCCTTTATTATCCAAATCAATTATGTCTTAAAGTAAGTTTTATTGGTAATTGTGTGTGTTTCACTTACCTAGTGCGACTGATATGTTTGTCCGAATTCCCACTGCCGAGACGTCGAATGACCCACTGTCTTGGATTTTCCTGTTTAGGGAACACATTAGTATAGTTGTTGCAAACATAATTGACAAATAATATTGGTCAAATATACCAATGTTTTTTTTTTGTGTTTGCCGTACAATTTTTCTTTAATAATCCAGTATGATCAAACTAGATATTTGATAAGGTTGCTCCACACAAAGTTCATCAATACTTGGATTGTCGATTACGCCGTGGCTTTGTTGTCCCGATAGGTGATCAGGAGTTTGCTAGGCCTGCTTTGGATATCGGTCTTATTGAACTAGCTTGCAATGTTACGTTGCTTTGCGGGGCGCGTAGCGTAGCGGTTACCAACCTCTTGCTGCTGTTTCGAAGCTTTCGCAATTTCGTGCATCCTATGTTGCCACAGTTCACTCAGCTGCATAAATGAATACCTGGTTACAGGCAGAGGTGGATATCTGAACGAGTAGTTTTTGCGCAGTAATTGCAGCGTGGCTGAATACTTCCCAGAAAAGTCGAATTGACGTTGGAATGAACAGGTCTGCCAGGGGTGAAGTGTAAAGCGCTTTGAACAGTTCTAAGGACTGGATGCCGCGCTATATAAGAACTTAACAGTGTTTAACCGGGAGTAAACATTGAACTTATTTTCGTTGCCTAAATGTTATCACACATGAATGTCTGGGGATTTGTATTCTGCGTGAACAGTTAAATCTGATTATGTCCAGTGGTCAACGTCTTGATGTCGTTGTGATAATTAATTTCGTCCCTACTCAAGTATTATAATAATAATTAATATAATGTACCCACATATAATCGCATCAAAACCCTTTAATATCGTTTCCCTGAACAGTGATTAAGTACCGTTATTTTTTTAACAATTCACCAAATAAGCATACACCGATTTTGCGGAATTAAGCTAATAATAATTTTTTTTTGGCATGTGTCCCAGATAGTATGCATTCTACATTATGTGTCATGTGTAAGACAATTTTATTTGGGCATCTCCTGTAAAGCATTATGTCCGTACTATAGTCAAGCTCTGCTAAGCATGTTCTGTCCAGTAAGTCAAGGACGATATGATCTACACATGAATACTTTCCTTTAATCAAACACAGTGCTGCTAAGCACTCAATAATAGCACGAATACACTTGGCAGCTAATGGTGTTTACTTACACAATCGCGTGGTATCTATAATGCCAATGTCCATGCATAGAGACAGATCCACCAGATAAAGTGAACGTAATCCCACTATCAGGAACCAGCGTCACGCTTGCGTTTGGTGTCGTAAATGCGACGATTTTCGTCCTACAATCAGAAAAGATGTGTTTGTCGATTGATGCTCGCGACAAGAGTCTTCGTTAATGTTTACCTAACTTTGACCTCTGTCAGCCTAATATGGCAACCTACGTAGTTGTCGTACAGCCTTGTCTATCAGGAAATGTAACAATTATCGTTGTAATAACAAATATAACAACTCTGTGTCATGTAAAACAGGATTGTGTCATACCCCGTAATTTCGTAATTGACTTTGCCCACCCGGAGACGTGCTGTTCCGTGTTCGTCTGGAACTCTTTGACCGACCAACATCGAACCAGCGACACCCACTGCATTCTGAGCGCCTGCAAAAGTAAACGGCGACACACCATTTTAGTCGATGTAAAAGGAACATTAGATACACTGTTTTGCTAATTTTTATAAGAACGTTTTCTGATTACGTCTCATTGTTCACGTTTACGTTTATAAAATACATATCCATAGCTATATATGTTATGGCAAATCTGGGTAAATGTGTCCTTTCTATATTAGCACATACTAATTGGCAACGAGTTATTTTGCCTCCTCCGGCCTCCTGCTTGGTCATACACCGCATTGTCATATTGTAACATTACAACGCAGGTGATATAAGGTGATAAAGAATATATAGCATATATAATCTGAATTGTACACCACTACTACTTGCTATACAAGGTGAGAAACTAAAGAAAGAGTTTGTAGATACGCATTTCTGCAGCTTAGTTAAATTTCGAAACGGGAATTCACGTAAATACATATCACGAATCGTATAAAAATTATTATAAAAATGCGTTATCAATGGTCATCATTACTGCAATAATTCTAGCATTTCTAAAATGTTTTATTACAACTACTACCCACCATGGTCGTTATCAGTACGGTGGGCCGTTCGCACTCCGGTTGTAATATAATGATACGGTAAACATGTTTTCAAAAAGTAGATATGGAAGTAAACAATGTACTCATCCAGTAAGACAAACGAATTCTTAAACGTGTTGCAATTAAACAAGCACTCACCAAATTTCAGAGCACTCTGGGACAGTCGTATCTTGATTGACGGTACGGTCGACGATTGGCAAATGCCAACAACAATCAGCAGAAGCAGACATCCCAACGATATCGACGTTTTCATTGCGCTGTTCTGTACTATTTTCTCGACACGCAGACGACTGCGCTCCTATACGGTACACAATTGAACTTTGAGTGTCTCGTGCAAGGAGCACCGCTTAAACAGATCACAGAACTGGCGCATGCGTCCACATAGCGATCTGCTAATCAACCTAATTATTAATATACGCACGCACACGCGCACGCACACACACACACACGCACGCACGCACGCACGCACGCACAATAAGCATATGATATGTGACTGCATGCTGCATACATGCATATGTATAATGTTACATCCTTATTAACATATAAAGCGTTTAATAACTGAGGATAGCCATAGGAAAGATCGCCATCGCAGTTGATAAAATACTGGTAAACATTATTATGCTTGGCTAGAAGAATAAACAACGAAGAGGTACGTGACATGATAAGAAAACAAAGAAAATTTGTAAAAAAAAAACACATCATGAGAATTGCACTTTTATTATTTTAATTGAAGCTGGACATATCTAGAAGGAAGGTTAAGATCAAAAAGACATCGAATGGGCTTATTTATTCAAACATGAGAAGCACGAAAATGAGGGAGAACGGGTAGAATGGAGAACAATTAATGCAACCAAAAACGTGCCACATTGCAGCAGGGATTCGGTCACTCCTTCCTGTGCGGTGTCATGTGTCGCCATCTTTTGGGTAAGACGCCAAGCTCGTCTGCCACCTACCGAATGATGCCGTAAAATCACATGACGCGGACGATCGACATTATGCGGGTGACGTCACGGAGTTGACATTATTGTCGGGATTCGATCGACAAGATTTCTTTGTATGTGACTAGCCAAAATGTCTTATGCATACCTGTTCAAGTATATTATTATAGGAGATACAGGTGAGCGTTATAAGTATTCGATATACTTGCCATTCGGATATGTTTACAAAGACAATAGTCGTCATTCGTATCAGAAAACTCGTTTTCCCAGCCAGCCTGCGCAATGAGTGAAAATAAATCGACTGCCACAAGATGGCGATAGTCTTACTGCGTTGAAGCAGGGATTGTGATTTGTTGATCATGAAGTAAATACGTATGGTCTTCCCTTGTATGTCTGGCTGTGCACGGCTTCCTAATTCAGTACGATGCCGATATAAATTGGAAGCGAGTGGAGTGAAATGCGTCGACACAAATATACGTCAAATCTTGTATGCGTAGCGTAGGCGTAGTACTTTTCGTTTGGCTGTCAGCTGAGTCTGAACGGAAGCGCTTACGTTACGATAATACAACTACAAATACAGTTTAACGCCACCCGCTCAAACTCTTTCTATTAAATCATTATTTTGCTACCATTACCGGCAGTTTATATGTCCGCTAGCAGAACCTTCATGTTAAGAAAATGTTTTTATTCACGAAATTATTGACAGGTTTCAACACATGAACAGAGCACTGAATAGAACGCTCATCAATACAACCCTGTGTTATTGGGTTGACAGCAGTGTCTGCTTCACTACATGTGAGGGTGGGGCATTGTAATACCCTGGATAGACATGGTCAAATGCCCGAGCATGGGGCGTAGTTCTGCTGGGCCAAAAACTGACTCTTTTTGGGGTATTTTGAACATTATTATAATGCAGTAAATACATGCATATTTCATGTATATAGTAATCATTATATGTATATCATTAAGCTTACCATGCATAAATATAAAATTATGACATTTTGTGATTAAACCGTAACATTATGTTATCATTCATGATAAAAATACTCATAATCAATTATTTGGAGCATATTTCTTTTCTTCTGCTTCTTGATGCCAATGTGCAGATGGTATGTCATGTCATGGAATACACATGTGAAATGGTTAGTGCATGTCAGTTTAAAAGTTATATAGTTCTGACTCCATATATGGGCCCAGAATTGCTGTAAACGCACATGCTTTCAAGCCGATGGCAATTTAGTCTACCTATCCCCTGGGAGGCTGTGCATGTCTGTCATTTCATATTGAGAAATACAAATATAATACATAACTAAATGCCATAAGTTACGACATGTAAACGTGTGAAATTGTTATCAGACTTATGCCATTTGTGCATTCATATTGGCGAGATAATCCCTTAATTTGCTGGCAGATTGTGCAGCCTCTTAAGTCCCATTTATAAATAGTTTAAGTGTATAGTGTACGCATGACCACATTTGCCCTTTTTTCATCAACTTTTGACTGGATCTGGTCAAAAATAATTTGATGTTTGTCCAATGAGTTCAACAGAAATAAATAGTAAATTTGCACAGAGAAGTTAGCATGTGTAGTGAATACTACTATTACTAGATCACTTCGATTTATCGTAAAATGAGTATAAAACAAGATAAGAAAATATAAAATCTATATTACAACAAATTTCATAAAAAGTAGTTACATAAAATCTCTATCATCAGAATCCAGTGTACACGATATGGCAGACTGTATGAATTTAATTTCTATATACTGTGTAGAAAACTGTAAACCTACAACAACTAGTTCTAGTCTGGCATGTCATTTCCTTTGTCTGAACCAGGAAGTCATCTGACAAGAAGTGTGTAGAGGAAATTAGTAGTATTGGCTTTTGTCTTCCTTTGTGGATAATTACCAGTAATTATGTTCTTGAGCTTAGGTTTTGACTGGGCCCACCACCTGTAATTATCACATGCATACTGACTGCAATCCTTTGTTACATGTGGCAGTTTACAGTGCCAGGTATTTAAGTCTCAGTACAAGCTTACACAATCATAGCTCTGTCGTCTGTTGTGCAACCATTTAGACATAAGAACATTGGAAAATGTTAAATTGTAGATATTCTTTGTAATTCAATTTGATAGTGTTGTCAAGGTTCCAAAACCACGTGTCTCAATAAGTACCTCTGTTTAATATTGATTTCTGTAGTTTTTGTCTTGGAAATAAAACTTGTTCTGTGGTGTAGTAGTGATTGACCTGTTTTTGTGCATTTAATAAAAAAATTGGAGTTTCCTATCTTACCTGTTCCCCTGTTGGAGTAGACGACTCCAAGTCTCCCATACTGCAACTATGGCAAACCCGTATGATGAATACTCATCAAGAACCATACAGTCGAGAGAAAAGTGAACCGTGTTAGCACTTGGTAGTTGTAGTTTATGGTGATCAAAACTAATTTGACTAATTAGTAGGTTACAAATTTACAATTGTTGGTTGTAAGGTAAAGGTAAAGTCATCCCCCAGGCATTATGCCTTAGGAAGCCATGAAGGCTTATATGGCCAGTGCTTAAACCTGGTTTCTGTAGTGCGAAGCAACTTAGAGTGCAGTTATACTGACTCTCCTGGACGGGACACTAGTCCATCGCATTGTTGGTTGTGATTACTTGAAAACATGTTCTTGAATTGCAATTGCAGATTGTCATTAGCACATTCTTGGTACCTTATAGAATCATTTGGAATTCACAACCGTTAATGGTTATTTGTATGAACAGCTGGCTCCTATAAACAGGCTGCATTTACAGGGAAAGAAATGTCATGGTTTTGGGCCTGTGTACCTATAAGAGTTACTAAAACATAATCATTTGTAACTACAGTTAAGAATATCATGCCAGTATTTCACTAGGAAAACTTTGTTGAAAACACATCTTATTAATTTCATGGGCCACGCCATAATGTAGGATAACCCTACTTCACGAATGTCAAACTCTTAAGCAAAATTCACCCATCAAATGAAAAAAATATTAGTGTACACCTATTTCTATATTTGCCAATACAATATGGCTATGCTGTTTGCGTCCAAACTCAACTTATGTAAAATATTTGGCCTTTGTTTACTAAACTAGTTCTCTTTCTGGCCAAATAACACGTTGGTTTGAGACTGCGTTGGTTCAATGTATAACAGCCTCAATTAATATGTCACAATAGTCTAGGTTACCCAGATTATTGTAGATCTGTGGATACGCTTATCGGTCTCGCATGTCAGTCCTCGGTCACCTGGAGAAATGACCAGAATCTCCCACTTAGAACACATTCTGAGTAAACCACTGGCATGATATTCTTGATTTTAGTTGCACATGGTTAATTTTTATTATCTTGTTTCGCCTTAAAAAGAAAACATTCAGTTGTGCTGCAGGTCACATATTTTCTTTGGCCAACCCAAGAAATGGTTGACATTTTACAGCCATAATTAATTATTAGTATTAGTTTCTATTTCAGAAATTTTTTCCAAACCTAATATTGAAATACCATTACTAGTTACTGAACCATAACATTATCAACACATCGTGTTAGCATTACAGAACATACCTGTATACATTAATGTGAACCTAGCAACAGGCCTGGGGTCACTTACGTTACTTTGTTTCCTTTCTATTGCTATTACATTTTTCCATGCAACTATGTGCTTTTGATTAAACATTCTGGAGTGCGTACAGGCGTATTATGTTACATATTTTAACGTTCCATTAAATATTACAGTTGTTCTCAACAACAACAACAACTCATTATTCAAGCAATCATCAATAATCTACAGTGACAGTAGAATTTCATCTAAATATACACTACAACACCAGGCATGGATTCTATTACAGACAATCTATTACTATAACTTCTTACTATTACTGTTACCAGGATATATATTACTGGGTTGTTATTACTATCACTAAATGTCAATCTATGCTATTTTTTAAGGGTCTGAACCCTAGAATTGCCTATGAGCTCGGTCTTTGTAATACTAGCTAAACATACATTTGTACACCATTTGAAAATCTGAGGTAAGAATATTTGTCCAAATTTGAACAAAGGGTCTTTGTGGCAATGTTGCCATGTGGCAATTGGCAATTTAAAAACTCAGAATTCCGCTCAAATCAATGCTTACTTTGAATTCACTACAGATTGCAGTTCCCACTCTAAGATAACATATATTGCCGGCCTGCACATATCTGAAACCATGCCCTTTGTGTGTGCTAGGAATGTGTCAAGCCATAGCCACCCCAATGGAGCATCCCAACAATTAGTCATTGGCTTGCTACTCCTGCATTGTTTCATTGAGCAGGTATTTCTGAATGCATCAAATGATCAGCCTATGGGTCTGTTCATGTTGTCTGAATAACAGGTCAGCCATTGTCTATACATTGTTTACAACCACTAAAAGTTGGAATAAAATGCAAACAAACCTGATATTTTGTAAGTTTGCAGCAGAAGATGTAATAGAACAGTAGTAGACTATTACTTTAGGATATATTACTATTTTGAAAAAATCTCATCTATTGCTATTAAAAAAAAATTATATTACCTTTTACTATTACCCCATGCCTGCACAACATGCCAGCCAGTATTATAGGGACACAACGACTCATTTAAGATTTGGAGTTTATAGTAGAATGCAGTTGTGCTGATTACTATCACATTGCCTTATCTTACTATTACTATTACATGGTGTTCTGTTGCATCTATTACTATTACATTGCCTTATCTTACTATTACTATTACATGGTGTTCTGTTGCATCTATTACTATTACATTGCCTTATCTTACTATTACTATTACATGGTGTTCTGTTGCATCTATTACTATTACATTGCCTTATCGTACTATTACTATTACATGGTGTTCTGTTGCATCTATTACTATTACATTGCCTTATCTTACTATTACTATTACATGGTGTTCTGTTGCATCTATTACTATCACATTGCCTTATCTTACTATTACTATTACATGGTGTTCTGTTGCGTCTATTACTATTACTTGAACAAATGTAGTCATTACTATTACAATTACAATGTAATTGACCCCAGGCCAGCCTAGCAACATGTGTTACTAATTAATATCTAGTGTCAGACAAATAATCAAGTAGCATGGTCTATTTGTAACAGTACTTTGACACGCAAGTATCAACTTCATTCCCTGACATGGTTGTGTATGTAACGCCTTCTGTAGAATGGTGTTTTCAGAATGTCTCCTTACTGTTGACTATAATCTTGAAACATAACGGACCATTGTGTTGACAGGAGTTGGGAAGTCCTGTCTGCTTCTACAGTTCACAGACAAACGGTTCCAGCCCGTACATGATCTCACAATAGGTAAGTTACCTATATACAGTTTGTATTTTACGAATAATTATTAAAGTTTTGTTTTCGGAGCAAGTAATAAATAAAAATATATGATTTAACCATAATTTTTCCACAGCCCAACATGTATTCTTATCAGCAAGCATCAACTGATGTAACTGTTTCCTGGTTCTGTTGCATATCTGCACTTAGCTGCCCCAGGTTCTTTAGATATAGATTTTTAATACTGAGTGGGAGCATTCTTTGTTGATGATAAAGATAAGGAATACATGGCAAAACTATTGGAAATGCCCACCCTATATTACGTTACAGGCATACTGATAACTATACCAAGCAAAGATAACATTGAAATAGAACAGTTCTTAAGGGTTGTGCATATATATTTGAAACATATTTTGGGCAGTTGCAAATTTATATAGTTAACTAATTTCACTTACATAAATTCACAAATTCACTTGCAGTGTTGCCTTGTTATGAGATGTTAGTACGCCTTTCAATCAGGTATAGGTACACTCTTATACACTGTATGGGCAGAATTGTGGGAGGCCATGATGATAGCGTGCATATTACATTTATTTTAAATATTAATCTGCGTCTGTTTTTACCAGTGACAACCAAACATACAATGTTAAATTATTTAGCTGCCAACCTAATTATGTAAAACTTGTACTCGTTCAGTTTGATATACATGTGGTTTGACAGACTGTTACAAATAATATTCAGTGGAAGTGGTGATTGAATCTGGAATTTAACCACACAGTATTGTATGCAGGGTTCTAATTTAGTGAGGGTCCATGGGTCCATATGCCGCTAGATTGGCTGCTGGACCCCCCCAAATCTGGGGGCCTTGACAGGCTCCTAAATTTTTTTCATAATTTGTAGTACTGCATCTACAGAATTGTACAGTCCCAGATTCCCAGCGAAGATAGGTACACTGCCAAGCTTATGAAGTGGCACAAAAAGAAACAGTTCTAGCCAATTGCTACATCAGAAACATTGCATCCCTTCCAGGTCACCTGTTTTTTGGGTAACTTCATAACAGCCATCAAGTTCTAGCTCAAAAGATATCACCCAACGGCAGCAGAACCAGGATTCAAATACAACACTGAACTGTTGAGAGACATAACAACCAAGTATAGCTTCCAGTTGGAACTAGCAAACAGGTAACAACTCCTGTCCAACCTCATTGAAGGCGATGCAACAGTGGAACAAGTGCGGCAACAAAACAAATCAGTATGGAAAGAAACATGTGACAAGATGCTCGGGAAGAGAACAAGACTGCACAAAGACTGGATTTCAGCTGAAATCTTGGGGAAGGTAACAGAAAAGAAACCGAGAAAAGCAACAATAAACAACAACAAGACAAGAGCAGCCAAGACAGAAGTACACCGCCTGTATACAGAAGCCAACAAAGAAGTAAAAAGAAGTGTAAAACGTGACAAGAAAGACTGGCCAGCCAAGCAAAAGAAGAAGCAGCAGGACAAAGAAATCTTGAAGAACTGTATGACATTACACGGAAGCTACTCTTGAGTGCCGAATAAATGTCCCTATACGCGTATTTATTTGATTTTAACATTTGTGCCAGCCTATATTCTCCGATAATCGTGGCAAATTATGCAGGGTATAATTTTAGGAGAGCAATTGTTCTCACTCCTTGTTGCTAGCGCTAATCAATCATCCAAGGCGCGATAAAATCCCTTGCTCCCAACTGGAGCTGCATGTGGCTCCCTCTGACGGCTAAGTTCTCATCCTTTCAAATGACAGTTGTGAATTTAGCGGTATCCAGTGCTTCTGAGGATTTTAGATTTTGATCCCGAAGTGCTAGACCGTTTAATTTTCATGATTAGATGAATTGGTCAGAATCCTTAGTTCTCTGGAGCTCGACATGGTATATTATTAATTAAAACGCCATTATCACCGCGTAAACTGACCGTAAATGGCCACCGTGTGCAACGCCTCAAATTGGTCATAACCGGCTGGCGGCGGTTTCCCAAGAAACGGGCTTGCGTATTCAATTCAATAAAACTTTAATGTCCATTTAAAAACAGAAAATTTCTCGGTTTTAGAAAATGTGGTTACTATATCTGCGGTGATGCGAATGTGCACAAAGTTTATGCATATTCGGCAGAAAAAGCCCAAAATAACCCATGATCCGCGTAGTTTTCTAGGGACGCCTTGACATCACACCAAGTAAAAAAAATTGCTTCGGCGCTAAAAATGACAAATATACGAGTGACTTTTTCGCACTGTACTATTATTTGTTTTGAACAATGTGCCACCCTATACTGTTATTCGGCACTATACTATTATTAAATTTGACCGATATGCCACCCTATACTTTTATTTGGTCTATACATTTATTTGGCACTCGAAAGTAGCAGGTACACATTGTAAAAATGTACAACATGTTATAGACAAAACTGGACAGGTGTTGACAAACCAAGCAGACCAACTCAACCGATGGAAACAGTAATTCGAAGAACTACTAAACCAACCTTAACCTGATGAGCCTTCAGATATACCTCCGGCAGAAACACCACCTCCCATCAAAACAGAAAGTTAGGAAAGCAATCCTGCAGTTGAAGAACTGGAAAGCACCAGGTCTAGATGGGATTCCACCAGAAGCAATGAAGGCTGATACAGAGACATCAGTGGACTGTCTTTACCGGCTCTTTGCGAAGACCTTGGTTGAAGAAGACATTCTGGACGGGCATAACGTTACTGTCAATACCAAGAAAAGTGTTCAACAGGATTCTTCTGGAAAGAATGATAACAGAGGTTGACAGACTATTGCGGGAGGAACAGGCTGGCTTTCGGAAGGAGAGGTCATGCACAGACCACATAGCTACTCTACGAGTGATCACTGAGCAGTCCCTGGAGTGGAAGGAGAGGTCATGCACAGACCACATAGCTACTCTACGAGTGATCACTGAGCAGTCCCTGGAGTGGAAGGAGAGGTCATGCACAGACCACATAGCTACTCTACGAGTGATCACTGAGCAGTCCCTGGAGTGGAAGGAGAGGTCATGCACAGACCACATAGCTACTCTACGAGTGATCACTGAGCAGTCCCTGGAGTGGAATTCTCCTATGTACATCACTTTCGTAGACTTTGAAAAAGCTTTCGATAGCATCGACTGTACTGCCCTTTGGAAGTTACTCGCACATTACAGTATCCTGGGAAAAGAACATCAGACTGATCTGTACAACGTATGAACCATCCACTTGCCAGGTTTTCCACAGCGGCTCCTTGACTGAACCCTTCTTCATAATATCAGGGGTCTGCCAAGGATGTCTTCTGTCACTATTCATGTTCCTGCTGGCAGTTGACTGGATTATGGCATCAACAATAGAAGGTTGCCAGCAGGGAATCCAGTGGACACTCTCCAAACAGCTAGAGGATCTTGACTTTGCAGGTGACATCGCACTACTTTCACATTGTCATGACGACATGGACACAGGCGACATCACTGTATGAGTCTGCTGCAAAATTGGGTCTGAAGATCAGCAGAAAGAAAACTAGGACTATGAGAGCAAATCACATGAACTTGAATAGCATCCAGTTGGGACAGTCCTGGGGTCAGCTGGAAGTTTTGTTCTGAGACAGGGCCACATGGAGGAAACTTGTGCTCAATCTGTGCTCCAAACGGTGTACAAGGGTATAAGTCATAACAGCCTGACTGATTGACAGGCAGTTAAAAACACATTATACAATTAGCCTGCCTGCACTTGGCCAGACATAAAATTTTACATAAGAAGAGTTGTTTCACTATAATTTATATTTAGCAGTGTGACATTAATACGACTGAAGGATAATTAACATCCCATTTTAAGACCTTAAATACATGCTCAAAACTTGACGGCTTCAGAACCCCTAGCAAATTTTCACCCGAAAGAATTCTGTTCTCATACCTAGTTTTTCATGTCCACATGATTGGTCAAAAATAACTGAATGCATTTTTTTTCAATCAAAGGTTAGGTGTTCGTCTAAAGTATATGACAGAAAGCAGCAGAACAAGTACACACAGTAACATTTATATTACATTGCTTTTTTTATTTAGCTGTTTTGGGCTTTTGGCCCCCAGTTTTTGTGGTGGACCCATAGATTTGGGCGAAGTGGGGGTCCAACTGGCCCCTAATAATTTTAGGCTAAATTCTATTCTATGTTATGTATGATGTACTACAATGTTCTTTTAAAAATAAACTGTGTATTGTATGTAGCAACTCTGCTTGAAACAAATAACACTAGACGGTTTTTTTTTGCATTTACTATTCATGTATTATTTATCAATGGGGATGACATGTTTATTTATAATCCTGATGAGGTTTCGATCTTTGTCTTGTTCACTTGGCAGGTGTGAATGATACACTTGACTAAACATGCACAACTGCAGTTGCAACTGTTCAATTACTATGAGAAATATAATTATTCAGATCAAATCAATACTAATTTTAGCATGTTACCCTGGCTGCATTCACAAAACCACAATATAATATAACTGAATGAATGTTATATATTTAAACTGTAGTATAAGTTTCCAACATTCTATTTCAGTATTTTTATCGTGGAAAAACAACTGCTCGTTGCCACTAAATGGGATGGTTTAATTATGAAATGGATCATATATACATAGAGTACAGGAAAGAGTATCATTGCAAGTTATGTTTGTATTTATTTTAAAGTCTGTCTCATCTAAGGTAACTTTTTCTAATGTTTTAGGTGTGGAGTTTGGCGCTCGTATGATCACAATTGACGGCAAACAAATCAAACTACAGATTTGGGACACTGTGAGTTAATTGAATATTGTCCTTGTTGTGCATGCATACATTGTGATTTTCGCTATAAAATATTGTTATAAATATATGTGATAAAAACAGTTTTTTAGTGTGTTATAAACTGGTGTGGGCAGTATCTTACTAGTCTGTGTGGGGTATTTTAATAAGAAATCAGTTGTGCAGTGTTACCCTTTTGGATTTTTCTATATAAGACAATTACATTTTATATGCACTAATGCAGGTATAGTAATCATATCCTTCATGGAAAAGACTGCCACCAATTTGTAGAATACTTATTAATTGTGGGATATGTTGTATTCCCAACCAACAGTTTTTCGGAAAATATGTTTATGGTTTCCACAATCACACATGCGTGGATAGTTACGCAGCTTGCACTGTTTGCATGGTTTGTTGCTAGGCCGGGCAGGAGTCATTCCGTTCTATCACAAGGTCATACTACCGCGGAGCAGCTGGAGCTCTTCTAGTCTACGACATCACAAGGTCGGTAGCCATCTTGTATGCAACTAGTTGCATTAATTGTAAATTCTTGATTATGGTATGGTTATACTTGTGAATTGATTGAACTTCATCACTTTGTGAAAATGTATGTTCACTGCATTTTTTTTCCTTTTTTGACACTGTTGCAAGATATGTTGATGTCATCTACCTTTGAAGATGGACGTTATGAATAGCACAGATTGAGAAGATGATTTTGCCAGTGTTGGGAATCGGGTAGAAAAATGACTAAAATTGCAGAAACTTTCTGGATAATTCATAGGTATGATAAATCCAGTGATATTTTTAGGAGCAGTTGGTTGTGTGAATTATTGATACTGAATATGCTGTGCCTCATGGATTTAACAAGATTTATCAATATTGCCATCCAAGGCAAAGGCCCAGATGGCAAGTGGATAAGAAAGCCATCGAGAGTCCAACATTTTTAATCTATGTGTAATCTGCCCTCCTGAGATATGTGTCAACTTTGTTTTTAAACATATTCACGCTGCTAGCAGTTACACAATCTGTAGATAATTTGTTCCATTGATTGATTGTCCTCTGTGAGAATGAGTACTTCCTGATATCCAATCTACACTGATCCTTTACTAATGTTACCTCGTCCTGTAGTTCTATTATCTTTTTTCAGTGAGAAAAAAATATTTCTATCAATATTTACATACCCATTCAATATCTTAAAAACTTCAATTTGATTTCCTCTTAACTGCCTTGACTCTAGGATTGTTAAACCACATTCTTTCAGTCGTTCTTCATAGCTAAAATCTCTGGAATCATTTTAGTTGCTCTCCTCTGTATTCATTCAAGCGTATCTATATCCTTCTTACGATAATGGTCTCCAAGCTTGTAGTGTGCAGTACTCTAAATCAGGCCTGACTATTGCTTTATACAGAAGTATAATTACCTTTTTTCCTTTTGGATGACTGGAGGTCTGTAGCATAAATGTAATGTTTGTGTGCACAGTATAAAGTGCACTATTATGTGTGATGGCTGACAGTAAGTGTAAACTTTGGAAAGAATTTATGGATTGTTAAGTACCAATGAGTATGTGACACAAGTAGAAATAATGTGGAATTTGTAGACACAGGCAATTACAGAGACAAAGGCTTCACTGTAATGTTAATGCATGACTGCCCTGGAGTAATCCATGTGACTAATCTCTCACAATGACGTCACTAGTCATATGTAAAATACCCCAAGTTGCTGTTACTGACTGAAAACTATAAGTGTAGTTATCCTGCATGACTCTGTATTTTGGATGTTATGCCAAAGAAACGCATCTTTGTGAATGTTATGAGATAATCCTCATAAAAAGGTTGATTAGTCTACCTTAAGGTTTAAATTAATGTGAGACTTTGATAAGAGTTTGGTAAATAACAAATGGTAATATTCACATAGGTATATCTATTTTGTAATTTATGCCATACAGTGTCAGTTATATGTGTTGTATATTATGTAAACACTTGTAAATGAAAAAAAGTGGTGTTATTTTATATGGATATTAGCAGATTGCACTTTGATTGGTGGTGAGACGTTAATTGTGGGACCAAAATAGAATGTATGTCAGCGTCGATAAAGAAAGGTTGAGACATTGGAGGTAGCTTTATGACTTGTCAAAATATATAGCTAGCTGCATTATTATCAGCACATAATGCGGGATAGCCACCATTTGTTTAATAAAAACAAAAATAACAAATGTTGGCTGAAGAAGCTATGGTAATTCAAATTGATTGATTAGCGTACATATTCTAGCATTCAACATTAGAAGCTTCCAAGACAGAGCATTATTTATGCACAGGTCTATTTGTGTTTGTTAATTGGGGTTCCTCTTCCTCTGTATTTCTAAAACCAGAAAAGACCTGTCTTCCAGAGATGGGTTACTTTGGAGTACTGCCTAGTTAATTCTGTAGTTAAATTGTGCGCTGTTGTTGGTTGTAGGCGGGACACTTTCAATCATCTGACATCATGGTTGGAAGACGCGAGGCAACACGCCAGCTCTAACATGGCCATTATGCTTATAGGCAACAAGAGGTGCGTGTTTCTTGATCAAGTGTCGTCCTAGGCTCACATTGTACATTCGCCTATGGCTAACATGCATTAAGTTAGGCTAAAAAGACCTTTCACCAATTCGGCTGGTACCACCGGAGGAGGTGATATTGATCATAATCTAACTTTGCGACTGCTGTATGTAATAAATTTGTACCAAAATTGGAAGCCGTTTTGGCCACAATGTTTATACAAATGCACACACACCGAGACTGATAATAAATTGGAACTTCAATACCAAACAATGGCATCAACGACGTTTGATTACACAATAAAGTTTACAACGATGATTCGTGTGATGCACCAAAACTTGTGGTCAGATTTGTTGTTTTGTTAAGCTCTATGAATTTAGGGACATGGTCAGCCCTGATTTTCATGACAACTGTTTATTTCACAAATGGTACAGACTTCATGGTAGTATTCTATCATGTACACAAATCGTTACTACTCGGAGAAGTGGGCACTTACTTTTTCAGTAAACCTTTTATCTTGACCATTCGTTCTTAAATTCTCGTACATTTTGTTGTTGGTTTCCATGGCAATTGTCTGCGTTTGTCTGTGTTGGATAGTTCATTCGTTCAACTCAAAAAAATATGCTTCTATGGATGTTAGCCTTATGTAGCTACACCCCTGTATTACTACATTATACTGTCATTAGTAATTAATTGGTAATGGCGTATTGAGTCCATGTAAAATATTTGTTCCAAGAGCAAATTTTTTTTTCGAAAATGGAAGTCTGTAAGGGTTTAAATATATATATATATATTGAAGAGAACACATGTACTACAGTGAGAATTCACTCAAGCATGCAAGGAGGTCAGACAGGTCATGCATGAAATCAAGTCAACAAATTATGTAAGATTGCCCAGATTTGCATAATAGTGAGGTTCAGCACGCCAAGCTTGTCACATGTGTGCTGGGTTTTTCAAAGGATTCTGCATACCAATTTTTAATTGACCCATGCATGCCGTGTAAAATTTATTCTACACTAAATTTACTACAAGTTCATTGTAATTTTATGATGTTTCTACACCTTGTAGGCATGAATTAAACATTTTGACATACAATTGAACCTTTCTAACATCAATGTGAGATATTAGAAGGAGTTTATCTAATGGATACAGCCTAAAATTAATTGACTCAAAATGGTGTGCTTGTGTCATTACTTTTATGTCTGTGATATTGTTAGATTTGGAAAATGGAAGACAATCATTTTGTATACTAAGGCTATGCTGACACATTTATTATGGTAGTGTATTTATTTATGAGAGCTTTTATGCAAAAAAACGTTAAACTGTAACTTGTGGGCCTACATGTGGCAAAAATGAAATGTTCATTACCGATGATGCCCAGTGTACCAATGATATAGAACCATGTTATTGGTTAGTTATAAAGCTTTTTACGTTGCTTGAAATGGAACAGACAAATCCAACTGCAAATTGTTAACAAATACATATTATAATACGATATTATTTTGGCAGTTGTTTCATTCCGATCTGCAAGTTATAGGCCTACCGGTATCAAGTTGCTGTACCTCATATTGACTTGTACCATTTGGGACGTGTGTGTGTGTGCGTGCGTGCGTGCGTGCGTGCGTGCGTGCGTGCGTGCGCGCGTGCAGATAACATTTTCTATACGTACACATTATAAGTTTGGAGTACTGAACCTCTTTAATATTTCACTAAATTTTAAGATAAGACTAGCATGTCCAGATTAACCCCATAAAAATAAGCTGGGTAGATCCATGGTTGTGGGTTTGCAATAAAACAAAATCACTTGTAAATCATGAGGTACACTACAACACTAAACAAATTATTTTGGCTAAAATTTTGCTAAAATCAAACGTGATGTTTTGGCCAATGTTGGTTAAATAAAAAGTAAGTTGGCTTAAAAAACAATCACTGCCAAATGGCTAAAAGATGAAATATGTTAGACTGAGTCCAGAAATCTGTGTGCATTTGAATAAAATATTGCAGCTTGTATTTATTTGTTTATTTGAATTTGCGCTGTACCTTTTATCTCGTCTTGACTTTCCAGTGATCTTGAGGCTCGCAGAGATGTAAAACGAGAAGAGGGCGAGGCGTTTGCACGAGAACATGGCCTCATCTTCATGGAGACATCAGCAAAGACAGCCTCGAATGTTGAGGAGGTAATACATAATTTTTTATTTCTGAATTGTATGACAGAATAAGTTTGATAGGTTTGTTTGTGTTATGCCCAGGCATATGTCCATAGCATTCCAATTCAGTATACAGAGCTAAACGATATCATATTAAAAATCACAGTAGACAATGCATAATTTACTCGGTGTAGAACATGTATGGGAACTGCAGTATCCATTGCAATAAATGCTTGAGAGTCATTATTCAGTTACATGAAAGAAATCAATTACAGCATAATTAAAAACCAGAACCAGTTACATTATTTATCTGTAATCAGTTATAATAATGTAATTAGACAAAGACATTTCAGTTACAGTGTACACTTAATTTGTTTACAGGCCTTCATCAACACAGCTAAAGAAATCTACCAGAAGATACAAGATGGGGTATTCGACATTAACAACGAGGTTTGTTTCGACTTGCATTGTAACTTTTTTTTCCGAGCATGTGTCCTGTTTGTGATGAGATTGTACAGTTGGTAAATCAGTTCTTTGCATTACACCAGATGCTGGTATTAAATACTTTGAAGGATCGACCTGATTTCTTGGAATTTGAAATGCCAACTTAATTACCACTCAAGAAACCTGTGTATTCTTTCCAAATACTTTAGCCAACTCTCTTGGCCTTCGTCGGTGGAATGATATTGGTTATGTGGCGTGCCCGTAGCAATGCCATAATATTCAGATAGAATACAAAAGTGGATAGGTAATTAAGATGTCAAATGTTTGAAAGTTGTTTTGCGTTTTGTAAATTTACTTGTGATCAGGAGGGCAGAGTGTGGAGCCAACTTTTGATGTTTTACAGTGAGATCCTTGCACCAGCATGCACAATTTATAATTTAGCAGTTATCTATGAAACAGAAACAAAATAGTTAATGTCATATGATGTGACAGAAGTACTGTCTTTCTCACCAAACGAGCAGCTTAATAACATTCAGTTCCAATTTTTCGAATCATCAACTTTTTGCTGAATATGTACTTCAGTGCAAACAAATCTTGGAAACGAAACACGCAGGTAACCAAAAAATGAGTAAGAATTGTTATCCATGATGTGTTTTAATTTAGGTCCCTTGACTACAGAACTGGTTACAGAGGGTGAACATGTAATATTTTACTTTCAGGCGAATGGTATCAAGATTGGTCCACAACATTCCCCGACTAGTGGTGGGCTGCCAGCAAGTAGTCCCGGTGGTAACCAGGGAGGGGGATGCTGTTAATTTGTCAGTGGAAGTCGCTATGCAGATGACTCTGCGACAGAGATTGGATTCTGTGGTGGGGAAATGTGACAGTCGTGGCATGGTGAATGTGTATGTTCTGTGCCGGTGATGATGTCGTCGTGAAGAGTTCTTGGCGTATGTCTCTTCAACTGTGGGCCTTACGGTCGGTTAATGCTTTCTGTCTAAGACAGTAACTTTCCTCTAAAGAATATTGCAAATGCAGCATATTGATATCTGCTATTACTGTGCAGTTTGCCTATTTCAGTCACCAGATTTAAACATCACTTTCAGGTGTGCCATTTAATGCCTTTGTGACAGCACGATATCTGCGATTTGCCGACAGTTTAGACAAAACATTTAGCCTCACCGCAAATGCAATACTTGAGTTGTGGGTTGTAAATATATTGACAGTGTGGTGGTCTAAAGGCTTGTCTTGTCAGCTGTTGACATTGTGGAAGCACACTGCCCATTCGTGTCTGTTCTCATGCTACATGTGTCGACAGTATTGCAATGGAACATTCAAGTATATTTTGACTGTGTTCTTGCTATTTATGCAGGTTGACAGTATTTGTGTATGGCATTTGCTGATGGCAAATTTGCACACTGGGTTTCAAACAACGTTTTAATGACACATGCAGAATAGAAAATACTGATACATCTCAAATAACAATTCCTCACCCATGACAGTCATATTGCTACTTAGTATTTTATAGTTATTTTAACTTAACAGTTAACAGACACAACATGGGATGTTGTTATTTCTTTCCTACAGTGGTAAATGTGTATGCAGGGGAAGTTGTATCTTGTTTAATTCCGATGGCGTCACGGCATGGGACACTGCTCGTTGCAACTCATCCGTGCTGACACGAGGCGCAGCCCTGGCGTCATCTAGCGGACTGTACAGTTAACACCTGTTGTCAATTACCGTAACTAAAAACACTCGTTATGTGTCCGTTTGTTGGTTCGTTCGTTTTACGTGTAACATTTTAGAGGCACTTGCTGATTGCCGTAGTGAGAGTGCACACACGTTTGCAGTGGAACTATTTGCTAGGGAGTAGTAGGAAGACGTGTTTCGGTTTTTTAAACGGTTGATTATTAGGTAAATACCATACATTGTGTGTACATTTCAATCTTCATTTGATGGTGGCACCCGCAATATCAGCGCACGGGAATAAAATTATACATGTACAGCTTCTACGCGGCACTGGCTACGTACATCACCAGTTATAATCTACAAAGATGGTGCGTGTTATTTATGCTTCAGCCATTAGTTGTAGCGCACATAGATTAAGCCGATCGCTTGCTGGCTCACCTAGTAGATAACTCGCGTCTTCAGTGATGCCATTCATACCACAACCTCCGTAGGTGTGCATGTGTTACGTACAGTGTAAATGGTGTATTGGTGTCGTATGTGATAAATATGCATGTGTATTACAGAGAAGTTCGCCAGAATTCGTCTGCCAATTCACATTTGATGGTGTATGTGAAGTGAATTGGTGTTGAGCTGCCTCGTGCAGTACCAACGGCAAGGCTAATGTGATACCGAAAGCAGTCGAAATAAAGCTATTTATGTCAGCAGCGTTGCGTCCGTGTGCGGTGTTTTGGTTTTTGGGGATTGCTCGTGAGAGTAGGAGAAACACCGAGGGCGATATGAACCCTAGCGGCGACCACCGTCAGTGCGTGTACAGCAAGGTCAGCCAGGCATATTGTTCTTAATAAAGGCTGACTACCCGGTAGTTGAATTTCCACCTTCTTGATTTAGGCAGAGCCCTTCATAGTTATCTGCGAAGAGCTCTGGATCCAGGCTCCCACCGTGACACCTAATGTCGCTTGTATAAAAGCAAAATCTTTATGTTACATGATTATAATTATTACCACAATACAAATTTTACCCAGTGCATTCTGGTTGCATCGTCCTTGTTTTGATGTAGCCATCTGGCGATCAAATGTAGCAGAATAACTGTTGACCGGCAGGTGGCACAACAAATTGCGTCGAGACCGTTTCTCAGATATAAATCCATCATTAAGCTGACTCCGTCGTTAGATTTTATGCTTTTGAGCTGATACAATCTCAGTGAAATGAAACCGCAATTGTTAAAACATTAAAGCGAAACAAACGCCATGATTTGGAGGCAATGCACCTAAAAGAGATACTAAAAACCTAACCACTGGTTTACTCAAAGTGTGTTCTTAAAGTGGGAGATTCCAATCATATCACCAGGTGACTGACATGTTAACCAGCGAGACCGATAAGCACATGCGCAGTTCTATGAAAATCGAGTAACCTACACTATTGTGACGTATTAAGGGAGGCCGGCATACACAGAACCAACGCAGTCTCAAACAAACGTGTTATTTTGTCAGAAAGAGGACTAGTTTAGTAAGCAAAGGCCAAAATATATTACATAAGTTGAGTTTGGACGCAACCAGCACAGCCATATCGTATTGTCAAATACAGGAATAGGTGTATGCAAATATATTTTCATTTGGCGAGCGAATTTTGTTGACTGTGACACTCGTTACGTAGGGTTATCTATAAACTATTATAGGTACATATGCGCAAAACCACGCTTGTTTAAATTACAAAGGTGACAGACACACGGGTTCAAAATCCATTATTTGACTTACTCGTGAGTTTTTGTTTCAACTCAACAACTGCAGCGCGGCACGTCATTTACTGGATGCACTAATAATGCCCTGCGTTGTCCAGCAAACCACACAGATTGCCGAAAGTAATACTAAGCACAACACCATACACAAATACTTCCTTGCATATTTCAAATTACTGCATGCCATTTGTGTCTGAACAGCTGCTCATGGTTTGGCACATTTCCAAGTCCGCTTCACACCGACAAAGTTCTGTTAAACTACGTCCCGTGCTCGATATTATTATTATTATGTGAACATTATGTGAACATGCTGATGTGCATTTGTTCATTACGCTTGGTTTACTGGGATCCACCCGATGCAAGTTCCGACAACTGTGACACCAGTTCGTTGTCTTCTTTTATGCTGTCAAGCTTACGACGGTCTGGAACTATGGGATGACAAAATATGATCCTGCTCACATGCAGCAGATTGCCAATAAGCTCTTCTGATATGTTCTGTCTAAGCTCCAAGAGTTGGTGGTAAAAATTCGATCCCTCTGTCAATGGCTTTTGCTGAATAAGGTCCTCAAAATGCTGTGTGGTTGTGTGATGTTGACACACTTCTTGCAGAAAAGGCAGACATTACAAACGTCCATTGGTGATATCAGAAGGTTTGCTTCGAATTCCAAGATCACATAAGTATATATTTTAACATTATATTATGCAACATCATAGACAATGTTAGATTCGTAAACGCGTGGACAACATCGCATCAAAGGTGCTTAAAAAAATTTCCGCAGTTTTCTGTTATCGTTATTTATCCTGACCAACATTTACACAGCAAGAACAAAGGTCATGCAACCATACACCATCAAACTTAGCATGACCGATCAACATATATGTTTCAAAAGTGCAGGAACTGAGATGTGACAACAATGTTATATCATTGTCCATTATACAGTTTATCAGTAATATTATATAACATATTTAAAAACCTGATGTGTGGCGCGTTTGAACTACAGTAGAGTCATCACGTGTAGCGTGCGCATGCGTGACCATTGAAATATTGGATGTGTACAGTGTCTGGTATCAAAGTGGGCTAGCTACTTGTTGCGTTGAGAAATTCCATTGTGACAACAAATGCTATGTGTGCGTCATTGTAGGCACGTTAATTTGACAACAACGAAACACGATCTTCTTGTGCACGGTTAGAAGATACACATTTCGCTGACGATATTAGCTTCCAACTCCCAAAAGGACGTCCAAGAGAAAACTGAAAAACATAGAAAACAAAGACAGTTGGCCTCAATATACGCTCCACCAAAACCAAACGCGGGAAATTGAAGACACTTAGCATGGAAGCACCGCTGTAAGAGGGGAATGGTAGAGGCGGTGGCCGACTTCTAGTATCTTGGCAGCTTCATCTCGGCAACACTGAAAACAGAAATTTCCACAAGGATCGGTATCAACAGGTTCACTAGCATCTGGAAATTCACTGTCCTCCACAACAAACGGAAAAATACAGATACAACGTCCGTTGAGTGTTACTGTATGCTTCAGAAACCGGAAGGACCTACAGGAGTATTTAGAGTCCAAGTTGTGAAGGAAAATTCTAGTGTGAGCGAAGAGGATTGCTGCGGAGGACGTGGATACTTTAGTGCTGTCCCTAATTTTGTTCCAACCGCTATAAAATATCTGTTTATTATCATTATGCTTTAGTTCAGACATGTTGAGTATCATTTGTATCTTGTTTATATAGTTACCACATGTTGCTTACATGAAAAACTGATAACACTGATATTGTGTTGGAATTAATGTAACATTCATAATATCTGACGTTCATAATTTTCTCTAAGCTCACTTTTTTACCACTTCTGTTGCTTAATCTGGAAGTCCCCAAAACGTTTTATAGATAGGTGGCTGACGTGTTCTCAATTATTCCTTACAGTAATTCGCATGCGGTTGGGTATGTTGAAGGTTGTAAGGCTACGTATGTATGACACATATCCGAGCTACCCTATGCCACAAAACAAGTACAACAGGCGGTCATTTTAAAATCCAAAATAGCAGTCATAACATTAGTAAAAACGTGATATCAAGTATTGCTACGCTTAGTGGCGTTATAAGAATACTTCCTGAAAGTCATTAAGATTATGCCCTGAAATGAATATGAACCGCAATTATGCTCCACAAGCTGACATAGTAGTTGGTAGTGTTGGTGAATACTGAAATGTGTGTATCGAACAGTAAGCTAGATGGTACTCACGTTTCAAATTGAACTTCTCATGTTGACACGGTTTGTTGACAGCAAACTGGGGAGGTGTGTTCTGATTAATCATTTGGCTAATGGTGTCCGACACAAGTAGGACATCCTAAGGTGAAGTTGTATCGCATTTCGCGTGACCCATCTAATGCAAATACAAATTAGCGCTCGTATTAAATGCAGGTTACGCAAACAGCGGAACAGATCTTTTTATGTCAGAAAAGGGGGTAAATTTATTTTGGAGAGGTGATTATCGAGAAGATGTAGTATGTGCGCAATAAATGAACGCTACTTGATGTAGCCAGGGGGAAACAGTACTTTGGTACTTTATTTGATTATTAATCTGTTAATCCCATTTCACTTGGGTCTTCCTCCCCCAATATGCTCTGTTCACTCTATACTCCGATGTTCCGTTTGCTCTATGCATTGATGTTCTGTTTGCTGTACACTCTGATGTTCTGCTTGCTCTATACTCCGATGTTCTGTTCACTGTACGCGCCGATGTTCTGTTCACTATACTCTGATGTTCTGTTCGCTCTATATTCTGATGTTAAGTTTTCTCTATACTCCGATGTTCTATTCACTCTAGGCTATGATGTTCTGTTCCCTCTATTCTCTGATGCTCTGTTCACTCTCTATTCCGATGTTCTTTTCACTCTATACTCTGATGTTCTGTTCACTATAAACTCTGATGAGCTGTTCAGTCTATACTCCAATGTTCTGTTCGCTCAATTCACCGATGTTCTGTTTGCTCTATACTCCGATGTTCTGTTCGTTCTATGCTCCGATGTTACCGCTTCTTATCCGTAGCTCTCTCAGTATATTTCGGTAAAATCTGAAGTCTATGCTACTGTTTCAATGATTAAAATTAATATCGAGACATTTCATGTTTGATATATTCAGTAAAAGTATATTTAAGTGTCAGCTGATATACATTTTTGTGCGTGCGTGTGTGCATGAGTGAGTGCGCGCGCGCGCGTGCGTGCGTGTGTGTGTGTGTGTTCTTAATTTTCCTATATTTGTAGTGTAGGGTTACCTGGAAAAAAACGGCCCCTGTAGGTAAGACGGTCCCCACCACGTACGCAAAATATAAAACTCTGAACGTCCCCAAATCTGGTGCAAAATGAAGCTAACTTCTATTTGATACACACCCCGAAAGCTCAGCAACAAGAGACGGGCGTAATTAAATCAGTGTGTTTTTAAACTGTTACTGTGCACTATTATAAGCACTGATCTAATATTTTGCCAATAGTAAAATGATGAAACTCACTATAAAACGGTGTGAATCATTGATTTAATTGGTGACACAATAATATTATTAATCAGTTGCCAGGTGAAACAATACAAAATGGGCAATAGTATGTTGTGTTTTGCATACTTTGTGTTAAGACACATGTTCTGGGTCAAAGACGTTCCCTTTGTCTTATCCCACACGTACATGGTTACAATGTATCAAATGCATTACACATGACCATTTATGTTTATTACATTTAATATAATATGAGTATTGTACGATTTACGTTCTGCTAACCTGTAGGCTGTAATTATAATAGAATATTACTAAATCAATATTACATTATGTATGGATTGCAAGGTATGTATTATATGTTAGCTCTCGCTTAAATGTAACAACCATAACGGCCTGATATATTACTATCATACCTTTTGTATATATATAATTTTAGTTTCAGGCAATATTTCGTTCGTGTAAGCGAAAATCATGGGGAGGGTTTATAGACCGTGTTACCCCAGGCAGAGGACCGTCTTGCCCCAGGGATGGGGCAAGACGTCTTTTTTGGGTACACTTACTATTTTTCAAATGCAACTCAGCTAGGTTGTTTATTTATTGAAAATAGTTTTACAGTGGTTAATACACAAGTATGTCCATAATGTGGACACATTAAATACATGCTAAAGTAATTCAATGATGTACAATTTGAACGTTTTCCTTAGGGGGCCGCGCTGCCCCATGTGCGTATATTGTTTGTTTGAACTTTGTTTCATCGTGATTGTGAATACCAGTCCTCAAAACAACTATTTCTCATTTGTATTCAAGTATTAATGAAAGTATTATACCTGATTCTGGTCGACCCCCCCGTCGACACACTTTCTATATACTTTCTATATACTGTGTATATAACAAGAACACACTCACATACCTTGTACACTGATTTACTACATTCTTCGCCAAGACCAACATGAAGACATAGAGACTACATTGACGTTTGAATGGAATTGTGTACCCAATATGTAGATAACACTGTTGTCAGTCTACACTGACGTGTGCCTTCAACGATTGAAACACACAGACTTGCATCCATCGATTGAAAACGATTGAAAGACACATACTTGCATCCGTCGCAGCAGTTACACACCGGCCTGACTTGAAAACATTATACGTACCAAACCATCTTAATATATGTTTTACAAAAGGTGTATTATATATCTCGTCGAAATTATTTTACAAATCCCCACCAATCTTGCTCTGCATACTCAAAATAACAGTAAAGACCCTGATTTTCGAATAAAATGAACGCTAACAACAACGTTTACTTAATGTCCTGCGGACGGACATTTATTATTATTATGACGTCATGTGAGACAAACATGTATCGTAATAATGTACTTTACACCTGGTTATATTGACCGCAAGAAAAATATTCACCTAAGACGCTGATTTATATTTATACTCCACGTGCACTTTACTATGCTAAACATTACATCATTATTTAAACAACATCATGATTGTGACAACGTAATTACGAATACCGTTTAACAATTAAACGATATAAAAGTCTGATGAGAAAACATGATAGCATAAGTTAAGGAAATGTGTTACAAAAACAAGTACAACTGTCATCTTAAATTAAATATATTAAAAACGACTGACAAAGTGCTCGTTTTGAAAATAAAAGGATGATGTATATTTCTATGTGATGATTTCTATAATGCAATTTTGTAACGGGAAACTTGGCATAATATTAAGTTGTCAATATGATATGTTTTGGCAACTGTTGTTTCCTAGCGTTCGTTTAATTGTGTTGTTTTTCACTATGTGTGTGGTGTGGTGTGGTGTGGTGTGGCGTGGCGTGGCGTGGCGTGGCGTGGCGTGGCGTGGTGTCGTGTCGTGTCGTGTCGTGTGATGTGGTGTGGGATGGTGTGGTGTGGGATGGTGTGGTGTGGTGTGGTGTGGTGTTTGTGTGCGTGTGTGTAATGTGCACCATTTCGTACGCCACAATATTCACTTATATGCACCGACCACGTCTGCAAAGGTGGACTCTACCAGCGAGGGATATAACATGAGATATTATGTGAGTAATATACACTGGACTCAGGTGACCGGACATCAATTAAAATAGGTGATAAATTATGGGACGATGATACATACTTAAGTGTCGAACGAGTATCACTGCGCGCAGATAATAATAAATGAAATGGTTCCTAAAAAGTGACATATTAAATGACGGAACACTCAGATGAGGGAGACGATAAACGCGAAAACAATCACGTAACATTTAATAGCAGGCATGTATCGATTATATTATCTAAATTTAATTAAATGAACCATCGCCATGTTTTCTTCCTTGCACTTGACGGTTATAACAATCAAGTGCATATATACTCTCTTGCTCAGTGAAGTACGACCACTGCTGGTTTATTCAGAAAATTATGTGTAAGGTTTTAGAACAGTATAAATTATGTTGCGTCTGACAAACTCTGAAGACTAAAGACATACACGCGTGTATGCAATAAGAGAAAAGATGCTGTATCAGTATTTGCAGCTGTATCCTTTGTTTCTTACTGTTTATACACGTGTCTGTGTTTACCCTTCAAAGTGTTTGAGAACCAACATAATTTATGCTTTTTGAAATATTACTAACAATTTTCTGAATGATCGTACTTCAGTTAGCAAGATTGTGCATCGATATATACGCATACCTCCCCATCATACACCCTATGCGAATAAACCTGCGTTTCCCAATATGCTCGCAGCCATCAAGGTTGGCCCTCCCCCTATTATCCAACAGCTTCCGACGCCAATGTACACACTCCGCTTTAACGACACAAAGCACAATGGGAGTTGCTCCAAACACCGCCTTCAGCATCAGTGACATTCTACGGAACACACTTCGGGCGGCGTGAGATGTGTACTTTACTTGCATTCCGGGACCGTCTCCTTCGGCTCACACATCGGACTGTGCAGAGAGAGCGTGAACCCCAGCCCCGGGTGGCACTCGTAGCTGCCGCGCAGGACTTGTTCGCCAATGGTCGTGCACCGGTGGAACTTGGTGCAGTCTTTCGGACTGACGTAATAGCCGTCGCTCTGGCGTTCGCACGAATCACTCTCCGGGTGGAAGACTTTGGTGCACGGACACTCTCCCACTCGCAGCAGCATGCCCCTAGCGCCGCACATGTAGAAACCAGAGCAGGATGTTTCCGATGGGTACACGCCCGATCGCTTCTTTTTGCAGCGGCCATCGTCTGAAGTAGAAATATACCTTTTTGGTGCGCCGTGAATACTTGGAGTTTCCCAGAAAAGCATCGACTTTTATAACCAAGTAATAACAGGCACATCAATGAAATAGAAAAGCGAGATCCGGTAGGAGGGCAACGAAATGGTTTCTGGTTGGACTCGTATAACCTAACGTATAGGATAAGTGTTTGATGACAATTGCTTTGCAAGATTGTCACACTGGTAGAAGGGACATAAATATTGCAGTATGTATACAACATGGATAGGTAGGCAAATACCGCCAATGCGTTAGCCAGTGTTGTTGATATAACACCACACTCCCTATCACCAACACATATCGTTCGATCTTCCCGAGCGATGTCATATTGTGGAATAAATGCACAACAGAAATCAACACTCACCATCAGTTGGTGACTTTGCAAAATCCAGCAACACGCCTCTACAGTAAGCTGGTTCGGTCGTCGTCGGCGGTTGTGTCGTTGTCGTGGTGGTTGTCGTGGTAGTTGTTGTGGTTGTCGTGGATGATGTGGTTTTCTTGCCTGTAGTAGGTTTCGTCGTTGTTGTTGAAGTGCGCTGGGTGGCGCTGCTTGTTCGTTTCGGTGTCAAATCCTCCTTTAGTGGCGTGGTGATTGTCGTCGAAGATGGCGGGTTGGTAGTCTTTATGTCGAAGTGCGTAGTCGTAAGGTTTAGCATAGGTTTCATAGTTGTCCGCAGACTGCCGTTGACTCGGTCTGCTGCTGAGCCGAGATTGTTATCACTTTCAGCACGACCTGCAGTGGACAATAGACACAAATCATTAGACGAAATATATGAAAATCATTACTCGCTGTTGTTGTCGGGACGTGTGTAGTATTGCTGGCAGATCCATTACGAATGCCCCCGTTTTTTAGTTCAAGCGCCGCTCTCCCAGTTTCTGCGTGAGGTACAGTGTAAAAAGAGAATGCACTCACGCGTATTCACTAGATGGCGTGTTAGTTTCTTCGTGTGAAGAACCTGTGATTATGTCTACTGAAAACAGTGTTTACTTTATTGAATTGGCAAAAGTATTAATGATTGCATTTCAGACCCAGGCGGGTAGTGTTTAATGTTGTCGTGTTGTTTTGTGCATTCAACCGTATTAACAAATCACGTCAAACAGGCGTAACGTGATTGGTAGATTAATTTGTTTCTGCCGAACACTGCTGAATATTTTTATTCGGTTCAGATACTCAACAAGCACGAAATTTAGGCAGTATGTTGCACCCTGTTTAGCTGCTTTGACGTGGAATTAAAATATATAGCTGTACAAAGCCACGTTGACAGATGTCCGATATTTGGAAATTACGGTACACGAGGCCATCAGAATAACGTATTAGACAGGCCAAACAGGCGAAATTTAATAACTTAATATAATATTGCATTGTTTTATACAACTTTTTTTACAAAAACAAACATACTCAACACATTAATACCTGTTCCCTGGCCGTACAAATTACTGGCACCCAGCATCAGCAGAAAGTGCTATGTAAAAGGGTGTAGGCCAATTACGTTTTGTTGGCGCTATTGAGGAACCCCTGATCTGGTCAAGTTGCTAGCGGAGAACATAACTGTTCTCTTCATATTATATTTTGTTTGTGTCCCAATTACAAAATATTCTGGTTCAGCAACATCAACATATGATATACAAAATACCCTAACAAACGATACCGTCAGCGCCAGACGATGCGGTTGTCTGGTACACCAGGTGTCGATTACTGCGTCTGTTGTTGTGTGGGTGTGGATGGTGTGGTTGTTAGTATCCAATACACTAAGTGCTTGATGTGTTCTGTTTGCTACTCAGTGGTGGTGTAGACAGGGGAATTTGGGAAACGGCGGACAGAGACAGAGTTATCAAAGAATTTGGAGTATCTACTCAATGAACAATATAAATGTAACTAACAAGTTCTAAGCCTTTGAACCTTGACACTGGGGTGTCAGTTTTATTTATTTTTAAACTGTTTATCTAACGGCATTATATGTATATACACGGTGACAATAATTAACCACGATGAGAAATAGAAGCGATGCCATTATTAGTCCGCCTTTCTGACATATACGGTTGCGAAGACATCACAATAGATCTGCGTCGTGTCTAGCACTCACATGGCTACCTGTCCAAAGTATAAACGGGTGTTATGGCTATTGCGGCATTTGATATTGAATTAATGATAACCGCTGAATGATTTTGGAATACTACGTTTGTGTACAGTTTTTTTTCTGAAAACAAAATTATACTGTGAGTATTAGTTAATAATTTATCTTTTACCATGATGCTTATGTCTCTATGAGGTTACTGGTATCAGCAATGTGTTTGTTACAACCAACATGTTAGCTATGAGTCGTGACTAATAGTGCGATATTCAGCGCAAAGCCACGGAAACACCAGTTCTGATGAAAGTTAATAACATTGTGATAGTAAACTTTTACGTCATTATTTACATGGGAATATATTGTATTTTAAGAGTCATCTCACCTTTATTGTAGAACGTGTAGGCCACAACCCCAATTATGGCGCCGAAGATCACTAATCCGAGGTAGAAGATGTACTTCCAGAAGACGCAAGCCGGTATCTTCTTCTTTGTGGACGGCTCCAAGATGTATGTCTGCGTCGTCATTTTACCAGTAATGCTGGATATAGCGCCAGACGCACCCTTCGACGGCGACTTGGAGACGTCTCCCGATGCCGTGCTGCATCGCGACGATTCATTGATTGAGACGCCCACTGCAGGAAGTACCGCTTTGCCTTTCGTCAAACCGTCAATTTTAGTCTCCCCACGCAAGCTGCTAGCTTTCGATGAATTGTCCACATCCTGTTCGCTCGTTGACTTTGACCGCTTCTTTTTCCGTCCTGGCCGCGATTTATCTTTCTTTCCTTTCGGCGTTTTTGGTATCTTTTCTTTTCGGCGTTTATGTTTGCGGCCGTCTGGCTCGAATTCGTCAGCTGAGTGATAAGAGTGCCAAGGCGGGCCATTGTTAAACTGAGGAAAACCATCAAAAGACGATGAGCGAGGAAGTCCGCTGGCATCTTTTCTCGGTCTGTATACTGGTGCTGGGTCCTGAAACATGTGAGGAAAAGCACGGGTTATGTCCACATTCTTGCACAGATGCACATGTGTACTATTTTGGCATACCATAATTTAGAAAGGATGAAAGGGTTCGTGAGAGCGATTCTGTAGAGCGATTGTCCAAAGCGTCAATTTATTAGTTGACACATCCGGCTCAATGCATAATATCGTAGGGAATAACTACACATGTTTTCCCTTCCATTGCCATCGTCGTTGCTGACGGGGATACAGCATCTGCCTTTGTGATGACTTCTCGTCATGTCTCTCGCTCTTCTCTCCTTCTCTTCTCTCCTTCTCTTCTCTCCTTCTCTTCTCTCCTTTTCTTCTCTCTTTCTCTTCTCTCATTCTCTTCTCTCCTTCTCTTCTCTCCTCTTCTCTCCTTCTCTTCTCTCCTTCTCTTCTCTTCTCTCTTCTCTCCTTCTCTTCTCTCCTTCTCTTCTCTCCTTCTCTTCCTCCTGTCCTCTATACGCCTTCTATTCTTCAGTCAGTCCTTCCATCTTAGATATAGTTGTCGCTTTCTCCGACCGTTGTCTGCTTGGCAGCCTCTCGTCACCCTTTATCTGGACATGCCCTGCATGCCGTAGTGTCATCCCAACTAACTTTCTTTTGCGGTGCTTCTTCGTTCCAATTTTCCCGCAATCGAACCATCCTCCGTCTCTCGTCTCGGTTCACCGCACGCATTTTCCAAAAAATAGTTATGTTTGATTAGCTGGCACCACGTAGACTTCCATCAGTTTTCCCGTCAGGTGTTTCTTCATTTTCCTATCCCACATGCTTCGTTTCAGTCTCATGCCTGCTGTTGCTGCCTGCATCCTCACATGTACCTCCCGACCATTCCTACCATATTTGTTTCAGTTTCATGCCTGCTGTTGCTGCCTGCATCCTCACATATACCTCCCGACCACTCCCATCATATTTGTTTCAGTTTCATGCCTGCTGTTGCTGCCTGCATCCTCACATATACCTCCCGACCACTCCCATCATATTTGTTTCAGTTTCATGCCTGCTGTTGCTGCCTGCATCCTCACATATACCTCCCGACCACTCCCATCATATTTGCGCACTGTTCCTCCCACGTGTACACAATTATCAATTTGCTAAATCATCATTCAAGTCTCAACTATCTGAATGTCCTCAGATGTAACTATACTGATGACGCTCCATACGAATATTACTGCAACAGGATGCAGCATAAACACATTGACACGTAGTAATACTCCGAACTTATGCCACGTCAACTTGTTATTCTTTCAGCGCATGGACGTTCATAATCAATCTATTTACTTTGAAAGTTGCCTGGAACCGCAGTACCTTACGAAATTACAAACGATATCATTATATTACCTGACACTCAGAGTTATGGAAAACTGTCGTGTTCCCTTGCGCTGGACGTGTCGACGTATGAAAGACTCGTGATAACTTAGATCTGGCCGTGTCTGAGAGCCAGCCTAAAATGTAACTGTTCCGGGTGAATAATGGCATGCCTTCTCTGCGAGGAGTTACCGCTTGAGGCATCATAACCTTGTTGGTTTCCTTTGGTTGGTATCTTCATAACAAAGGTCGTTGTCGTTGTCGTTCTCGTCATTCGAAAGATGAGATCAACAAGCTGATTCCGGAGTCGTGATGAAACAAAGGCCGGGTCCTGATATTCCCAAGAAGTGCTTCTGGTTCCAGCAGTCGGTGATGCAGGAGACATGCAAATCATGCATGTGGATATCAGCAAATACTAGGAATTAGGATGTTGACTCGTCGTTGTTCTGTGAAGTAGTATCTTCTCCTCTCCACAATGGAGCCCAGTTGCCACACAACTGATATTCTATTCTCTTGACGCATGCATTGTGATACGTGGTACGTCGTATTACCATCTCGTGCACGTAATCATACTTATATTAATTACGTTACATGACCTGCTGATTCAACCGATTCATTAGAGAGCCATTACTCACAATAAAGTAAACGATCCGAATGCCTAAATTCTCCTGTTCTCATGGAAAGACAATACAGTAGTTTGTTCAGGACAAAACCGGATAACTTGATTCAAGATACATTTTGTGTCATGCATATTATTATTCATTCGGAAAGGGAATTTTAATTAATTACATTAATGTAAGGGGCATATATTTTACTCAGACCGCCGAAGAAAGGCAAATAATGCTCGACCCTCAATATCTATGCATGACAATAAGTATCATAACAAAATCATTTCAATGTGTGTGGCCAGTGTATTTAATGCTGGAGACTTAGCATAGCGTGATAATACACACGCGCGCGCGCGCGCGCGCACACACACACACACGCGCACGCAGGCACGTACGCTCTCTCGCTCGCACGCACGCACAAACACACGCAAGCACCATCGATATATCATATTAGAAACACATCATACAATGAACCACATAACTGGTCTGCTCCTGAACTTACCACCTTACTACATTATAATCTTGGACACGCTAGAGTCACTAAAATGGTTTACTCTTGGGAACCAGCCTGTCAATATTTGTCCAAACTAAGGGTTGATCTCAAAACACTGAGCGTCGTACATCGATGTATTTTCCCAAAAAACATCGTTTTTTTTGTCACATGCAGGCAGTTTTGCGTTACGAAGGCTGAATGCGAACGAGGTGTGATAAAGGGTACCGCTAGTAGGACGAAGTCATTTTAGGTCAGTGTAATTCCAAATTTCTTGTAGCAGTGGGAGGAGGTGATGTAATGTCGTACATTTTTTTAGATCATCATAATTGGCTGCAACTGCATATCGGAAACACGTAAGACTAATATGTTAGGATACCTTCATTATAACCGAAAGGTCGTTATGATAATTGTTTTACTTACTTCACAACACCGCTTTCCATATGTTTGTCAATATAACTTTTAGCAGCGTTGTAGTAACTGCCAAAGATAAGAATGCGTCATGTATATCAGGCATGGGGCAAATAACCTAACAAGTTAATTGATTAAATTACAATTAGCTCACACATTTTCAAATTAAATTAAATTAACAACCTCACAACTTTTTCAATAAAATTAATCTCACAAATTCTTCAATAAATTAAATTAACAATTACCTTAAATTGAATTAGTAAGTAAATCCATGTTGTGTTAGCGAAAATGTGCTAATATCATAAGTAGTAGGTGATTATATTGAAAATTAATTAAATATATTTTGAATTGAATATAACATTGGGGTGAGGTTTTTGCAGACTGCAGGGGATTTTCTTTTATGCTTTGGAATGTTGGGGCTTTTGCCCATGGAGAAATAACTGGTGTATAGAAAGCGAATCCAGGACAAATACACTATATATTACTAACATTATCCTTAAAATATCTATACCCTATTCCATCCTTACATTGCGTCTTCTTCTTCTTTTGGAATCAAGTTGAGAACATAATATTCTAACATCTAACTTTAAACTCACAAACTGAAGCATATATATTACGTTATGCACACAAGTCTTTTGGCCCCATGGGTTCAGTTGGCGGGAAGCTGTCAGCCCCAAATGTTTACTTTAGACAGATATCTCTAGAAGCAATACTTAGCCACCGTTTATGACCCTGCCTGTGGATATTCTATTGTTTAGGTGTTATATTTGCCCATCTGGTAGACTTAATAAATAAAATAAAATTCATTGAGTTAAGTCCATGCCTGATGCATATGTGAATGTTCATCACATATCTTTATCTCATGAGCATGTGCAAGAAGGAATGTAGACAACATTATTTTTATTGTTTATGCGCATAAGACAATAAATGATGTTCTGCCTCAACGCCTACATTGCAATGCATGCATTCGGTGTGTTCGGTTCGGGGCAGTGTCGTCGCGTGATAACCGGATGTATTTATTGTGCGATGTGTCCTGCTTTACACATTGAAATATCGTATCGACATTCATTATGTTTGCAGCTGTTTTTCAATGCCCCAGCTGTGGTGCTCCAAAATAAGCCAAGGTAGATGTGTGTATGCTTCAAACGCAATACCACAAAACGTGTAAATACCACAGAAAGTTGACTGAAATTACGTAATACCGAGACGAATTAAGTAACATGATATTGTGAGACGGTAAACAATTGAAGAATTGTTTCTGCCTTGCGACTATTATATACACAGTCATTAAAACATAAATGTATGGTTGCCATTTATCACGTATTAATTTCAACAGACGCCCACTATATCATGTTGTCGGGTATGCATCAAATTTGCGGGAACGACAACATGGGAAGGGCACATCTGGTTAGTTCTAGATAGCGTGTACGTAGGTAGATGTTGTACAGATAATGGTTGTGTAAATGGTAACAGTTTCAGTGCAAATGATCGAGATTGTGCGGGCCATGGAAACCGAGCAAGGCGCGTGTGCAGGTTATAACAAGCATAACTGATGTGCATGAATAAGGATGGTATCAATTACATAGGACAACAACAGGCATGTTGAAGCCGACAAAACACACAGCAAACACTTCTATGGACCCACCTGGCTGACGTCTGTCTTCATGCCATAGCGCCTCGCCATCACCAATACCAGCCAATATGGCTGATTCGAGCCGCCATTCACCGATCAGTTTCCAGAACAGGGGAGAAGAAAGTATCCGCGACGACACGAAATACTTCAACAGCCGAGATGACAGCGGTAAATCGGTTGACGTTCCGCCACACCTTCGCGCGCGGCTAGGTTTCACCGATGACGCAGCGCGCATGTGAGGCCGCCCACTCAAGCGAGTCTCCTCGTTCTATCAATCTGTCACCGGGTCGGGACGGTCGTAGCATAACCATCGATAGCTTGATATATCATGATCAACAAATTAATGTGTGACAGCATAATACGGGGAATAAACAAGTTTAGGTATCCAGCTATGTGTTCTGATTAATGCAAGCAGTGTCATTATATGTCTGCAGTGGAAATTAATAGAGATATTGTGTGCTAACGATTTCGATGATTTATTGAAAATGTAATGACACTAACTTGTCTAACTGCTTGACAGCCAGTGTAAGCCAAACACTGTTTTCGCATTATTTATGTTACGATAATTTTTATTTGTATAAAGCTTTGCTACATTAATAACTTAACATCGTTGTCCAAAACATACGTGTGATATTAACCAGGAACATATGTAGCGCCACATTTTTATTAATCTGATCAGTGATGCCATGTGATGGAAGATTTATAACCATGCGTACTTGGCCAGACTCTAGTATCGCCGAAGGCTGGCGAGCAGAGGCAGACAAGTGTCTAATTGAGACGATGTTGGCGTAAGCTGCGTCTATTGTAAGTTTGGGAATAAGTCGTTCACCGGATTGGTTTCGTTGATTTCGTTGAGCTATTATATTCATGAGTTACCATTCATCGAAGTTATTTAGTATGTCGCATGTTAAAGGTGCATCCTCAATTCGATTTTATTGTTAGTCTCATTTAAAGTAATTTTGTGAAAAACCAAGGCTACCTAGTATCCACTGCAACATTCTAGTTCGTTTGTGCAACTTTTGGATTTAGTTTCTGTGAAATCACCAGACAAATTATTACATTACTTAATGGGGTAAGACCACAGTTGACCTTCCTGTTTATGTAATGTAGGGCGTATGAAATTGTAAAATGGGAATTAATAAATTAATATTATGTGACATGAGTGCTTTTGAGCAGGAATATTCACAGGTTTGTTTGTAGAAGCTATTGGCTGTGAAACAATGCATTTTTAAAGAGTTTAACTGGCGGAGGGATTTATGGGAATTTTTCTGCTGTGGGCCACGTGGGCGCATGAATACATGGCTATTTTTGTAAATATTGACGGGCATCGCACGTGGGGGCGTTTTAAAAGAGCTGGAGGTATGTGATTTTTATAAAAGCTGGTGAGCATGTCAATGAAATGATGGCAGTTGCTGTGAAGAAGTTTCAAAATTTTTGATTGTCAGGTTTTCTTATAATCAGACAAAACGTTAACATGGCCACCAATGCAATTCTCTACAGTGGTCTTCCCCCTAATGCTTGTTCAAGCATTAGTGTGAAGTGAAGCGAAAATCGAAATGCTGAATCATGATTTTCACCCTTGGTGAAATTTAGCAGCTAGTTATTTCCCTACTGTCGTCAGACCTATCTGTCCTACACAACCTATACAAACGTCGATTACCCATTCTCAGTGGTGTGACTTTAAACTTCGATTATATTGCATCAAGTCTGTTGTTCGTCGTCGCTCCCTTTATAAAGGCTAGTTCTTGTGTTGTTGCTCGGCAGCTGTTATGTCTTTCCTCATCTCCCTACAGGCATCCTTCTCCCTACAGGCACCATTCTCCCTATAGGCATCATTCTCCCTATAGGCACCATTCTCCCTATATGTACCATTCTCCCTATAGGCATCCTTCTCCCTACAGGCACCATTCTCCCTACAGGAACCATTCTCCCTATAGGCTTCATTCTCCCCAATTTGTCATCCTCCTCTGTCTTACGAGCATCCCAAGTCACACAATACAATAAAGATATTAATATTTAGCACTGCGTTTTGTTTTATTTTCCTTTTAACAGCCAACACACATTCAGCACATAGTAACACCTGTGATTGTTTGGCTAACGCACTGAACGCGAACGCGACTCCTAAGCAGCACGAACGTTTGTTGTATTCTTTTATTTTGGGTACGCTTTATTTAATATATGTTTATAATATAATAATAATATATAAAATACTTATATTGCGCTAAAATCCTCGGGAGACCCAAGCTCGGCAGCGCACCAAAACAAAAGGGGTTAAGCAGTTCATAATCGATAAGCAGTTCCAGTTGCATTAGAAACTTATTTTCGTTTCTCAAAACAGTGCCAGCTGACAGAAGCCGTCAAAGATGTGTCTTCGGCTAGGCTGTATCATCGGCGAGTTCATGCCGGCGGCCCCGAGTCGGCTAAGGCGACTTAAGACCGGTTTACGCAAGCATTTATGCCATAATTGGTCGTTGGACACCGTGTCGCATGATACTGTGCACCTGAATTATGTGTGCGTTTAGACGAGCGACGTGTCTAGCCACTGCAAGTGCGACTTGATGACTCGTGCCAATCCAGATTTGAGCTTTGATGAAAGGTCACGACGAGGCACGGTCGATGATTGGCCAAATTGGACCCAGCCCCAATTCCACCGACATATTCAGAGCCACAACTAATCCCCGGTAATCAATGTCGACCGATTCTTGTACCGCAATACCGTGCGACACCGTATCTGACAACCAACTGATTGGGACATTAATCTCTAGTGTAAATCTGCCTTAAACGTATACGTGATCCAGCACGATATGTCCATTCCCTACAACAGTGGTGTCACATGGTGGGCCAGGAACAAGTTACTAGTACCACTTCAGTTATACAATCTCCGTGAGGTGGCGCCATTGTTTGCGGTCGTCTCTCGACTCTGAATGAACGAAGTGGTTCTCGTTGTTATGAGGCCCACGAAGTGATTTCGCATAAGCAAATACTATTTCGTCAATAGCAAATAAACTTCTGATTGACGAAACAAGCAAATGAGCCAAAAGTAATATGCCTTCCTATCGTTATAACGTACCTTCAGGTCCTGGATTGAAAAATTGCGGTGTTAGTTAGTTTTGACCATGGATTTATGAATGATGATTTGTATCCGATAGATGCCTGATATTGGGTTATTGTTTTTAGGTAATTGTATGTGACTTACTTTTAAAATAAAAATAATAAAACTAATGAAAATAAATATAAATTGCTATATTGCATCAGTATATGAGCTGTATAAAGTGGCTGAGAGTTTCTTCCTTAGCTTTCTGTCCGATTAGTATTTCATAATAATTGTGTTTTGCATCTGTCCTCGGCAGCATAGTCGGTCTAGATGTCATGCCATAGAAATGTAACACCATCTCACCGTCGTTTGATCGTAAATAGTGTAGCTATGATATTACACTTGACAACAAGACATGTTATACAATCTAAACATTGCATAGTGCACCTACATTCTCAATCAAACCACCAGTCTTTAAACAATTCAGAAGTTTACTCAACCTAATAATGCATGAATTTCTACTAAAACATCTGATAATCCTTGCGTAGCGATATACACAAATATATATATGTTTATTCTCATGTTTGAACAGTTGTATGCGGGCAATCTATCGTAAACACAACAATTATACGTATAATAATCATGTCAGCGATAACCTGTTGCGGTAACAATCGTAGACGTAGGACTAAATTAAAGGGAATGTACGATTATCATTGGTTATAACAGAACGACTGTTTTATGGGACAGTATTGTAAATTTTTATTTATAACATCTCAGTTGGCGAAGCGTACTATCCACTATAGTGATGTTTCACCTCTCAACATTTTGGAAAATACATGATTTTGCAATGAAGGTGAATATAACGCTTTTAGCCGGAAAATTTATTGGTCTGGCCATGTTGTGCGATTTGTGACAGTGAATATAATACGTTAATTTAAATGTACTTTGAGATCGAAACATTAAGATCATTGCTGAATTTTAATTATGCGAAAATTAGGTGCTTATCAGTTAAGCAATGAAAATCGTTGTAAATTCCCTTTTATTCCATATCCAGGAGGCATATGATTTGGCAGAGAACCAGCGAATCGGGTAGGCCGTCTTATAGTTCACGCTTCATACGATAGGAGGCAGCACAGTTTTTTTGCAACAACGGCGACCATTTTGCGCATTTTCGCTATGCCTTTAATAGAACACAGTGAAGTTTTGTTCATAATTGTATGGAAATTATATATCCTACCGAAGCGGTGTTGTGGCTTGGGATGTACAAACATTTCTAAGTAGGTTCCTGTACCGTGGAACAAAATATATAATGAGTCCACTACGAAACATGCGCTATGTTGTTAATGCAATCAGGGCTAATCTGAAGTAGTTTCAGTCTGGACCGTTTTAGATGAGGACCCACTTGGTTGTGGGGCCGTACGTTTTGGTCTGAGACCGTTTTAATACACATCATTTATAACCAGCATCGTTTCGGTCTAGCTCCACTTCAGTCTGTGACGGTTGTGGCTTGAGGCCGATTCGCTGGTTTAGATCGTTATCAATCTGAGTCCGTCTCTGTCAAGATATTTTTTGTGTTGTACCTGACTACACAACGCAGTATCCGATTACACAGCTTTACTCTTTCCATTTATATTCACGCAGACCACTACAACTAATTTGATCAAGAAAGAGACCAGTGAAGCTGCAATCTTTTCACATGATTCTATCCACCCACTATATTTAATCATAGATTAATTAATGTTTCCAATTGATATAGTCAGTAAAGACGTCGTACATGTCACGTGAATAATAGCGCAAAAACGGCGACTACACCTTAGGTAACTTTACACGTATTATATAATTTACCTGCGTTGGCAATTCAACTTCCTTGGATCTCGTTACTTTGAAGATGTAGGTTAGCCGGCTGACCGGTACCGCACCTATTGCATTGCAGCAAACGCTACTGGTTACCATCAACCAATGCAAAGGTAAATAACGTAATCGTAATGTGCTGTGTAGGTGATTGATGACAAACGCGTACATCAGCAGCGCAATGGTCAAGCTATCTGTCGACTACAATACAATTACCGCACATATTTGAAGTGGGCAAATGTAAGATATACCCTATCAGTTATTGGGTCAGGTATTAATAACCATTCCCCTAGTGAATGTTCAAGATAGTGCGTGTTGATCAACTTATATTATAAAAAAAAACAATTTAAATCTAGTTGTTTGCTACTTGGTAACATCTGTCAGTTCTACTGGGAATTTATGGAAATATGACCATGCGTTGAAGCTCATTCCGTGGGGATACGGATATATCTATGTGTCCGCACAATACGTTTATATACATACCAAGTCAACAAAGCATAATACTAATAATAATAAAATGCGATATTTATGTACCGCCATAATCACCTATTGCTCTATGGCACTGATGATGCGTAAGAGTTCCGTGACGTCATGATGATGTGTAAGCGTTCCGTGACGTCATGTGAAAAGCATAATTAGCTTATATAAGTAGAAGCAGAAACGCGTATTAAGTGTGTGTGTGTGTGTGTGTGTGTGTGTGTGTGTGTGTGTGTGTGTGTGTGTGTGTGTGTGTGTGCGTGTGCGTGTGCGTGTGCGTGTGCGTGTTGGTGGGTGGATGTGTGCGTGTGCGTGTGCGTGTGCGTGTGCGTGTGCGTGTGTTATGTATATCGGAGTAGCGTGTTCATCTCGTTTGAACGGGTGTACATAGCATGGGTAAAACGGATAGATACGCGCAAACGCGAGCGTGCGTGTGTTTTTTAATCATCATCGACATCGTCGCAAAAGAGGTCCATTAAGATGGCCACATTGACAATTTCCTCATCGTAGTCAGAGTCGAGTCAGAATCAGAATCCTGCCTGTTCACCTTGGACAGAACACTGGTGACAGTAGGTCATTCCTGTCAACTGTGTATGCACCCAACTCATCAAGACAGGTGGTGAACCAGCGTGATATCATCCACGCAAAATATACGTTTAATCTTGGCTGTCTTCACTGGAAGGTCATCTCTTTATGTCCCCACTCTTATGTGACCAAACCAAGTGTGTGGGACATTAACTTCTGGGGACTGAGATTGTTCTCTTCAGAGATAATAGGCAGCTCGCTGTGTTGTTACGTTGATGAAATTCATATTTGAAGACTTCTTGCTCTTTTTCGGAGAACCACCAAAGTCTCCAGGAACTGCCGTGGAATATGTGCATGACATTTTTTTCATTTGTCAATAAGTATCTTCTGATCAAAGCAACATTTCCAACTACTTCATCCTTCTAGTGATCGTCCGCAATTTCATCTCGGGTTTGTGCGCCAAATTAAATAAAACAACATGACTTCTTTGAGTTTAACTTCACAGGGCTTGCTGGCTTTTTGTAAACCAGTCAGCAGAGAAGTTGTTGCCTTGGAATGTCTCGCAATGTCTACTTTATGATGGCCATATATTCTTGTTTGAAAATGGTTTATATTAAATAGCTAATCACCACAAGTTGTTATTAAGTGCATCTAGCAGAACGACACAAGGAATCGATACATTACCATTTTCTATTCATTCGCACGCTCTTAGCGGAATGCAAGAGTCATCCAAAAAATACAAAATACAAACAAATTGTGGCCGACATGACGTTGTCGTGTTCCCACAATTATTTATATGCACAACAAGTATCATTTACAAAGAATGCTTGAATAAATACAAGAAACTGCATCACGAGACTATGTAAATAGTACATTAATTCATTCAGTCGTATCCTCTTGCGAGGTACTTAGCAGAATTTATTGAGCCGCGCCGTGGATTCTTCTACAGTGGCTCGTGAGAGACAGAGTCCGCAGTAGGTAACACATTTACCCTCTGTATGTGGTATTTTACTTCCCTTGGCATATACATCAGATATAAGGGGCCAACTGCTTTTAGTGTCTCTTCCAAAAGACACAGGCAAAGTGGAGTGAACGAAATTGCCTAAGTTTCGAAACTGCATCAGGTGGTTTTGAGCCCCGGTCCCCTCAACCGAAACTCCGACTCCCTACCACACGACCACCTCGCACCACACGTCTAGTACATGAAGTATGAAATCAAATATTGTGTATTTTCTTTTAACTTTCTAGTATGATACATGATACTTTCAAGCTTTGCTGATGACACTAGTTGTACCAAAACACCAAATTTCCACAAAAAGCAGGCATTCCCAGGTGGCTAACAACTGAATTTGACATTTGATTAATATAAGCGTCTTTAAAAAGACATTGTGGTGCAAATCCCCTAGATGGGAGGAATTCACCAATCTGGCATATGGACTAAAATGTGGAGTAAATTATATAGCATGGTTCTGATATGATGTCATAATGACGTAATTCATGCACAATTGCATGTTAAATATAATAACATATGGGAGAATACCCAACAACCCTTCCATCGATGTAACGTCCAGGTATCAAACAACTGAATTCCACATATGTATGCCATACGCTTCTTACAACGTATTGTGGCGAAAAATCCATAGGTGGGTCCCCAAATGTGGAGAAATTTCAATAACACAATAATCGTTTCATGTCAAAATGATGTCACTCTTTCAGTGTGTATACGGTTTGATGGAGAATGCTCAGGATAAGCTGGATACAGAGAGGGTCAGAGATAAACCATGGGTTAACGAAGAAGAAGGTCTGCTTTATTTAATTACGAGAAGAGAGCTCGCTATGTAAGGCCTTTGGAAAAAGAAGACCAGATTCTGGTAATTACCAGTATAGAAGGAGAACTACCAGGAAAAAAACGAAGAGGTCGAAGAAAACGGGATGTATTGACAACATCGAGCACTGGACAGACAGGTGGACTCAAAGTGGCTAGACATACTGCAATGACACAAAAACGGCCTAACTGAGGCTATGGCTACACAAGAAGAATAAATACGCCACAAAGCCAGCAACGACGACATCGGACTCACCACTTTCAACTAATCGGTCGTATGCTGAAATAGTTCCTGTACGATTAGCTGGTCACTGGGTCGTGGCCTACTGGTGTTCCATGTCTCCGCTACAATGACACGTGCAAGCATGACGTGAAGATGGTGGATATCGAAACAAACAGCTGGGAGACAGTCGCCACCGATCGATACCAATGGAAACCAGCCGCTGACTCGGAAGAGGAGAGAAGGAACGAATCAAACATTTGGCTGAGAAGAGGGACAACAGAAACGGAAGACTGCAAATCATGCACCGGTGTACACGGCCGATGTATTCGTATACTCGTGTATTCGGGTACATTTTGAAGTACGCGTACTCTGCTATGAGTCATGTACTCGTACTCGTACTCTTACTCAATTCACTGAGATCTGTTACGAGTACATCACGAGCACATGATGCTGTGATAATTATTTATGATTCTATTTTAAATACAGTTTTATCTAGTAGTTGTAGTTAACAGAATGAAATTTTTATTTTTTATTTAAATACTTGCATAGAGTATCTGAAATGTTCAAATACATTATTTCTGATTGAAAAAACTAAATGCTTCACTAAAGGCAGCATCTTTTCCCAGTCAGAAACCCATAGTCAGCCTTAAGCAAACAGTTATGTTAGTAATCAGTTCATGCTACAATCATTGTGCGTGTTTAATTAAGCCAGGAAGTTCACAACGAAGGGGGTCATTCATTAGTTAGCCTTAACATTCCTTTGTTGCTCATACAAGAGACAGCGTTAAGAACTAACTATGTTGATTCAAGTCACACAGCACCAGCAGGCTTTATTCAAATTAGCACACAACTCATTTTTCCAGTTTGAACAAATCTTCTCACTATTACACTCGATACCAACAAATTAAGTACGTTAACGTACTGATCTAATTTATATGGTTTTATTATAATAAATAAAATATTATTGTTAGGTTATGCACCTGAAGTACTGTTTACATTATTGCTTAATAAGCCTCACATTGTGCACAATGCAGAGGAAACCAACATTTACATTGTCTGATTTGTGAATCCAGTTGCACAACATGTTCTTGGTAAAAGTGTTTTGTTGTGAACGGATCATGGCTCTCTACGTAGTATGTAAATCAGAGGGTGCTAGCAAAACTACATTTATGGTGTGAGAGAGCAGGTACAGGAGAAGTACTAAACTAAGAAAAGCAGTCATTGAGGATAGGTTTTTGTGAGATGTAATGATTGGTTTAAGTGAGTGGACATGTGCCGAGTATGTAGGTGACTCAAAGGTGGGTTAACCAGAGTGCCCTATATATATATATATATATATATATATATATATATATATATATATATATATATATATATATATATATATATATACATATATATATATATATATATATATACATATACATATATGTATATATACATATACATATATATATATATATACATATATGTATATATATATATATATATACATATATATATATATATATATATATATACATATACATATATATATACATATATGTATATATATATATATATATATATATATATATATACATATACATATATATATATATATATATATATATATATATATATATATATATACATATACATATATATATATATACATATACATATACATATATATATATATATATATATATATATATATATATATATATATATATATACATATACATATACATATATGTGGAGTGATATATATATATATATATATATATATATATATATATATATACATATACATATATATATATATATACATATACATATATATATATATATATATATATATATATATATATATATACATATATATATATACATATACATATATATATATATATATATATATATATATATATATATATATATATATATACATATACATATACATATATATATATATATATATATATATATATATATATATATATACATATACATATATGTGGAGTGATATATATATATATATATATATATATATACATATACATATATATATATATACATATACATATACATATATATATACATATACATATACATATACATATACATATACATATACATATACATATACATATATATATATATATATATATATATATATATATCTCACTCCACATGTCTAAGTCAGACTGAGTTGATTTGAATATTGTTTGTTGCAAGAACCGTACAAAAGTAGTAAAATTTCGAAACACGTGACAAAAGAAAAGGGTCAGTAGCGAATTCCCTATAGGGGAGATGGGGGCTAGTTGTAAAACAGGTAAG
>BSQZ01000011.1:12420000-12432500 GCA_033239005.1 Lamellibrachia satsuma | reverse complement strand
CTGGCTGACTGCTTCATAACATGCTTCATGTTGTCAACGCATCATTATAATAACGTGCTAAATGTTGTCAGCGCATCATTATAATAACGTGCTAAATGTTGTTAGCGCATCATTATAATAACGTGCTAAATGCGCATTAGTGTTAGCATTTTGTCCCATATCATGCATAACTGGGCCACAGAGACCGGCGAATCTGATGATATATATGGGTACATGATTCCGATATCGTGTATACACTTGTAGCCGCCGCCCATGACATAAATCAGATGATGAGAGCCACAGTTAGGGATCGGTTTCAAACTCTAAACTAGCGGATACGTAACGTTTCAATCGGCAGTTTAAACGTTGCAATCTTGGCGGTAATAAATATTTTAATCAAAAATTACTGATGATAATACTGACAATAATGGTGCAAACTAAATAACATTATGGCTGCACTTTGACTTATGCAGTGTATGTTGAACATGTTAATTCCGCTGAATTGTCGTGTAGGGTTACATATGTTGATAACTTGTGGTAACGTATATCACGGCATGATTATGTTGCTACGCCCAGTCATAACAACTGAGTTTGCAGATCATTTCTAACAACGTTAGCTACCGTTAATTGTATCACTGTTAAACATGCCTTAGTTGAACATGGGGCTTGCATATTACAGTTCGAGATTCACACAGATCCATCGATTACTTGTCTGCGTCCAAGCTGAAGTTAATTGGTGTCCGTTGTCTATCGACAGCATGTTTGCATTTAGCATTACGTAACGTATCACAAGGGTCTTATTAAAGTGAAACCAAATGCATTGTTTTGGGCTTTTGCACCTATAAAAGTGCCCCAAAACTAACCATTTGCAACCATAATCAAGAATATCACGCAAGCAGTTTACTGGGAATATGTTCTAAAAGTGCGATATTCTTTTCTAACGTAAGTTTTCGTTGAGGATTACATAATCATCAATATTAAGCATAATTACCTCTCAAGAAACTGTGATGTGTCTGCTGAAGACCAGTGCGAGATGCAGTTGAAATATACAGAACGAACACTAAGTTTCTTGAGAGGTAATTATGCTTAATGTTAATAACCATGAAACCGGATCATCTATCCATTCAATGATAATTATCAATGTTTGCAATGTTTACCAAACAGCGGCGAGCAGCCCCTTAACCCCCAACGCGGCTGTGGCGTAGACTGTGTGGATCGAGTGTATTTTTAACGTTGTTGAGATGTGCAGTTAAATTTTTATTTGCTTTAATATTGAATTTACAATCAGCAAAACCTTTTACAATGCTGTACTGTGCAGCATTCGATTGTAATCATGATTCAGCGAGGTATAGAGAGTTATACTTTTTCGATTTCCTCTGGAAAAACAGACAGTAGTGAAGCAACGAATTCACAATTGTGGGCGAGCTGGTTGGAAGCCCACGCGATATGCTAGACTTTGTTCGGCCCATTTTGAACAGTCGTGTTTTGAAATTGATATATTTTCATCAACTAATGGGTCAAGATCCTTCAAAACGTCGGCGACAGAGAATGTTAAAGCTTGAAGCGATACTAACAATCTTCCAGCATGTCCCTCAGCCGAAGGCTACGACACAACGCAAACACACGATCAAGAGAACAGTCAAATCGGAATGCTAGGAGGTTAGTAAACAATTAATGAATGGACTAGCTTGCCAAATGAGTTGATTTTAGACACAAACAGCATGTCTAAACTTACTGGCAAATACGTGACTACGATCGTCTAAGTCCACGATCAGGCGTTTAAAGTTGGAGTTGTGGAAAACTTAGTCAGCACTCTTGACGTAGGATTGTGAACAAATATGGCGCTGCCCATGCAAAAAAAGATTTTCGGTGTTCAATAAGTTATATTTAGTTAACCACTTGTGATATTCTTGATTATAGTTGCAAATGGTTTGTTTTCAAGTACTCTAATAGGCCCAACATACCTTTGGCTTCACTTCGATGTTTGTCCACATCCCTTGTCAAGAAAAACAACCATATCTAATAATGGCATAACGGCTCAAATGTACTACGTGAAAACGTAAAGGTCACGAGTCACCAATGTGTAATATCGCGAGCACATCGTTTGGTTAATTCAGCTATATCATTGTAGCATAAGCGAGGATATTATTTAACAACACCGAGCTGTCCACTCAAGTTGACACTCGCCAGCGTCGGATTCAGCGTCCAGCCGCAAGAGTTCGAGTGACCTGATGCGTTGTCGGCGGATAAAGTGTTTAATTGTTGATTATTAATTTGTATATTTAATATTATGAGGGTGTGTCGTTCTCACCTTTGGGTAGATTGAACAAAGTGAGCAAGTCGAAGATGGCCGCCAAAATTTACTACATAGATAATATAGATAAGATAACAGATAAGATAAAATATGAATATGAATCAACATGCGGACATACTATAATTTGAACTATGCGGAAACGGGCATATCGCATAAACATTTTCCAGTGACTATTCAGACACCTGTATTTATTTTGTAAGCATGTCTTACTCACTATGCTGACATCTCTATGACATGCTAATCAAATAGTTTTGCAACCATCAGCATCATGAGGGAAGATATTTGGTTGCAATTCGTGAAGAATAGTAAGAAGTTGGGCGATGTGGACAGCTAGGTCACTTGCTAATCGATGGGCCGATTAGCAAATAATAACAGAGGCGGTGAAAAAGCGAGGCCGCAAGAAAAGATGCAGACCACAATTAAGATGGGAAGACTACATCACGAAAGGGGAGAGAGATAAAAGCGGATGATGATTAACTTAAGAAGTATTATTACGTTGCTAGTACCGACGTAGAACGCCACATAGTCATAGCATATGAGGCCATGAGCCAACAAGAAGAGGATGAAGGTGTCGGTATCATCTGCAGGTACCAGTCCCTTCGCGTGAAACTTGTTGTGCCAAACCCTTGCATCTCCTATTTTATATGATTCCATGACAATGCCAAAGTATTTACAATTGTGGGTATTGTGTCATGAAATCCACCATACCACATTTGTTCAAAAGGCTCCACCTTAATATAGTACGACGTTGTCGACACGGACCGAAGAGGGAGCAACATCGTGCACGATGGTTCACAAGCTCATTTGAATGTAGTTTTGGGTCGAACAGATCTCTGATTTATCACATGGAGTTTTCTTTAGATTTCCAATTTATGACGCAGAGTTTTTCTTGTCTTGTCCATCACCTTTATTTCTGCCGATTATGTCGTTTGATCAGGGCACACATATATTGCTACATTCCTTGGAATCAAACACGACAGTGCTAGAACCAATTGCTTACGGTTGGTCGCAAGAAGAGAGGTCCAACGCTGACCAACTGCTGTCCTTGTTGACATTGTACTAGCCCCAACAGAGTTACACAAGCAAAAGTGTTCATATCAAAATCAGATGTCACGCAACAATGCAGCTGCAGCAGTACCAGCATGACAAGTACTACACCATGCTTCTGCCAGAGTGAACATTCATGCCTATATGGGAGGAGTTTTAATTAAAGATTGATGAAGACAGTTTGATAAGCATGTGAATAGGATGTCAACAAAATGAATAAAACATAATTGTTTAATAAACGCCGGTGTCTGAATAGCATATGGGTATGTTTGTGTAACATGCCCGTCTTCGTAGTGTTTACACTTTAATATGTCGATACGTTATTCAATCTGTATTTTTTTTCAAGAAACTATGATTTTATGCAATTTTCCACATGTGAAAACATGAATGTTTTTACAATTGTCAAAATAGTATTAGTGCCATGCGAGACGCGAGAATTTACTATAATTGTTGCAATCCGCAACACGAGAAACAGTCCGGAGTACATTGGAAGATTTTCCTCCCACCATCCTCCCCTTTCTATTACCAATGTTCTCATGTAGCTTACCGTCTTATCTTGATTGTGTAATGTATGTATACATTGCTCCCTCTGTGTTGCATAACTTGTTTCTTATTAATAATCAGCTTTGTGTATTAACGCTTTTCTTGTCATGAATTTTCCCGTTGGTTTTGATTAGTGCGTACATTCTTTGTTCTGCACAAAAGTACATTCTTTGTTCTGCACAAAAGTACATTCTTTGTTCTGCACAAAAGTACATTCTTTGTTCTGCACAAAAGCGTACACAATATATTGATCTATATAACAATTTACATTGTGCGTTAACACTTTCCTTCCAGTACAATTGTTCCCGATGAGCAAGTTTGTATTGGCGGTTAAGCTATATCTCATCGATTCACATGTATTGTATTTTCCTCGATGAACATATGTATGTATATATATTGATATATATATTGATATATACATATATATATATATATATATATATATATATATATATATATATATATATATATATATATATATATATATATTATATTACCCCACGGCTGCCATATTATATATCCGAGTAACCTCTTGATCTGCCACAGCACGTAAATGAAGTTGGAAATATATTGCGTGTCCATGTTACATACAATTCGTCTTTGTAATGGTCGAATAAAACATCCCCAAACTATTTTTAACATCCAGTGATCTGATGCTTTTCATGCGTGCCTTGTAAACGAATTTGTGCTACATCCGAAATGCATAAACAACACTTATTTCAAAATATTCATGGGTGTGCATTCGCTTCACAGCTATGTTACTTATTACTCGTGAATGGCAATATTTATCATGAATGCACCGAGAAGCTACAATTTCTGAACAGGCGAACAAGGATTGACGATTTGATGTTTGTGTGTGGGTGCGTGCGTGCATGTGTGAGTGAGTGCGTGCGTGCGTGTAGTTTTAGTAAATATGTATAATTAGTTCGCTAAACGGCCAAAACAGAATCAATGTTTCACGCCTAAGCTCAACCTATGCAACATATGTTGGCCCTTGTTTACCGAACTTTTGTGGTTCTGACTTAGCAGCTCGATTGATTGAGAGTTTGCTTTGCTTCGGTGTTTACCCGTCGGCCCCTCGATCACGTGCGAGTGCACTTAACGCGTCAAACCAATTTCCAAGAACTAATCGAGGGTCTGTTCGCTTATTGGCCTCGTAGTCATCAAGCGTCGACATGTCAGCCGCCAGGAAAACTAAGATTTGACCAGAATGTTTTACTTTTACTTGAACAAATTATAAATAAATCACCACTGGCGTGATATTTTTGTACTGTAGTTGTAAATGGTTAGTTCTTGTAAACTTTCTTAGTTGCACAGCCCCAAATCCATGAATTGTGTTTCGCTTTCAGTAAACACGTTACCTACAAACATACCCGTAAGCCGGAAATGCTCATTCGACGCAGTCTATAAACAATTATTACACAATTGTTATTAACCAACGAAAACTGGCATGTGTAGAATTACTTGACACCTAACATATAATGCATAATTTAAAGATCCCTCCTCAAATCGATATTTTGCTCGTCTCATTTCAAATTAATTTTGCGAAAATGTATTTTGCGGAAACCTTCCTAGTATCCACGGCAACATGCTAGCTCGTCTATGCAACTTTTGCACGCAGTGTTTGTGAAAACATCATATCCTCAATCCATGTTTACCTGTTTTGACATGCACGATTGTAACGATATCCTTCAATATTTAATGGTGCTTAAGCCCTACATGTAAGTAGGCTTGCATGTATGTATGTGCTTACTAGAACACATGAAGTCACTGTTATTTTTATATAGTTTATATAATTTTATATAATTTTATATAATTTATATACTCACCAACACATGCAACCATGCACGGCTCACACATGTGGTGATACAATGGGGGAGCGGGACTAGTTGGAACAGGGATAAATTGAACCGAATTTGTTGTAATGTAATGATTTTTTAACAGATTATTCCCAAGTAGAACTTAAGGACAGGATGTAACATTAGTGAAGGATCAGTGTAGACTGGATATCAGAAAGTATTCATTTTCACAGAGGATAATAAATGAATGAAACCAATTATCTGCAAACCGTGTAAATTATACCAACGTGAATATGTTTAAAAACACAACTGAGAAATATCTCAGACGAGCGGGTTACATTTAGATGAAAAATGATGGACTCTCAATAAGACAACGTCTTCCCTTGTCCCCTGGGTGTTTGCTTTGGATGGCAATCTTGTTAAATATTGTTAAAACAAATATGCACCTTCACCCATGTTCGCAAGTGTTATGGCGTTGGCGCAGTTGGTTGGAAAATCTATCTTCAAGCAACTAATATCATGACAAGTGTCCTCTACTTCATCTGCTCTGCAATTATGTCAGCTAGCAGAAGAATCAGCAGAATAACGGATGCACTCACCTCTATAGTAAACCGCTACGACCACAATGGCTAGGACGAGCACGAAAACGAATAATCCTATGTAGAGTCCGAGTTTGCCCCGTCCGAAATAGCGCAGCCTCTTCTGCATGCGTTCAACGTCTTTCTGGTACCACGGCCCCTTGTCAGCGGCGACTTCTTCGGGCGTCTTCTCGATGGAGACCGAGCTTTCCTCAGGAGTTTTCTTATTATTCGTGTAGACGATCGTCGTCGTCCTCTTCATGGATGCTCGCGGCGTCGTCGCTCCAGCATTGCCGTTGACCAGACCTAGGCCGTTCGGCTGGCTGTTGACGCGAGAGATGACTGATGCCTGACGGGAGATGACTGACGGCTGACGGGAGATGACAGACGCCTGACGGGAGATGACGGACGGCTGACGGGAGATGGCCGACGGTTGCCGGGTGAGGGCGGTGTTTCGCCGGTCGTAATAGTCGACGGAGTTGGTCGAGTCGAGGAGACGTGGCTTGCTCTCGGTGCGCGTCATCCGGGCAGCTGGGACTGGGACTGGCGCCGGTGCCGGTGCAGGCAAGCGCTCGTACGTCGTCGCCGAGTGGTAGCGCGTAGAAATGCGGGCGTCGCGGAAACCGTTCGCCTGACGCAGATTGTCGACGGACAGAACCGACGGGCTGCGGTGGATTGACTGCGCAGACGCACTGCGCTGCATCCGGCCGCGATCCGCATCGCGTTCCCTCGGCCGTTCGCGATCCCTGTCCCGATCTCTCTCCCGGTCTCGATCCCGTTCTCGCTCCCGTTCATATTCCCGGGGGCGGATGGAATAGCGTTCGCGATACCTTTTGTCTTGGTCGCGATCCCGACTTTCTCTGTCGCTGTCTTTGCCTTCGCGTTTCCGATCCCGATCCCGTTCCCTGTCGCGGTCGGCTTCCCGTCGTCTCTCCCTCCGAGGCGTACTGCGACTTGGGCTGTCTTTCTCCGTGGCGTGCACCTCGACCGCGTCCTACAACAACACCAGCGATGCAACCAGGACAGAACCAGAACGACAACGATGACAGCTACGATAAATACGACAACGACAACAACGACAACGACGATAACGACGAAAAAGACGACAATAACGACAAAGACGACAACGACGGCAAATAAGACAACGACGACACATAAGGCAACGACAACAAAGACGACAAAGACGACAACGACGACAAATAAGACAACGACGACAAAGACGACAACGCTGACAAATAAGACAACGACGACAAAGACGACAACGACGACAACGACAACAAATAAGACAACGACGACAATGACGACAAATAACACAACGACGACAAAGACGACAAATAAGACAACGACGACAAAAACGACAACGACGACAAATAAGACAACGACGACAACGCTGACAAATAAGACAACGACGACAAAGACAACAAAGACGACAACGACGACAAATAAGACAACGACGACAACGACGACAAATTAGGCAACGACGACAAATAAGACAACGAAGACAAAGACGACAACGACGACAAATAAGACAACGACGACAAAGACGACAAATAAAGCAACGACGACAAAAACGACAACGACAAATAAGACAACGACGACAAATAAGACAACGACGACAAAGACGACAAATAAAGCAACGACGACAACGACGACAACGACGACAAAGACGACAACGCCGACAAATAAGACAACGACGACAAAGCCGACAACGGCGACAAATAAGACAACGACGACAAAGACGACAAAGACGACAACGACGACAAATAAGACAACGACGACAAAAACGACAACGAAGACATAGACGACAAAGACGACAACGACGACAAATAAGACAACGACGACAAAAACGACAAAGAAGACAACGACGACAAAAACGACAACGACGACAAATAAGACAACGACGACAAAGACGACAATGACGACAAAGACGACAACGACGACAACGACGACAAATAAAACAACGACTACAAATAAGACAACAACGACAAATAACACGACGACGACAAAGACGACAACGACGACAAATGATACAATGACGACAAAAACGACCACGATGACAAATAAGACAACGACGACAAAGTCGACAAAGACGATAATGATGACAAAGACGACAACAACAACAATAACAACAACAACGACAACAATGACAACGACGTATGTTACCTTTGTCGTTTTATACAACAGATAGCGCACGCACACACACGCACATACACACGCACATACACGCACACACACGCACACACATGCACAATAGTCGGCGTACTTCATTAACTACGGGAATACGTGTCAGCTAGACAGTCAGATACGCTTAATATTAATCGCATAAAATATGTCTTTTTACATTGTTACATTTTGTACAAGTAGTACCGGCAATAGAAATATGTGTTTGCCAAGGTGTCAACGACGACATGTGAAGCCGCTTTGGGCGTTCGCAAGTAACGGTCCCGTTGACGTTGTTGTAAAAACATATATCAGTATCGCATGACAAATGCATGATATAATATGATGGGTATATTCGAGTGCACATGTTACTCAAATGACACTAGTGAACGCTCCATACAAGTGTTTACTGAGAAGAAACCATATTCTAATTACTACAACGAATCCTGCTATTTGTTTATTTGGTAATTGGTATGTAATGGTTTAATTGTGTGTTCAGACTTATATTGAATAAATCGGCTTGCATATATGACAGGTTAATATGTTTTGTCATGCAGAAGAAAACAGGAAGATAGACATCAATGCAAACAGACAGGCTTGCTGGCAGGCAGGCAGACAGGCAGACATACACAAAAAGACAGAGGCTGTATATACATAAACTGGTTTCTGATCGTCTGACGTGTTCTTGTGGATGAAACGATCATACAGAACACATTGAAGGCATTGATGTGTATAATAAACACATCATCCATATCTGAAAGCAAACTGGTCCCAAGATAATTACACATCTAAAAACTACCACATATGTAAGCTGCGGCGACTTTTCTCCTTTAGACTTCTTCGTGGAAAATGGAGACTACGGTTTGATGTCGCAAGAGGATAGGCGAACCAGGTCGACAAAGACCACTATTAACATTATTGAGGACTTTCTCTGTAGACCTAGTTCTTTTTTTTAGCAAGGAAGATGAAATGTCGTGTTATTTCTAGAAAGAAAACTGCATGTGCATTACATTTAATGATGTGAAGTTTAGACATGCAAATAGCGAACAGTCAGACCGGCGTATGTGTAAAACCGACTTACCGGTCCAAGGACGTGTTTTGTTTGGTGTCTAGTAGCCATTTAATGTTGTATTTCTTTCTCGACCGTCAACTGCCAGCATTGCCTGTCTGCGCCGAAGAGCATCTGAGCGCAGCTTGGTTGAACGACAGTAGCTGACACTTGAGTCCGTCGGCCGACGCCCCTTCACAGTCCGATGACGTGTAACGTGGCGCGCCACGGGTGGACGCACACGCGCGCGGCTGGACTCGTGGCTCCTCCTGGCCGGCTGGGTGACTCCAGTAACACTACTTCCGCCATAGCTGGCAACCAACAAAACCAGGTCATCCGATGGGGTAAGGTCACAGTTACACTTCCGGAAATGTAAAACAGTCGAATGTAGTATTATGAAGCGAAACAAAAGTCATGGTTTTGGGGCTATGCACCTAAAAGAGATAATAAAAACTAACCGTGTCCAACTAAAATCAAGAATATCACGCCAGTGGTTTACTCAGAATGTATTCTAAGATTGGGAGATTCCGGTCATTTTTACGGTTGACCGAGGGCTGACACATTAGCCAACGCGACCGATGATCGCATGCGCAGTTCTATGGACATCGGGTAACCCAGACTACGCGTGACGTATTAAGGCCGGCATAGACAGAACCAACGCATAGTCTCAAACAAACGTGCTATTTTCTCAGTATTTTAAACAAAGACCAAAATATGTCACATAACTTGAACTGGAGCACAAAAGAATGGCCATAATAGTCCAAAACCTTTTCCTTTAAAATGGTCAATTTAGCCAATGTCAGTGATTTTGTTTGCCTAGAACTGCATTCAGTCAATGTTGGAATTTTCGAAATGTCGACAGTGAGATGGTGCAGTATGAAGCGGATTTGACACTGCATAAGTATTTTGGTGGCGACATTCCGCGCGTTTGCTACATGATTAGAAAAGATGGAGGTAAGTAATTTTGACGAGAAACTTGTTCAGCATAATCAGTGATATCATGGCAGTGGCTGTGATGAATCAATGATATCATGAAAGCGGCTGCGGAGAAGGTTAAGACTTTTGATGGCTCAGTTTTCTCATAATCAGACGACAAAACGTTAGCATGTCAACTACGACAATGCACTTTGGTCTGACCTCAATACGTACTGGCAGGATAGTTCGTCAGCGTAGACAGGGGGTGCTCTTCACCTAGTGGAGAATAGCTTTCCGCAGCAAACATATATATGTGGTCCTCTTCTAGCGTGAAAGATATTGGTACAGGACCGAATATTTTTTCTAGAATATTCTTCCATTTGCGACACACTTCTGAACAATGTTCTCTTGATGATTGACTACGAGCAGAGTACCCTTTAATGCAAGCTGCTAAACCCTCAATGCAATTATGTTGAAATGATTAGTTTGACAGGTCCAAACTTGTTTTTACCTTGGCAGAAATTGTCATCGTCTTATCAAGGCGACTTCATCAGTACTAATGACATTCTGGTCGTATGACGTCATCGTGCACGTGAGGAAGTTCGTAATTGCCCTCGTCTCGGTTGATCGTTACCTTATGTATCGATATGGCTTCGTTCACGTGTCATCTCTGTTCTGTGTGACTTCGTTACTCTCTCGCAGTCTGTGAGATGATTTTCGGTGTTTGTGTGGTCTGTGATGAGGGACATGTTGGTGGGTGGCACTGAATACTGATAGCTGTTTTTGTTACCTCGGAATTGTGGGTCGCTCAACTAACTAAGTGGCTCAACTAGCACTGCCTTCCTCGCTTTTCATATGCTATGTTTGCGATGTGACATCTCACAAAAATGATCAAAAAGTTATTTAATAATTACGTTTTGACCATAATAATTACTTTATAATTTACTTATATCCTAATAGTTGCTTTCCTTCACATGATTTTACACTAGCCAATTGTTGTAATGTATCCCTGTTTTCAAACAGTATATTTCGCTTACTCTACTTAATATTGTCCGATGTCGCCACCGATCATAAGCGATGTGCAAATGTAATCGGTCCGCCACAAATAACTACGCCCATATATGTCAACGCATCAATCTGACTCTCCGTGAAATCGCCGTTTGGTGTGAACGGCCCGTTTGAAACAGTGTTTCTGATTTTGTTGGAGTCATTTTGACAAATTGACAACACGTTAACGCATTCGTTGTGAACTTTGCGGGTGCAATACATTAATGTAACAGCAACTGATGGATCCATCAAGTCTATCATCTAGGTCCGTCAATGTAACAAACATGGCCGCCGCTGTCGGTTATTCCGTCGAATTTTTCTTTGCATTTATGGCCAAAGCATTTGTGTTTACGACACAAAAGGCGCCGTTGTTTCAGTTAGAATAGTATGTATGCTGTCCACCTGTAAACATGGTTGCTAAAGCGAAGCTTAATGGAGGTTACGTTCGTACTAAGGATTGTGACGTCAGACTCTGGATCAGTCAATAACAGTTTTAATAGTGACGGTACCCATGAAGACACGTTTTGTCAGGGACATTCCCAATATGCTTCTGCATGTGCCTTTTCTATCATGGACATTCCCGTTATTAATATTCCTCATTCTATTCATCGGTGACTTTCCCAATATAATAATAACAGTAGTAGTACTAATGATAGCACTCAAATAAATACTTCCAATATTTTTATTAGAACGGACAAATACAACATTCCATGTATCTGCAAATTGGATCGATATTGGTATTCATAGGCCATTAATTTGTTCAATTAAGCAACATTTAGAGGCCTAATATGATGGGTTGAGACGTCGCCCTTGGGTTAGGTAAGATGGACTACGTATACGACCCAACCAGTTTGCCTCGTTACCTTTTGAATCGTGTAGACTCGATTTCGTTGAAAACCCGGGAACTGCCCAAGTAATGTTTTCATTTAATAGATTCACTTGTAAATTAAATAGCAGACAGGGATGTTTGCACAACACCGACAATTATGCGTAGTTCAACATGGTTGATTTCATGTCGTATTGTCGTCTCTCGTGACTCAATCCGAACTTTCTTGCTACTCAGCCGCGAA
>BSQZ01000011.1:12382500-12415000 GCA_033239005.1 Lamellibrachia satsuma | reverse complement strand
ACATGTCCTACTGTTGAAACCTGAGCTCCGACATGTCCTACCGCTCAAACCTGAGCTCCGACATGTCCTACTGCTCAAACCTGAGCTCCGACATGTCCTACTGCTCAAACCTGAGCTCCGACATGTCCTTCTGCTCAACAGTTACATTTATGTGAATGCAGGCAAAATAAAGTCGTTTCCTAATATTTACCAAACACTTCATTGCCTTCTAGACAACCGCGCTATCTTGCTTTTTTCAAGATTTTTATTATTTCGCGCAATCTTGCCTTTTTTAGTTTGTTTATTTTTTTATATAAATGCACGCGCTAGATGCGTACATAACAATTACAACAAAATACGTTGACTTATTTCATTTACATTTTATACCTAAATTGCTTAATACATGGATTTTTGCACGACATCTTGCATGGTCACGTGACTTTTTTACTGCCACTGCAAGTGGATAAACCATATAGGTTATTTGTGTAAATGTTATCAATGATGATACCTGGTGGGCTGCTAACTATTCGTGTAGGGGTAAAACGGTAAGGGTACGTTCTCTTGTAGCGCGGTACCCAGTCCCTGGAGCTTTACATTTCACCCCCTGGCAGAGCTCTTCATTCCAGCACCAACCCGACTTCTCTGGGAAGCATTCAGCCACGATGCAATTACTGACACTCATTTACGAAACGAAATTGCCCAAGATTCGAAACGGCAGCAAGAGGATTCGCAACCGGGTTCTCTCGATTGAGAGTCCGATGTTCTAACCACAACGCCACCGCGCTCGACAACACGTCTGACTCTGTAAACTGCCTGCCTACCTTTACAGTCGGTCGGCGCCAAGCAAGACTCTCCGAGCGACTTGAGTTGCGTCTTCACACAGACCGTCTTGTCGGAGGTGGGCCGCGCAGTCAGGTCGCGGCACACGCACTCGCCGCGTTGACACAGGGCGCCCTCCGCGTCGCAATGGCTGTCCACGCGGCACGAGTCTCCGAACAGCACGGCTGGAACACGCGGCACGAGTTCAGCCCATTACAGCTGGACGTATCCTTAGCAAAAGTCTAGAATTGTATAAAAGAAATCTATAGAATTTGAGAGAAATATATAGAAATATACAGTATTTGTTTTTAAAAAACTATACAATGCTACATATTATATAGAAATAATTTCCGTCTACTCCAATTGTCTATATAATTGCACGAATGCACGGGAGGGAGGGAGGGAGGGAGGGGGTGGTGATGGCAGTGGTGATTATAGTGTAATGACGTGTCTGTCAGCGTTTGGTTTTCAACTATTATTTGCGCATAATACCAGGCTGCCCAACTATTGCGCGAAAGCTGTTCGTTCACTAATTACATCACTGGAATTCCATCAATGTATACTGCAAGGAACTAAGGCAACTTCGACCTGCTAAATTCCCCAAGCTTCGTTCTCAGCGACGGGATACACCATGATAAAATATCAGCTAGTGTTTTATTTCTCAGCCTCATGATACGCCATAACATATAATATCAGTCCGTGTTTTATTTATCAGCCTCATGATACGCCATAACATATAATATCAGTCCGTGTTTTATTTATCAGGATACGCCAACATGCAACCGTGTACACCCACCGAGTCGACATGACTTTCCCTTGAACAGGTACCACTTGCGACATTTGCAAACGCCCTTCACGCAGTCCCGTAGCTTATCGCAGTAGCTGAACGACAACGTACAGTCTTCGTCCCGTTCACACAGCTCTCCAACGCCAGCTCCTGAAACAGTTCACAGACCCACACTGGATTAGCCGCAAATAGTCATCGATGTGTAGTATCACGTTTTATGCCAAAGCATTTATTGAGATTGAAATCTCAAATTAACGACTAAATTATAATTTAATCTAATAAACCATTAAAAGACCTTCTTAAGAGAGAGAAGGCTGTCAACATTGAAACATTAGACAATATGGTTGTTTTGGCTCAAGACAGAAGAAGAAAATAATAAAATAATACCTTAGTAGTGTTCTATAGTGAGGCATAATCTCTTGAAGATGTTTCGTGTTATAGATATAAACAATGGTACGTGTAAAAACCAGTCCAACTGACCGATTTTCAAATGTAAATCCGAATGCATTAGTCAAGTCAAGTAAAATTGTATTATCTAATATCAAACAATGGTGTATGAGATAAATATACATTACCCAGAGTACTTTCAAGTACTCATAAAATGTTTAAGTAATAAGAACAGTCAATGTTACCTAAGCTTAACAATTATGATTTTTTTTATCAATTAACAAATTCTTATTAGTTCATATAAACTATGAATGTTAAACAATACAGAGAACTTGAAAGCATTAGCGTGATTAATAAAATATATAGGCAGAAAATATATTTAAGATAAGATTAGTTTTATTACCAAGTAGCAAGTACAAGGAATTCGTATTGTTGTGTTGTATTAAAAACAGTTAAAAACAAACGCGAATAATATAATAGATTGCAAAAGTTAATATATATATATATATATATATATATATATATATATATATATATATATTATATATAAACGCGACATTGCAACTACCTGCCAGAGGCAAGACATTTATGCTGGCTCACCGTTTAAAAATCTCAGCGCTTGAGGATAGAAACTATTGTTGAATCGCGACGTTTTTAATTTTTATGCTACGGTAGCGCTGACCGGAGGGAAGGAGTTCAAAGAGATGGTTGGCTGGATGATATGCGTCTTGTACAATACGCTTGGATTTGCGCAAACTGCGAGATCGATAGAGACCTGATGGACGGCATATTTAACCCGATTAGTTTAGAAGCGTTCTTCACGACTGGTTCAGTTTGATTAATTTCATCTTGGCTGTCGCGACCATACCAGACAGTAATAGAAAATGACAAGACACTTTCAATAACTGCGCGGTAGAAACGTGTTAATATTGCTTGAGATAAGCCGAATCGTTTGAGGTGTCTAAGGAAGGACATGCGTTTTTGTGCTTTTTTAATGATATCAATCGAGTTATTACACCAGGAAAGATCTTTTGAAATAGTCGAACCCAAAAATTTCGGCTTGTAAGATTTCAGCACCGTCAATGAAAAGGGGGTGGATGGGTGTTTTCTCTTTGCGAAAATCAATGATCATTTCCTTCGTTTTGGATATGTTTAGTACCAGGTTGTTGTTCTTACACCAGCCAACCAGTCTTTGAACTTCCTCTCTATACACAGACTCGTTATGTATTTGGCTTCTTAAAGTGTCACATTGAAACAATAGACGAAATTCATCCCCGATCTCATTTCTATTACACAGAGTACAATACCTTTCATTTCTATCAAGACAATAAAACCATCTGCCTGTTTTAATAGGTAATTTTCCGTTACCTAACCTAAATTTAATAAAAATAATTCTTAATCTCTCCGGTAACAATGTCAAGTATGGTTCACACTCGAATACTTCTTTAAATATTCTATAGGTAATACATTTATCATTGTGAAATACATTTGATGACCATGTTTGGAAATATTCGTCATGAAGTCTGATTTAAAGACAATTATTTAGCCATTTATGATTGACACATTAGGAAAGTGCCGAACTTTAGAAACACTACTTTCATACAAAATATTTTGAACATCTTTTATCCAAGGTGATTTATACTCATTGATATTATTTAAGTTAATGTGTACATTATCACTGATAACTTTGAATGTTTTCCTTGTGCTACCTTAATCCATGAATTAGCCATCCTTTGCTTAATTTGTGTCACTAATAGTGGTCTGCCTAGTTCGCCATTTATCATCTAGGAGTACATTTGTTGATATGTAATACCATTCTACATCATAATACCAAGTGAAGCTTTACAATGATGTCACAAATCTCATACCGCCCTTAATTCACAACCAGATAAAAATTTGGTACAACAGTACGACCACAACTGACATTGAGAATTCCAAACGTAGCTTACGAGATTTGATTGCGGTAGGGTCCTTTGTGGGTTTGCAGCAGCTAACTTTGCTACTTATAATCTGTTGGAAATTGTCTTATATAAGTGTGTTGAAGGAGAGCAGACTCAGCCGATGTAAGTATTGCGGCATTGAACGCGTTGCAGCCGCCAAATCTTATTAGGGAACGCTGCTAGACAAAGAACAAAGAAAGGGGAAGCTGTGCAACTGGACAGTAAGAAAGAAGTTGTGTGCTACATACAGACAATAACATACAATTGTGATAAATGGTAGGAGAGGAAAACATCCGTACGTTTTTCTTTTCAATTGGATTCGACTGCAACAATATTTGTCATCAATAATTGACTGCGTCATTAAAACTATTTCTGATTTTAATGTGTTTTTCCATTAAACCTAAATCACTGTAGCTATCAATGTCAATGACAACTAATTACGAATTGAAATCCTGTTTTGAAATGTCCACAAATTTACGTAAAACGTCATTATGGTGGGTGTAGCAAAGTGTTAATATTCTAATCAACTATTCCATTTATCTTCAAAATATGTTCAGGAGTTGTGTATGAGATGCTACTCCATCAAATGAGATGCCACTCCATCAAATGGCACCATGGCACCACTTTCTCCAAAATTAATTTTGTCACACCAAGTCACACATTTGGGCACGAACTACGTAGGTTTAGTCATGAAGCTTCGATCATAGTATATGAGCTATATGACACATGGTGAAACAGAACATGGGGTCATTTCAAAATGTAGATACAGCACCAACAAATCACACAATTGTGTAAGTATTAAAAACAAATTTTTTATTCAGTATCTATTTACAAGGTTTTGTATATACATAATTTCCGATGCGCACACAAATAGTGCACTTTAAAAAAATTTGAACACCACACCGCGACTAAGAATCATTGGATTAGATTGAACGACCCCCCCCCCAAGGAATAAGAGTTAACGTGGAACTGACCTGATTCCAGAGCATCCCTCAAAGATACACGACCACGTTTGATCTCATCACGTCTTGCTTGATAGAACACTGTTTTCTTTAAGTGTAATTTATGTTTAAGAATGTCATTCATGACCTAACAGTATCACGTTACAATATAACATGTAAATGCTTGTATATCAAGTATCTTTTTTAATCAAACTAATGGCATACATAGTATGAAGAAATATAACAACAACGAATTAAAAACAAGCGCGTACATAAGCACCCATATTCAAGCTCAACACGCACAAAAATGCAGTGAATTATTTAGACTATTTTCATGGAAACACAACTATTAAATATGCATAATTGTCATAGGGGCTATGGTGGCCGAAATTGAAACTACCAAGCAATTATCTTATTATAACCTTCCTATCATATGTATCTGTATAGCCAGGGGTTTACATTTGCAACAATATCACATTTCGCTTAGTAGCATTAAAATAACAGTTGCATAAAATCGGGTTAGCAATAGGCTAACGCGTCACCTGTTCTACAAGTACCATATCTATTTGGTTGCATTTTGTCGTGTCAATGATCAATTTGATTTAGACATCCCAAACAATAAATGCCAAACCCGAAATATAGCATGACCTTTGTTCCTAAAAGAAATTCCGGTTTATTTTTTTTACAATACTGTTATTAGTATGTACGTTGTGATGTTTTGATGTGTCTACTTTAGGCCAGTATAGCCTATGGTGTTTGTCACTGGTATGGATTTCACCGAGATGCACGTAACTAGTTTTACTTGAATCTTGAGAAGTGCAGAATAATCATTTTGCATCGAGGAGTATTCCTGCCTGTCAATGGTACCTTCGCAGTCATACAAAAAGAAACCGTCGTACAAATTACCATCCACTGACACGTACCTTCGGTTTCACGCAGTAGAACAACCAACAGAAGCAGCGCCACGCCGTGGAACAGCAGCAATTTCTGTCAAACAAACAGTTCAACTGTCAGCAATGAACCCTTATATGAACCCTTATATGAACCCTTATCTGCTAGCAACAATATATGTCATGCTGGATGCCGTCGTTTCTTAGTTGTGTCTACGCGCTACAAGAATACCTTCTATCTAAAATGGCATCAAATAGTACCACATTTCGCAAACAGGAACACAGTTGGAGTGTAGCCGTAGATTGTTACCGCATTTCACTGACATCACAGAGGAAGTGGACATAACTACGGGGTGGCCTCGGAAGCAGCAGCCGGATGTATGTCCGGGGACATACTGTGGACATACTGTGGACATAGTAATTGGTACAACGAATATGAAAACTGATCACAAATGTAGGCACCCTCAATAAAGAACGACACCGTTAGTTTCACTGAGCTGTACAAAACAGTGAACTATATATATATATATATATATATATATATATATATATATATATATATATATATATATATATATATATATATATATATATATATATATATATATATATCATCTAACATTCTTAATGCTATTTGTTCATATAAAAACACCGTTGAAGATTGAACGTTTTCCACAACGAGCGACGCTTGACAGGACAAGCACTGTGAAAGTGGCATATCTTACCATAGTCACGTCGAACGTCTGTGCTAAGTTTTACAACGTGTTTCTGGAGTTGAGAATCTACCACCACGGACGGAGTCAAGAGCCACTCCCGCAACGTCTGCCGTACTGTTACAACGTCTGCCGTACTGTTACAACGTCTGCCGTACTGTTACAACGTCTGCTGTACTGCTACAACGTCTACCGTACTGTTACAACGTCTATATTATGCCGCTGTTATAATGACGACCGTCTACACAAACTGTTTGTGAACATCAGCGACGGACGTGAAACGACGCCAATCAAATACGTCCGCAGGAATTATGCGAATAAACACGAAATGGTCGAATCCATAACGCCGTTGGCGCGACTCTTCATCGTTTGCACGTGCCGTGATTAGTTCTTTTATTGTTCTGTCCGACCGTTTTAAATTTCCAACGATGGTAATAACGTATGTGAATACAATATACCCACGACCAAACACGGATTGTTATCGTTACCCAAACGCCCATCCCCGCAAGCCAGTGGTAATAATAGTATATCTTGTGATAATATTATATCCTGTACACTATACGGAAGTGCACCAAATCATGTGTGCTTCGTCCCACTTGCTGTCCTTGTCGACGTTTTCATGGGAACAAGACGGTTGAGACGCGCTCGCGCCTAAACTTCAAAGAGCGTTTCCAGGAAATGCTTATCATTACCCGTCCGACCAACGACGACGGGTCTACATCCACCTAAAAATCCCGTATGCCGGCCTTGTAAATTCCAGTGAGTAGTCCCATTGGTTAACACACAAACTGAGAAATCGGTGTTTCAACGGGTCGATCTGCCAGGGGTACTGATGTAAGCCTAGTAAGAAACCCCTGGCGGTGTCGTCGCAAGCGCCTGCCTGCGTCTCGAACGCTGCTGACGCTGAAAGCGCCATCAACCATGCATACATCATGTTTATATGCTGCATGTCCAACAAAACAGAATATTGCAACGAAATACATACGTAATTCCACGTGTATAAATTGAGTACTACACAGGTAAGCACACATTGCGTACATTCGTGTATACATATATATACGAAGCGAGAACATCATTACCTAAGGATACCCTACCAACTCATCAAAGTATAATTATTGTGGTGATCGCGTGTCAGTAGATTTAGTCATGTTTGTTTCCTGACCGTATCGTGAATACCTTAAATGCACACGTGAAAATGATACGAAAAATAAATCCGTCTCCGTCTGGCAATGGATTGGGATTTCAGTTGATTTGATATGGTGAGGTGGGTATTGGGGCAGTCTAGTTTAACTCATTAAACGGGGCGCCAATAAAGGGTTTTCATTGGCTCTTGGCATGGTCTGGGGTAAAAATTTTCACTGGGTCAATGAAAAACAGCCAACCACGGGTAACGAAAAAGGCACATTTGAACTTCATTTGCCCAATCAGGTTTTGATAGCTGAGTGATACACCACCGCCTGCTCATGGTAAATGGTCTGCCTCTTACATATCCAGCCATGCAGTGGTCCATAAAAGCATAAACAGTGGAACAAGCAGTTGAATACAGGTATACAAATGAAACCAAAAGTGCACAGATCGTGTGTATACGAAATCAAAAGTACACAGTTCGTGTGTGTACAAGATACTGGATCTAGCTGTAATGGCTTTGCACACACATTACCACCGACGTTACACTTCCTTCCACACTTAAAGCGTTGACGCCGGACTAAATCAAATAGCTCTGATGCGAACACCATAATGTTGTGTAGACATGTGTTGGACAGTAAGGATATCACACCAGGCTATATGTAGAGGCGGTAAATACACGAACGGTGTATGTTGCTGGGGTATAGTTTAGATAATGTTTCTGTAGGTGTGACACTGCATTCCATTATGCGCACATGATGCGAGCATCCAACCCAAGAGGGGCACCACGAAATCGAGAAAGTTCAGCGACGTGACACCAAGCTAGTTCCAACGCTGAAAGACAAATCATACGTCTGAAGGCACCGACATTTCCATCGTTCCACCATATACGTAAATGCAAGTTAATTAATACTAACAAATAGTATATTTATTCATACAAACATATGATAGACATAGCCACACATTCATCATTGTTGTACTGCAATAACAAACCCTTCATTTGTTCAGAAATGCAGTCAATATCCACAAACACATTTGCCTAAACACATGTGCTATGCATACCATATACTCAATTTTAGTGAACCCAACCACATAAGTCTATTAATCGCAAAAATCACACATGTGAGAAGTTATTTGGACTCAGTGTATCACACCCTCTCAGTGCACTACATTTATGTTATCTCAGTTAGTTTCCTTATGTTTTGTGCAATCAATAAAGTGATCACATATCATCGAATATATGTATACTTCTTACCACTATTAAAACTAATAATATATATATACATGCATATATATATATATATACCTATATATACACCTATATATATATATAGATATATATATATACACACCTATATATATATATATATGATATATATACATATATTATATTCTCCCTAACTGACACATAGAGGGCTGAATAGAGTTGTTACTCGATTTCTCCTATATCATCAACATAACAAACTGTGGCGAAACCAGTCTTCAACAGGCTTATATACTGTTTTACAGTCTGACAGACGTCAAATGCAGTAAGAAACGCTAGCGTCTCTAAGAAGCAGTATTCTGTCACAGGTAGCTGGTCCAAGCTGAATAGTAACATTTCAGTGAACAAACCATAGAGGTGTGTCATTGACAATGCATTTGACGGAACCACAGTTACAGTCAACAGTGATACAGCAAACACATAAATCTCATTGGAATGACAAGAAAGTATTGATATGCGGCCATGTGTGACGTTATAGCTTGCTCTGGAAGAACTTCATAATGGCATTCATGCACTCGTCTGACTGCCAGCGTTCCACAAGTAAGGCACACTCTCGCTCGTTGGTTTTGTGCAGAATGTCTATTTCAGGTGCATGCAACAACTGCTTCGACAAGCGTAGACTCTGCAACAAATAACGACAGTCAGGAACATTGCTGCGTGGATCATACTCGATTATCAAACAATATTAATATTCATGCAAGAATTAAATAGGCAAAATAAGAACTAGTTAATATAAGATGCAGTGCAAAGTTGCAAATTATGTAAAGTTGTAGTGTTCTGAAATTGACTACTAAAATGCCAAGAAGCAACAAGTTATATTACGACCGTCATTTATATTTTATTAACATTTGTGCAACATTTGTACAAACATGCTGACAGACGTACACTCAATCACAGAAAGTCAACCCTAGAACTGCTTAACATTTCCCCATAAGTTGAAGCCTTATGCTTATAGCTCAAGAACTATGTAGTTACATTAGTTTAGAACTATGCATTTGACACAAAAATATTTTCAAAATTTTTATAATTATCCTGAGCAGAACAACAAGGCAGCCACATCATACAGATTTACCGAAAGCAATGCAGATTTTGGGGATTTGGGGTATACAGCCGTATCCGGTTTGACACGAATTTGATTCAAATGGGAAAATGGTGACAAAGTACATATTTTCTTGTGTCCATCAGACAAGTGTAAAATCTGAAAGACAAACTTATCTCAATCCAAGCACAAATACTTTTAATGCTTGGCAGATTTCTGAAGAAACCTAGCAGATTTTGCTTGATGTGGGTATATTTAGATAGATGGCGACACTCAATCAGAACAGGAATGCTATATGACGATTAATCAATGAAAAATGGTATACAGGTTTATACGGCATAATTTATAGTAAAACAATACAGACTTCAACAAAAATGTGGTCTGGTCTGAACTATGAAGTGACATGGCATATTGATGTACCACAGCCAACACAACAAAGTCGACCTACATCTCTTGGCAGGCTAGCCAAGTCTCTGATGCGATTCCATGCTTCTTGCTGGAAGACGTGATGAGGAAAGACCTCGGTGACGATGCCAAGTTGACAGGCCACTTGTGCAGTCAGTCGCTGGTTGAACAACAACAGCTGACTCGCCTACACAGGGAGAAGACGGACCTTAGCATTAGTGCAGTGTTAATTACCTTTGAGTTATTTGGCTTTTTTCAAGGGGGTAACACAAGTTTTTTAATTTATGGATATTTCAATAATTCATTCATCATTAAAATCAAGGCAAGGATTAGATTGGGTGTTGCTCATGACCTGCAATGTGCTTTAGCTGAAGCCTTGCATCCCAAAGCTGATGAAGAAGAAGCTACTTCAACTATCACACTGATATTTTCATCTGAAATGTAATGTTTGTCATGTGTTTGATATTATTTAAGATAGGCCAGTGGTGTCAAGGGATAATAATTATTCATATTCGTTTTTTTAAGTTAAGGTTAATGTTAAATTTTAATAACAATTTATCAAAATGACGAGAATAAAATAATGTTGTAATTTTCCTAATTTTCCCTTCCCCGTGTTGTTGGGTAACTCAAGGGGTCACAGTGCCACTGATTTATTGAACGTGGACTCCAGCGACTTAATTTATTCGTTTGCAAAATTAGTGTTTTCTTACCTGGGCATACCCCATGATCTTTGGGAAAAGGTAGGAAGAGCACCCTTCGGGAGACTGCCCCAGAGACGTAAATGGAGACCAGAAGGTCGCCTGGACAAGAACATCAACATGATGGTTCAAAACATATATTAATGATAGTAATGATGTTGACAAAATAGCTAACTATAAATCTAGTAATTATTTTATTACTTTGTTTATCACCTTCAATTATAATCAGTCAATGAATGCCTACTACTATTACTACTACTACTGCTACTACTGCTAATAACAAATTCTAATAATGTGTACTATGCATATAATGGGGACACTATTACAAAGGCATCATCATAAGTTTGCATAGAACATAAATAAAACTAAATATAAATAAGCTAACAATGGTAATTAATAGCAATGGCATGCAGAATATGTTATTCAAGTCTTATAATCCTGAAATATTTCTTAAAAATAACTACAGATATACTATCCAAAAAGTAAAAACATACTACAGAATGTCCAAAAATATTGATGGTATTATTTAGTGAGGATGCCTTCTTAATATTGATTATTGATCACAGTGAAACCGGCAAATGACGTTTATGAGCAAATGCACTTACCTGATCAGTGGCATAGACAAGGTCGAAGAGACCAAGTGTTGTCACGGATATGCCAACTGCCGGACCATTCACTAAGGCAACAAGTGGCTTGGGGAAATCAATGAAAGCATCAACATATTCCCTAAAAATAAAAAACAATATAATATTTCAAGATGGCCACCAGTATTATGCTGACATCTGTCGTAGATGTGTTTAGTAATATGAACCTCTGTTATGTTTCTTCATTGCTGCTAAATCTGTAATAAAATACTGAACAAACACTCATTCGGTTCCTAAATCAGTATGTAGGATACTGAACCACCGCACACAGTACTTGAGGTGGGAATATAACCAGTTTACTAAGCATTAGTAAATGTTTTTTTTTATATATATGAGTTTGTTCCCAATAAAAATGTCAAACAAAATATCATTTTGTTCAAATCAATGATCAGTTATTCAATCGAGTTATTGTGTCCAACGACCAACAAGAACAAAGACAATGACTAGAATAGATTGTGACACAAAATTTGGTGGCTGAACTCTGAGTATGTTTCTTTAAATATTTAGTCATCGTGCAGAAATATTAAAGTAGGTGTGCCATTCCAGATAGTGCTGCCATCTACTGAAAGATGTATCAACTGCCAGAGTACAAATAAACTGCTGATTAAGAATAACACAACTCAAGTCAATCACTGACAAATGGAGGGGGATATTTAATTAATATTAAGTATGATGTCTAACATAATAAACCATCTTTGTCTCACTGGTGCAAGGAAGTTTATTTAACATCTCTTTGGACCATGTTACATCTCCTGAAACAGGCAGCATTAATGCCCATGTTAGTTACAACAAAGTGCAAGTGCAGATGTGTAATTGCAGGCAATGTCTCAGATGATATAATATACTGTACATTGCTCCATCATCTTCCATGATCATGCTCGTTTAGTGATACACTAAGACTACGGAGACAATGTCGCCCTCTATCGGACAGTTGGACAATGACCTGGTGATCATGTAGTTCACTTGTAGCTAATAACACATGGCACGTTGTGGGTGGCTGATCATGTTTGACAACTTACGGAACTTTTGTACTGCATTCGACGACCCATTAAGCATACAATACGCTTGAAAAAAAAGTTGGGCCATGGAAAAATGTCAAGGAATCTGTTCTTATAAGCTTGCACCAAAATTTTTTTCTCTAGATAATAAGTTAACTGTTTAACACTAATGGTGTCATTTTGTGACTAGTGTAGAACAACTGAAAAGTGATGCCAACTGTTTAACACCAGATGGCGACACTTTTCAGTTGTTCCACACTAACCAAATTACAATAATTATGGATCCTGCTGATTAAAAAAGGGGGTGTATGCTAATTAGGGCATGTACACTTAATAGGTCGAATACGGTATGTACCAATATTTCCATGTTTGTTTTACTTGTTGCAACTGTTACGTATGTTACATACACCAGTACCTGATAAGTGTTCCTCCTTTCTTTGCCATCACTGGAATGTCTTGAGGAGAAATGTCTGTAAAATTACTGAGATCGTTGCCGCTGCAGTAATAGTCTCCAGCCCCTACAACAACACGGTATAAATCATGCCACTGGCCCATGTCAGTAAATGAATCACACAACAGCACATCCCTATCACCTGAACATCACAAGAAATCAAGAAATAGTGGTTATAGGTTTCCAACGATTTAGATTCAGGCGCAATAGAATTTTCTGCATCATTGTCAGAATCAGAAATAAATTTATTTGATCCGAACTGTACACGCATTCAATAATAATATATCAGTATATAAGTGTATGTTATAAAATATTACTGTATACAGAGAGGATCATGGAGACTCCCACAAAGACTTAATAAAAGTCGCTACCGTAGGATCTACCCATCGTATTCTTTTATTTTAGTTTCTGAAGTCTATCGTCTATGAATACCTGGATTGTTGTGTTTTATTATACAGCTGTGATGTATATTCATAGTATGTAGTGATGTGAGAAAGTGAAAATGTATTTATAGTGTTTGAGTGTAGCTAACATCATCGTTGTTGATTGCGCATATATGTACAGGTATAACAGTTGATGATTGTGCACGTGTTTTTGTAATTCTGAATTATATGATACTTTGCATAATTTATGAAACCCTGTAAGCTGTGTGTATAAAGTTTGTCTTTCAAATTTTGAGAGGTATTGTTGATAGTATTTGGTAAACTGTATTCAAGACATTGTTTTGCAAATGTATGTTTTGTACCATAAATGTGAATTTTATTTTAGTTGCATGTGCTATGACCACGAATCTTGGTGTTTATTGCTATCTGCCAATGTTGTAGGTATGTAGGTAATTTATTATGTATACATTTATAATAAAAATTTTATTCTTGAAGGGTTAGCATATCATTCACTTTTAGTAAGTTTAGTTTTTTAAATAGCGGGTCAGTATGTGAATTGAAATTACTCAACGTTATTATTCGTATAGCCCTTTTCTGAAGTTGATTAATTCCTTGACAGTGTAACCCCCAGTCATTAAACAATAATTTTTATGTGGTACTAATAACGTGTTGTATAGCATAATTTTAATTCTCATAGGCAGTACTAGTTTAAGTCTGTTTAGTGTACCGACTATTCTAGAACATTTGTTTGATATAGTTTCAGAGTGTTTTTTCCAATTTAGTTGTGTATCTAAGGTTAATCAAAAGACATTAAAATCATCAAGCTTTGTTATTATTTGTTATTATTTGTTATTATTATATTATTTATTTTAGGGACAGGTGTTTAAAAAAAACCATGAATTTGGATTTAGCAATGTTAAGGGTAAGTTTGTTTACCATTCATTAATTGTGTAGAGTCAAACGCATTAGAGAGATCAAGGAATATACTGAACTGTACCTCATGCATTAATATCTATTTCATTTGTTATTCTGTCTATCAGTTCTAAGGCTGCGTATTCAGTCGAGTGACCAGAGCAGAAGCCATATTGATTTTTTGCTAGACTTTTGCCCAGACCAAACATTAGAAAGCTGCTACATTGTCATAATCATCCAAATCTACCTTGATTTGACACTTACCAGTAAGCACTGTCAGACTTGTGCTGTCAGTTCCGGCCACTTTCAATGCATCCATGATAGCCGTATACATCTGTAGATAAATACTGGGCATCAAATGTTGCAACTACACAAATATAACACCACCAATACACACTGGAACTTGAATGCAAGAAAAAGTCTAATTTATGCTTCCATTATGTTTAGGTGAGTTGGCTATCAACAAGACCATCACTGAAGCTGAGCCACTCCAGTTTCACAAGAGATTATAATATTAATATTTTATATGTATTTTGTGAAGGTATGTTCCACAATTTAAAAAACAACGGTCAAAGGGTCATTAATTTTGTATTTTGCTTGTTTTGTATGACTGGTATCAGTGGGAGACATGTGAATATTGTGTTCATGTGCATGTGTAAAATTTTACCTCCATAGTCAGTGCGTTTTTCTTCTCTGGCCTGTTTATTTTGATGATATGGATGTTGTCAACAACCGAAGTCATCACAAGTGTAGACATCTGCCCGCCAGTGACAGCCGTGTCCGCAGAACCAGCTGATGCTTCTTTAGAAACCAAGTCTTCCACTAGCTTCACATACCTCTCCTTGGCTGCATCCTGTGACAGGGTCACAAAACAGACCGTTCATACGACACATCCATCTGTAACAATAGCTTTATTACTTGAACGAACACCTAGAACAAGAAGATCACAGACAGCTCATGAGGAGGGCAGACCAAAGCATCAGGCTAGACAGAGTCTGACTAGAAACAAAAAAAACAGGTGCCAATAAATCATCAATCCTTAAATTGTACGTTTTGCTCACCTGTGGAATATCGCCAACTGCCTTCCATGCTTCCCACTTGGCTTTTCCCACAAAGTCCATCATGCCAGGTTTGGGCACAACACATGTCCCTACAGTCGCCTGCAAATAGAAGACATTTTTCACTCAGATATACCATTAGTATTTTGTGTAACATCGCTCAATTTGATGTGAAGTGTCTCAGAGTAAAACAATGCTGCTTCAAAATAACATTATCAAAATTGCCTGTATGATTAACAAATATGTAATAGACCGTTCCCATTATACCATCACGCTAACTGGTGGATTATAATGGAAGGAAAAGATTCAGGTAAACAAACCACTACAGGCTACACAAATATGACAACAATAATATACACAAATATGACAACACTAATACATTATAATCTACATTAAGCAGTGTGATGTTCTCAGAGTCTCACAAATCTTTAAGTTCCATTACAGTTCACCAGCTAGCATAGTGATAACTGGGAAGGGTCTATTGAACAATGTCACCGCCAGAGCAACTAATCTCAATTTATTCACTCCACAATCAAACACATGTTCACGATGGGCTACACTGTACCACTCAAGTGCCAACTGTGTATTGGTGGGGTACGTGACAGCACCTGCTTAAAGAGGGCGTACAACTGCAACTTGACTTGATTGCCTGGGTCTTCCCTCAATGAATTCACCCTGTTTTGAGCCTCTTTGAACGAGCTACTGCTCTCTGATGTCACCGACATGTGCAGCTGGCAGGTGTTCTGCCTGAAAAGATGTACACTAAATAAGTAATTTACAGGGTTCATGCAAGGAACTAATTAAAAAGATTTTCCCCCGACATGAACATAATTTTCCCTGACCAAAATGACAACAAGTGTTTTTACAACAGCAACCCAGCTCCCCTACAGCCGTCCTATCCACCCTACAGCCGTCCAATCCACCCTACAGTCGTCCATTCCACCGTACAGCTGTCTAATCCACCTTACAACCATCCGATCCACCCTACAGCTGTCCAATCCACCCTATAGCCATCCAATCTACCACACAGCCATCCAATCCACCCTACAATCGTCCAAACCACCACACAGTCGGTGTCACCCTACAACCAGCCAATCCATCCTACAGCCATCCAATCCACCCTACAGCCATCCAATCCACCCTACAGCCATCCAGTCCACCCTACAGCCATCCAATCCATCCTACAGCCATCCAATTCACCCTACAGCCATCCAATCCACCCTATGTCCATACAATCCACCTTTTTTCTAAAATTCAAGTTAGTAAATATAAAATAGCATTCTGCACAAGATTTTTGGTGCTTTGGCACAAAAATATTTAACAAAAGTTAGCTAAGGCCATAGAATGCACTTCACATTTGATAACACATAAAAATTCCCAGACTTTATCCCATTAGGTCAAAATCCTGACCTTCCAATTAAATAATTAAAATGGATCAATGCCCCCCCACCCAAATACGCCACTGGGCTGAGAAAGTAGAAAGGTGATAACAGGAACGGGGGGCAAGTTGAAGAAGGAGACCAAGATGTGTAGATGGGGTGATTTATAGTTTTTCTATATGGGTTTCTACTTTGGCTAAGCAGCTATTTGTTGCTCTCCACTCTGGGGATGGGTGCTGATACCAGGCACCAGAGGCGGTTCATAGGAATGGTGGCCAGCTGACAGCTGCTTGACAGAGGAATTGCCATGGCCACCAACACTGTGTGGTGATATGTTGATGCCTTTGGCTCTTTGCACTACTGGAGGAGGAGTTAGCATATGCTACTGAGAAAAGTTTTGAAATAGAATGGGTGAGAGGAATGCATGATGATGCTAGCAATGCCAATGGTTGCCATGCCGGTCAGGTCGTGAACATCCCACCAAACAAAAACTAGTAAACCAAAAATCAGCTTTAAGAAAGAAGACACTTGTAAATCTGTACACTAGCATGTAGCACTATTCTTACAAATGGAAAGGAGACTTTACCACTAAAAATATACTCTTTTAATGCACAATGCTTAAGAAACAAATTTACACAACTTGAAGTTCTTATATCGGAGGAAGATCCAGATATTATTGCCATTACTGAAACATGGTTATCCTCAGACATTGCCAACTCAGAATTTACACCATCGCATTATACGTGCTTTAGAAAAGACCTAAGAATAAATTTTTGTACACCAGACACATACACACGCAGTGGAAAACAGGGGAGGAGTACTACTATTAATAAAGACCTTAGTTATGAAGAACGCCTGAAAGAATGTGGTTTAATAACTCTAGAGACAAGGAGGTTAAGAGGAGATCAGATTGAAGTTTTTAAGATATTGAATGGGTATGAAAATATTGATAGAAATATGTTTTTCTCACTCAAGAAGGATAGCAGAACTAGAGGACATGAGGTAAAATTAGTAAAGGATCAATGTAGATTAGACATCAGGAAGCACTCGTTCTCACAGAGGACAATAAATGAATGGAACAAATTGTCTATAGATTGTGTAATTGCTAGCAGCGTGAATATGTTTAAAAACAAGGTTGACACATATCTCAGGAGGGCGGGTTATAAGTAGATGAACATTGTTGGACTCTCGATAAGCCAATTGCTTCCTTGTCCACTTGCCATCTGGGCCTTTGGCCTGGATGGCAAATCTTGTTAAATCTAAAAGATAACTTAAACCCAACATTACTCATACCTGGCAATACAGATGCAGAAGTCTTATTTACAGTGTTATACCCAACTAGGGGAAAAGCGTGTCTCATTCAAACAGATAAAGCAGGGATCAAGACTAAACCCTCATAGGGTAAGATACAAATCTATGCAAAAGACAAAAAAGTAAACTTGCTAAACAAGTAGTAGCAAACAAAAGTGGGCTTTCAGTCGATCTTATTATATATGAATTAGAAAAAGAAAAACTACAGACTGTCTTAAGGGATGCAACATTGCACTAAAGAAAAGTTGGTCGACCAAATAAATGTTAACGATAAAAGATTCTGGGACTATACTAGACACTTTACAAAATCATCATCAACAACTGGTGATCTTAACTTTGAAGGAAAAAACTTCTCAGGTGATCAAACTAAAGCAAACATATTAAACAACTATTTCATATCCGTTCTTCCAGATGAGCCAGAATTACTGCACTCTCTACCAACTTTAGATACCGATGTAAAATGTACAGTGTATAATTTAGAAATTTTACAAACCGAAGTAAGGACCGAGTTAGCAAAACTGAAACCAGACAAAGTTAGTGGTCCAGATCTATTAAATGTAAACGTTTTAAGAAATTGCTTAGATTTTGATATTCCTCTATCCTATATATTTAATAAATGCATACATACAAGCCAAATACCACAGGATTGGAGGGATGCTAATGTAACACCAATCCACAAAAAAGGTTCACGAAACAAGTGCAACAATTACAGACCAGTGTCACTCACCAGCCAAGTAATTAAACTACTAGAAAGAATATTACAAGACAATTTGCTTAAACTAGCTGAAACAAACAATACTATCAGCTGGGACCAATATGGTTTCCCAAAAAAAATTGTCATGCATTACTCAACTACTAAAATGTCTACACGATTGGACAGTAAATGCAGATAACAGTGCTGAAACTGATGTAATTTACTTAGATTTGATACTGTACCCCATAAACGATTGATTTATAAATTAAGACAATATGGTATTAAAGGCAAAGTGCTATTATTTATCCAATCTTTCCTAGCAGGTAGAAGGCAGCGGGTCTGGTGCCAATTTGCAGTCTGGTTAAAGTGCAACTTGGATATTGAGCCCTGGACATTGGCAGGTGCCAACCCACCCTCTCAGTAAATAGTAGATTGGTCAGTATGTCTGCCAGAATGTCTTCTAATATGGGCTAAGGAACTACAGACAGCTGTGGACATTGTCTCGATGAGCCCAACATCAGCTCCAACTTAATCCAATTTATGACATCACGCATACACAAAAACCTAAAACCAAACACCCACATAAAATATATTACAACAAAGGCAAATCAACGCAGGACTAATTAAACGATGCTTTGAAAGTAGACCGGAAAAGATAATAAAGACCTTGATACGACCAGTGCTGGAATATGCATTGCCTGCTTGGAACCCCCTTCTATAGAAATGATATAGATGAATTAGAGAAAGTTCAGAAGAGAGCGCTGAAACTCACCTGTTGAATCAGTACCTTTGGAACAGAGACCACTTGAGGCGGACATCTGTGAGGTATATAAATATCCCAGGGCCTAAATAGGAATAACCCTGAGCATGTTTTCTATCAATGTAGCAGCAATCTTAGGGGCCATAGCTTAAAGCTAAGGAAGACATACTCCCGCAAAGAGATCCGTAAACACTTCTTCACAAATCGTGTCATCAATTACTGGAATAAACTTCCTGAATAAATCATGTCAGCTTCTACTCTGAACACCTTCAAGAAGAAATCGAGATATCTAACCACCGGTTGAAAGAGACTACACAAGCAACAAGTATACTTAAGTGTAGTTATCGATTAAAAACTGTTATTTGATGATCACATAAACCAAGTGGTTACTAAAGCAACCAAAATGACAAAAATAATCCGAAGAACCTTCCAATTCCTTGACACACACACACTTTCTTGCCACTATATAAGACAATGGTTAGATCTCACCTAGATTATGCCATAGCAGTATGATATCCATATAAGATGAAACATAAAATAGCAATAGAAAACGTCAAGAGAAAAGCCACTAAAGAACTACCTGGTATGAGAAAGACTAAAATTACTGATGCTACCCACACTAGCATACCAAAAGCTAAGAGGAAACATGTCAGAAGTCTAGCCGAGAAAGAAGGGGAGGTGGAGTAATTTTATATATTAAAGAATCTATCCAAGTATATGATATAACACTGAAAAGTGAAGCAGATTGTGAGGAAGCAATCTGGTATAACATAGTTACCAAGAACTCAACATTAACAATAGGAGTAGTTTATCGTAGTCCTAACATAGGACAAGAGGAAGATGTAAAATTATAAGAGGCAATAAGGGAGGTGAGCAAGGGGGAATGTGTTATAATGGGTAATTTCAAACATGGCCATATACAATGGAAATCATTAGAGAGTGACAACCATCAGTTTCTACTTCTAACACATGATTGTTTCCTTACTCAACATGTATTGGAACCAACCAGAGGTGGGAATGTGTTAGATTTAATTTTGTCTTCTCAAAATGAATTAGTTGACAATGTTAAAGTACACGAACCTTTCGGTTCAAGTGACTATAATCAGACACATTTTATTATAAAACTAAAAACAGGGAATACATATAAAACACAATGGAGGAGGAACTTCAACAAAGGCAAATATAAAGAGATGAGAACATATCTAGCAAATATAGATTGGAATAACTTGCTAAAGAACAAGATGGCAACCGAATGCTGGACTTGTATAAAATGTGAGATTGATGGCATTACTGAGATTTTTTTCCATTAAGAAACAAGGGAAAAGGTCCAGGAAGAAACACCTGTCAAAAGAGGTTATTAAAAAAATTCCTCACAAACAGATGCTGTGGGGGTATATAAACACACTGAAAAAAGACTACACAAATTACAAAAAGGCACTTAACCTAGCTACAAATGAAATGAGAAAATCCAAAAGACCCTTTGAAAACAAACTGGCAGATAATATAAAAAATTACAGCAAGAGTTTATATGCTTATATAAGGAGTAAACAGAAAGTTTGAGATAAGGTTGGACCACTGGAAAACAACAGTGGAAACCTAATTTCAGACAGGTTTCAAATGGCAGAGGTCCTGAATGAGTATTTCAGCTCAGTTTTTACCACAGAAGATATCAGCTCACTTCCAGTTCCAGTTACTAAACTTGAGGGTGATCAATCAGAACAATTAGGGCAGTTATGTGTAACTCCTTGAAATGATAGCAAACTAAATTAAGAAGATGAAAGACAATAAATCACCTGGAGTTGATGGGATACCACCAAAACTGCTTCAGGAAATTGTTGAGCAAATTATTACACCACTTGCAAAACTGTTTAACTTGTCACTAGAAGAAGGAATAGTTCCTTCAGAATGGAAAAAAGTAAACATTACGCCGCTATTTAAGAAGGGATCAAGGAACAAGCCAGAAAATTACAGACCAGTGAGTTTAACACCAGTTGTATGTAAATTACTCGAAACATTAAGTAGACACCACATGGTGAAATTCCTTGTAAAACATAAATGAATAAATACATCTCAACATGGGTTCCTAAAAGCAAGGTCACGTCTAACCAATCTCTTATGTTTTTTTTAAGAAATTACAAAGTGGGTAGATGACGGGTCACCAGTGGATGTTGTCTACTTAGATTTTCAGAAAGCTTTCGATAAAGTGCCCCATCAAACACTGTTACTTAAACTAAAAGCCCATGGTATAGGTAATGATGTAATCAATTGGATAGAAAGGTGGCTTACACACAGAAGACAGAGAGAAATAGTAGATGGTGAGGTTTCAAACTGGAAATCTGTTTTGAGTGGGGTACCACAGGGTCAGTATTAGGCCCTATACTGTTTTTAATATATATATATATATATATATATATATATATATATATATATATATATATATATATATATATATATATATATATATATATATATATATAAATTATTTGGAAGATGACATCTATACAAAGTACTGAAATTTGCAGATGACACAAAAGTATTAAGAAAGGTTACTAATGATACAGATAAACAAAGTTTACAGGATGACCTAGATAAATTAGTTAAATGGTAAAAAAAATGCCAAATATTATTAAATTTTGGGAAGTGTAAATGCATACACATAGGACATGGAAACATGGACGAAGAATATAAAATGGGGATGCTGTGCTAGCTAGAAACACACAAGAAAAGGATTTAGGATTAACATTTAGTGCTGACATGAAAGTTTCAGAGCGATGTTGGATTGGTGCTTCGAAAGGAAATCAAATTCTAGGGCTAATTAGGAGAACTATCATGTATAAGAAGAAACAGCTAATTGTACCCCTGTACAAAGCAATAGTTAGACCACATTTGGAATATTGTATACAAGCATGGAGGCCATATCATAAGAAGGACATAGACAAGCTAGAAAGAATACAAAGAAGAGCAACTAAAATGATTCCAGAATTGAGAGACCTTAGTTATGAAAGCTGCTGTGGTTTGACAACACTAGAGACCAGGAGACTAAGAGGAGACCAAATAGAAATGTTTAAAATAGTGAACAGTTATGAGGATATTGATAGGAACAAATTCTTCAAACTTAAAGAAGGCAGTAGAACCAGAGGACACAAAGCAGCATTAGGTAAGGAACAGTGTAGGATGGACATGAGAAAGTACTCTTTCTTACAGAGGGTGATAAATGAATGGAACAAACTGCCAAATGATTGTGTTAATGCTAATAATGTGAATATGTTCAAAAATAGAATTGACAGATATCTGATAAGGGCAGGCTATACATAGATGATAAAATTGTTGGACTCTCGATAAGCCAATGGCTTCCTTGTCCACTTGCCATCTGGACCTTGTTGTTTGGGATGGCAAACTTGTTAAATCTATAAAATAATGCATGAAATGTGCGATAACGAATCCGCACCAAACCTCCTGAAATGGGAGGATGTGTCACTAAGATCAGGAAGTAAATTATTTACCCAAAGGCAAAGAACAAAAATAAATCTAAGAAAACATGCATTCCTCTTAGAGTGGCTGAACCATGGAATAGTCTACCTAACTCTGTACTACAAGCTAGATCAATAAACTCATTTAAAAACCGTCTAGACAAATTCTGGTCTACCCAGGCAATAATATATGACAATGTCTATGAAGCTATTTTAATACTGACTACTGCCACTGGAACCGGAAATTATGAACCCCTACTATCTGATCCTGAACAAGATCTGATCATGGAGGAACCATCTGGATCCTACGATCAGAATCGTCATAAGCCTAAGGTATCATAAGGTAAGGTATACCAAGTAAATAAATAAGGTATACCAAGTAAATAAGTAGGATGGCGATGACCGATGTCGATGATAGCACATTTCACGTGAATGCAATAACTTAAGTAATCATGTTTTCGTAACAACTGCAGAAAATACCTAATACTATACATCTACACACACTGAGTGCTGGCACGCATAAACAATGTTCATAATTGATTGACTACCTATAAACCGTGTTGTGTAAACATTTAAGCGCACTACGGCTGAATCGTATCATGCTGCTGCGTCGTTGCAGAGTTCCCACCCAGCGACGACGCGCATGCGTAGTCCGCCCTCTTCGCTGTTCAATGAAAAATGGCGGAAACCGGGAAGGTGTAGAAGGTAGTATTTGAATTCGGCCGGTATTGATGTGCTTTGAGCGCACGAATACCCATCAACCCCTATATAAATTTTTAGCTGATAGCATCCAGTACTGCATATGTTGCATTTTATGTGGAATTATGGTCTTATAAGATAGAGCTGAGTGAAAATGTTTGCCTGACGTGTAATCTGCCGTTTCCTGGAAGGATGGGGTACTTAGTTCATGCGCCGGCAGGGGCCATTCTAGTACTAAAATAATAATACCTCGTAATTCGCCGGTTTAATCGATATTATTGTAATTTTGCCTAATGTGTGTTTTATTTATTATATTTCCAGTGCCGGTTAGAAAGTAATTTGCAATTGTTTAGCTACTTTAGGTGGAAAGAATACAACGAAAACGTGTATATTAATAGTAATAGTCTAAACTGAGATACATTTAGTCTTAGACTTAGTCTTTGGCTTTGGCTTTGCCTTTAGCATGAAAAGCCGAAAAAGCTAAAACACCGGTTGACAACACTAGACATCAAGAGGTTAAGCGAAAACCTATTTCCAATGTTATGATCAAAATATAAATTAGTTGTACTATATTTGTAGATAATTTTTAATTTTAATGGAGAATTACAACCTATGCAATAGGGTAGAGGTAGTTTCTAAGACCAAGACTCTTATAAGAAATTACTCATTCTCATGGAGGAAGATAAATGATTGTAACAAATGTTCGCTGCGTTTACTCATTTACACTACATTTACATACAGTACATGCAATATCGCTAGGTGTTCGACTCTGTTAATCATGACATTGTAGGCACTTGGTGCTGTGATAAATTGGTAATGCTACTAACTAATGTTCATTCTATTACGGGTATGGTCAGCTATCTCTATTAGAAGAAGCTATTTTACCAATTCAGGTCCATATGACTGTTCCATTAATTGCTGATATATTTATGTATGAGCATGCTACATGGTCATTTCCTTCAGTTGTGCTTTATTTGAGTTTCTGAAAAAATGCATGTTTCATTGTGAAAAAAAGGAAGAATCCGGGTCCACCTCAGTTTTGTTGTTATTAACATGCAATTTGTATAGATACCATGCGCAATGCATACATAAAGCATATTTATCTACAGAACATGTCAGTTATTAAACATGTGCATTATAACATATTTTATCTCCTTTTTTGATGCTTGAATTTGCATGTTTATCTTGCTTTTTGCACCATCTTGCGAATAAGAGGTGCTAGTTGGCACTCAACATAAGTTAAATATGCAAATTCAAGCATCAAAAAATGTGATTAAATGTGATTTTACGCACAAGAAGTTTAATAATTTACACGTTCCACAGTAAATATGCGTTGTGCATGGCTACTATACATGTAGCAAGTTAATAGCGACAAAATTGAGATGGGTCGAGATTATAGAAAAGTACCCTGAAATATTTACATGTAGCATGTGTTTTTAATTATTTTATTAAAAGTAGCATACTGTTGTTCCTGAGTTTTCAATGTTAACTCCACTGAGTCTTAGTTTAAGACATTTACATATTTGTTCTAATAAAGATGCCTGTTTACAATTTGATGTCCTTGCATTTCACAGGTACATTGCACAGGTATTTCTACATTGATAGAGCCAGTAAAGTCAGGTTGAGATTTTTAATTGACAAAGCTCAGTACCACCGACACCTGGAGGAAACTATGGTCACTGATCAATAATGGCTGCTGTGAAGAAGTTTGATAACAAACATCCAAGAACAGGAAAACGTATCCCGATAAGTGCTGCCAAACATGGCATAGCTACATCAAAGACATTAAGCCAAGGTCATGTGCCTGCAAACAGCAGGAAAATTCGGTCACATGCAAAGACAATACAAGTCTTGCATGTAAAACAACTTCCGACATTACCACTGAAGCGAAAGCTTTCGCTTCAGTCACACAGGAAACCAAAGATGCATGCTGAAGCCGTTAAACAACTTGGACAGGAAAAGCAGAAAACATCTGACGCTAGGAGAACTTTTAAAAGTTCCGGTCAAAGTAGTAGCAATAAAGTAAGCAAGAAACTGAACATGGGTGTCAAGAAAAATTGCACAAAGTTCCAGACTTCCAGAAAGGCCAGATCTTTGCCAGGCAACGTAGGGTTAAGTCATGCAAAAAAGCTATGCATCAAACTTCAAAGGCAAAGTTTGCCAAGCAGCATCACAAAGAAAACAACCAATGTATTAACAAAAGGGAACCGCATGTCCAAGTCACGACAGCGTTCTTCACAACCGTCAGACTCCAGTGATGATGATATATTATACTCACTTGCTGTGCCATGGAGTGACACAAATTCTGCTGCTACTGCAAAAGGTAGCTGCAATAACTCTGGCGGTGGGAAAAAGAATAAACGACTCAGCACAGCTGTAGTTAACCATGGCACTGATGCTGTGGTGGCAGACGACACAGATGTGGATAGTGAAATCTCATTTAGACATGCACCAAAGAAAGATTTGAACAAACTGAAGAGGAAAGCTGCATCTGAACCAGGTTCGTGTTTTTGGTGGATTGTGAAACCAAGGGAATACTTGGAAATTATTTTAGTTGTCTACTGGAAACTATTGGTATGTTTTACGTGTACATAGTATTACATACCCATTAATGTTGTCATATACAATTATTTTCCAGGTTTTAAAGATATCTATCTACTTTTTTATGTGTGTGTGTATATATATATATATTATATTTATAACATCCTTCATAAACGTTTGATATATATATATATATATATATATATTACAATGATTGTATATATAACACGTACTGATGTATATTAAAACCTTCGTTTTCGAACTTCAGCTTCATATGTTGATTGTTTCTTGTCTTTTAGAAAGCACACCCTCTAGAATAAATATAATAAAATAAATACTTCAGGTCTCTGTTGTATTTTTTTGTTTCAGCGTCTCCTAAGAAAAGTGCTGCGGCTGTCACCAGCGCCATGTCACCACAGTCACCAGTGCATCCTCACAACTTGGTGCCGAGTGCACCAACGAGCAATGACTCAAAGACACTTAACTTCATGCCTGACCTATCCGGCATGCCGACCCTGCCTGGCAGTCCGTCAGCCACTGCCTACAAGGTACTTACGGACAATTTCTCACGAGTCCTGGCTGGAAATCGGCATGGCCACGCAACGCGGAAAAGTCACCAGGCGGCAGCAGAGAACGAGGAAGACGAAGATGTGGCAAGGAGGATGAGCGTACGACATTCAGAGAATGCATTCAAGTACAAGGAGATTGTCGTGAAGAAAGCGGTCGGATACACGCAGGTCTCCCTCTTCACGCAGACTAAGTTGAAAAATGCTCTCAACCCAAAAGTAAGCAGTGCAAAAAATAGCCCAGGATTGTTTTGTTAATAGCATGGTAGGAGCTCATTAAATTGACCAAGTGCAGCTAAATTATGTGCTTGTTCACATGAGCTACATGGCTAGACACTGCAAGTGCGACCAATTCTGATACTGAGTTCTGATTAGGGGTCACACCTGCACTTGGTCATGGCTGTCGCTGATTGACCATGGATTCAAACTGTCGTCCAACAGATACCCGAATTGGACCCGGCCGCAATTCCAATGATACATTTGTAGCTCCAAATTGGCCTCACTAATTGGTCTCACAAGTGTGTTCGCACGAGCCATTAGTTGTCCAATTGGTCTGGCTGACACAGTTTCGTATATATTTAGGGGAAAGTCGGGTATATTGGACCATTCATATATTATTTATTTCACCTTAGAACTGATGTAACGTTTGTGAATAGACAAAGTGATGTGCGACAGTAGTTTGTAACACTTCAGCTAACTGAGGCACATGGGCGGTGAAATAATTGTTTTAAACAATGAATGGGGAAGGTTTGAAGAGCAAAGTTTCACTAGCTTTGTAGATATCTATGTACAGGTTCATCATTGTGTGATCTGCTATATTGGACTAGTAGTCAAACTGTATTGGACCAGTGGTCCAATATACCGGAGCGGTGATCCAATATATCAGGAATGTGTTTACCACAATTATTTTGTCTATTTGGTTAAAATTGGGCTCAAGAAGGTGGGGCCTGAGGCGATGAGTTTTCGTTGGGTGGAGGGTGGTTAACTTGCATTGCATATTGGTGGCCCAATATAGACGAATGGTCGTCTATATTGGAACGGAATGCCATAATCCAAATTTCAAATATTCTCCCATATGTCTGGTCGAATATTTGCCATATTGTACCTATTGGTGCCTATCACTAACGAGATTCAAAATGCACAATGGAAAGTCAACAGATGGTTTCCTTTGATATATCGGGCCATGTTCTTAGGGGGTCCAATATACCCGACCTTCCCCTATAAGTGATTTTACATTAAATAGGAAAATGTATGTTTTATTTTACTGAAGACATCACTATGCTTTTTTTAAATGGTAGTACCTTTTTCATTGTGTGTAACAACATATTGTAGATTTCATATCTTTGAGAGATGTTCCTGTCATTCAGTATATGTCGTTATACAAATCCTAATTTGTTTCCACTGAAGACTGACTTATTTGTGTGCCTCTGTTTGCAGGTCTTTCAGGAGCTGTGTGAGGTGCTACACAATGCCACCTATGATGACAGTCGTCTTGTCATGTTCACTGGATCAAGAGGTGTCTTCTGTTCTGGTATTGATCTCAACTTTCTGACGTGTGGCGACCGACACGTTGCAGCGAAAGCCATGTCTGACGGCTTGAGGTACGTTCACTTTCATGTGCTCTTGTGCTGTTGCTCTCCTCTTTATCCCTAAAGTCCAGGGTGAGGCTGGCACCGCTACCGGTCATCGATCTTTTTTTCCTTCTTCGTCACTCATCCTGCTTCACTGCTATCTCCAGTCCCCCATCCCCCACTCTCATTCTCCCACTCCCGCCAAATCTCTTTTCACACAGTCCTCCCATCTCAGTCTTCTCCTTCTATACCCTCCACTCTAAGTGCATCTGCTCTCTTCGTCATTCGTTCACCTTCCATTCTCTCCACTTGTCCAGCTTATTGTATTGCTTAGTAATCTGCGCAGTTTAATACAGTGTCTTTTTGGATGGATATAAAGTGTACACTATTTATTATATAATTATTCGAGTACATACATTTACTAATGAGAAACATCAATGCAACTCTAGCACTGAAACATCTACTCGTGCGCACAACACTTTGACTAGAAAGAAAACAAAACAACATAAATTAAATTAATTCAGGAATGCATATACATTATATCTGTTCAAGCACATGACTTCATCCAGAGTGAAACATAATATCAGTGTAGCTCCAATGCACTGTTTGTTCATGTATATGACAATAAAATGTGTATCTCCTCCCCCCCATCCCATCTCCCTTCCCTCTTCAAATATAACTTCTGATCATTGGTATTTTAGCTATGTCTTGTATAATAAGTTGAAAGTCGATGTAAATATCAACACTATAGTGTTCTAGTTGCACCTTTCACCTTTAACTTTCATTTGCTAATTTATTCTTTCTTTCTGTTTATCTATATGTCTGCCTATCTGTCTGCATTAATGTTACATTTATCTTCCATTAGCTTATTTTGTTCTATTTTAAACCCAGCCTGTTTGTCCATCGATCAACCAAGATGAACAGTATTGCAGCATCTCCAATGTTGGCCAGTAATGCAGTATTGCTAATGATGACCAGTAATAAGGTATTTCCAGTATTGACCAGTAAATAAATATTTCCATAGTTGTCCAGTAATGAAATATCTCCAATGGTGTTTTCCTTCTATCTGGTCTTAGTGCTAACACTTTGGAGTCATCCTGATTTCCCAAAAAAATTCCTCAGTATAAAGGTTGAACTGCACTAGCAATATAAGACAAACAGGTCCTATCTAATTCTTTCTGGTGACTGGTCGCAATTTTGTGTTTCATTCAGATTGATGTGTGTTGAGACTAACTACTGTTGCCCATGGTTGTTAAGACACTATTAACGCTAACAACTGTGGCTCGACTTCACAGAGACTTCATCAGTGCGCTCATAGCATTCCCCAAACCCATTGTTGCGGCAGTGAATGGGCTGAGTGTAGGCCTGGGTGTGGCGCTGCTTCCACTCTGTGATATCATCTATGCAAGTGACAAGGCGTCCTTCTACTGTCCGTACGCCCGGCTCTGTCAGACCACTGAAGGATGTGCCTCCTACACCTTCACTCAAGTCATGGGTATGGCCATGGTGAGTCAACTTTAGTCTTTAGCAAGTATGTTGTACAGTCTGATGGATTACATGGCATGCAGACCTAGGGCTGAGTACATTTTCATGACTATGAGTGCACAAGTGATGGCTGAATACGGGTATGAGTACATTGGTAAAAGCTGGTTATAAGTACGAGTATGAGTACATTTCCCTGAGTACATCTTGTGTGATATAGTAATAATAAAGGGCAATCGTTTCCTATTGACTCGTAATAGAATTACCCCCATGTGTTTTTTAAATTACCACATGATATATATGCATCAATGAACACTGTCAGGTGAGTTGTGACTGACAGTGACAACTAATGTTTGCTGAGAGGGTGGATTAGCACCGTCAAGGTCCCTTTTGTACTGTGACACTTGGTACATGATTCTGCATGACCTGGCATTCTTTGAGCCCTTGTAACACTTTCAGATTATAATGCAGCTTCTGTAGTTGGTTTTATTAGTTAGCCCAGGCAGGTAGAAGTGTGAACTCTACTGTGCCAAGTCACCAAGTGGAAGCTGCAAAATGGAATTGGTTTCTACTCTGGCAAAAGTGGCATGCCATTTGATTCTAATAGTTTGATATCTATGTGATTTTTAAATTAACTCTTGCCACCAAAAGCTTGTTTTCATACAATGCCGTAAAGACAGACACATTGTAGCTGGTAGAATTGCATTGTCACTAAAAAGTTTTAAGTACCCGATAGTTTGTCACAGGTTGAGTCTTCAAGTCTTACTGTGTCGAACTCAGTGTATTCAATTTGATCACCAGCGTGACAAAATAAACAACACTTGGTCAAGTATGGGCAATTGTATGCACATTGCATAAACACAATAGCATTATCTATAGCTAAATCAGCGAAGTATACACCACCTTCTGTTTTTCCTACATCAACAGGATAATGGCAGGTGGGTAGCTTTTTGTTGAATTTTCGTGTTCTTAGCACAGTATTTTTTTTTCATCAACTGTGGTTAGAACGTTGGACTCAGAATCGAGAGGCCTGGGGTTTGAATCCTCTTGCTTTAATTGTGTTCACTCCTCATTGCCTCAGTTCAGTCAGCTGTATAAATGAGTACCTGACAAGAGACTGAACAAATAGTCTTTGTGCAGTAATTGCAGCATGGCTGAATGTTTCCCAGAGAAGTCGAGTTGGTGTTGGAATGAACAGGTGTAGAATGGAGCTGAGCCAAATGTGACAATATAATCTGTTGTGTTGCAGGCAAACGAGATGTTGTTGGCTGGCCGCAAGCTGACCGCCCTCGAGGCCTATCAACTCGGCCTCGTGTCCCAGGTGTTCTGGCCGACAAGCCTCATGCAGGAAGTCATGCCACGCGTACAGAACATGGCAGCCCAGTCGGCCAAAGTAGGTGGCACATTAAATTACTTAATTATGTATGGCGTGTGTGATCAAGTAGGTGTACTTTCAAAGGAAGTGTATTTTTTCATGTAGAAGTATTTTGTTTAGAAATTTGTGCTGAAAAAGACAATGTGGTGTAAATTAATGATCACCATGCTTATGGTTTTATTTTGTGTCGATAATATGTGGCTGCGAATGGTTAAATAAGTGTCACTTGGCTCATCTTTGTAGATACTATATCCCTACGACATTAGCAGACATCTTTCTTAAATGTAAATTAGCATATAAATCTTAAAGATGCATATGTATGATTATCTCAAAGATGCATAAGTATGATTATCTATTATTATGTCTGTGTCTTCAGTGTTTTGCATGATTGGTGTACTGGGCACAATTGGAATATTTTATGCCATTGATTACCAACAATTTTATACACTTCATCTGGTACATTTATTACTGATCTTCTTAATCACCGGATTACATTAATACATGACTCAATATCTCATCAATCGATGTCTTTTATACTGTTATTTTGCCCATTTATGGTGCAGTTGAGCCATGGCCGCCCTTTGGAATAAGACATTTTCATATATAACATGTTGCACCACAACATGGCAGCATGGCAAATTAATGGGTGATTAAGCTTGACCAGTTGACCCCCTTTGGCCCCCTTTCCGAGATCCCAAATATGCCACTGATTTCACTACCACTTCACCATCGTACCAATATTGGTCCAGGTTGCTTTTCACAGATGAAGCATATGAGAAAAATGTGCTGATGTGCATTTCAACACCTGTTTAAAAATTGTTTTTCGTGTAAACAATTTTCAGGTGCACAGTATTTTCATGAAGGTGCTTGTTGGCTGTTCTTGTGATGCTGGTTCTGTTATTGTAGGCACTTGAAGCAACAAAGCTGTTGATTCGCAGTCACGTGCGGACCAAGCTAGAGCTGACCAATGACACGGAGTGTAGGATATTGGCCGAACGGTGGGCCTCGTCCGAATGCCAGAAAGTCATCAAGACGTACATCGACGAAGAAAGTGATCTTTGAGCATTACGTGCAACACTATTTAATTGGAAACATTTCACAACGTTCTTCTGACCATTGCCTTTAAAAGGTGACGTCTCTTTGTGTAATTGTGTCTGTATTATGTCTCTATAACAACATTTAATATGCAGCGTGTGGAGCACTTGGGATTGGCGGTTTA
>BSQZ01000011.1:12300000-12377500 GCA_033239005.1 Lamellibrachia satsuma | reverse complement strand
TGTCCCATCAACAACACGATAAAATATAGAGTAGGATGGGGCAGAGCGCATCCTTTTGGGGACAAACACGATTTGGCCTACTTGTTTTCATCTAAGGCGGGAACGGTTAACATAACGGTTAACATATACGCACCTCTTAGCTAAATAGTACTATATTTATTGAACCTTACTAAAAAAATAACTACTACAAAATGTATTTTAGTGGCAGTCCAGCACGTGTCGCAAATTTCTTCATGTAGGGTAAAGCGTACTCCGGTGCGCTTTACCCTAATAATGCATGGCTTATATGTTTTGTATTTATTTTATTGAAACAAGTCTATTTTTCCCACCACCAATCTATAAAATCTAATTAGTTAACACAGCAAACAAACTAACACTTTTTAACAGGTTATTCACATTACGATACGATGGAATTTGATAGATATAACAGTGGTGCAATATATGGGGGACTGAGCACCAATCTATAAGATGAACGACAAATCATAATTGTTTACATCCGTGGGCTGATGCAGCTGCTGCCGTAGGCTGTGTGGTAATGCTATTTATATAATTTGTAATGTTATTTATATAATTTGTGTTAATACCTCCCACCTCAAAATCCCACCTCCCCCTATCTTTTAGGCCAACTTTCTACGTCACATGTAAATCTGATGCCAACCTCCCACCAATTTTTAGGACGAACCTCCCAATTCCTGACACAAGTATATGTATTAAAAGGATGTACAATCACCACAGGGTATTTACATTCGGCACCCTCGGTGCGCTTTACCCCACATAAAGGGTGCGCTTTGCCACATATTGAATGTGTCAATGGAATTACAAAAATAATGTATGTTTTCGCCCGCTTGAATCAATAACACCTATTGTAACAATATATCTTTGACATCTAAATAGCTATTTCACATTTTGGATTAGTTAACGTATTTATGCTGTAGGATCGGTTAAAGCTGTTCAATTTTCAATTTCCTCAAATCGAACATGCCCAAATTGGTTTGGCATCATGTTTGGCATCATGTTTGGCATCATGTTTGGCATCATGTTTGGCATCGTGTTTGGCATCATGTTTGGCATCATGTTTGGCATCATGTTTGGCATCATGTTGCACCGGTTTATAGGGAGTCACTAACAGTTGGGTCTGTCGAAATAGACGGGGGTGCGCTTTATAAAATACTGACAAAATACCCATCCTGCGGCCTACTTGCTAGCCTAGTTAGAGCCTTACAGGTTGTGTAGCTTCCAAGTGACTAAGCCATCTTGCTTGTTAGAACGGTGGCGCCGAGTCTGGCCCAGTCCAACTGTAATCATCGGCGTGCAACCTATTGTAGGAAAGGTTGTTTAGTATGGCCACCCAACCAGTCTGCTAAGATTACATTACCCACATTCTCGGTAATTCGTTAGCGAAAAGGCGCCTTTGTATGACCGGATCTTCGCGTGCGTAGCTGATTCTGTACCGGACGTGGGGTCATTTTCAAGGATACAGCTGTTGTTCTACTACTAACTGAAAGTCGGCGGAATTAGACCCCACGTGGTCCGCCCACTTGATGATGTGTCATATATAATTAAAAAATAAATTATGATGATGATAAACCAGTCGACTCTCTTTGCGAATTTTTCCTGAGGCTGATATATTCTTCCAGAAGACGTGTGGGGGAATGAGTAGACATTGTAGGGTTGATTCCTACTAGAGTTCGTTTGATATCAGAAAACCTTTTCCAAGAGGAATCGGGTTACAGCTAAGAAGATGTCGTTGCAGGTAAAACAACTAAAGCATGCATGCATATGTACACACACACACGCACACACACACACACACACACACACACACACACACACACACACACACACACACACACACACACACACACACACACACACACACACACACACACACACACACACACACACACACACACACACACACACACACACACACACACACACACACACACACACACACACACACACACACACACACACACACACACACACACACACGCACACGCACACGCACACGCACACGCACACGCACACGCACACGCACACGCACACGCACACGCACACGCACACGCACACACACACACACACACACACACACACACACACACGCACACACACAGGGATCTCGTCACTTCCAGCCGGGTAACGCTGCACCACTAGCCACCACCGGTCGTTCACACGCTACCTATCACTATGTTAGCCACTACACCCGGCTAACAATGACCTCATTAGTCAATACAGCCGGCTAACGACGACCTCATTAGCCAATACAGCCGGATAACAATGCAGCAATACCTCAGTAGCAAATACAACCGGATCGCACGGAACACATAAGACACGTGCCGGTTGACGTGTTGTGCGTTATAACCAATATACTTGTTGGCAAGTCAAGTCGTCAATCAATGACCTCCTAGTCCAAGTAAAGCCTTGAGTCATCTCTCAATTCCAAGTCAAGTTCCAAGTCACTAGGGTTCACCAAAGATTGTTGTGATTTGTCTGCGGTGCTTAGTCTGAAATTTGAGCGAATGCTGCCCCGCCATAACATTAATTAGTACATAATGATGATTGTATTCAGTGTAGCCTGTCACAACATGACATTAATTAGTACATAACGATGATTGTATTCAGTCTAGCCTGTCACAACATAACATTAATTAGTACATAACGATGATTGTATTCAGTGTAGCCTGTCACAACATGACAATATGGCCTCGGTTTGCTTATGCTTTGAGCCACCAGATTTGTTGGCAAGTCACACACTGGCAAGTCAAATTAAATCTCAGTAAAGCCTTGAGTCATCTCTCAATTCCAAGTCAAGTTCCAAGTCACTAGGGTTCACCAAAGATTGTTGTGATTTGTCTGCGGTGCTTAGTCTGAAATTTGAGCGAATGCTGCCTAGCTCTACAACTCGATTCAACAAGTATAATAACCAGGGTCCTGGATCCTGGTTCCTGGGTTTGGACCTTTGGTTGTCGGAGTCGACCATTTCACTTCATTTCTATCACGCAGTATTTTGAACAAATGAAACGTTTTCCAATTTTACAGACAGCGTACTCCGGAATCGTGACAGAACGTATTTATTGTAATACTTATGGTGCATCGGGTGCGCTCACACTGCATCCGACACTGCACACGAACACGTGAATGTAACCGTTAACCCAGTTCAAGATAAAAGCACAGCGTTTTTCTGTGTAGGACCTACAGCTTTACTATTGACATTTCTGCACTTGTTTCTAACCAGATAAGAAAGAACACTCTATTCGACAGCTCCTGCTCTTGTTTTTGTGTATGTTAGCATTGGTCTAGATGGCAAACAGCGTTTCCTTCAAGTTTAAATGCATTATTCAACCAATGCAGCATTATGAGTTATACAATGCCGACTCCTTGAATTTGCGGCACGCAGAGGTCTATACTGAGAGTTTAACACTTGTCGTTCGGGTGTAGCGAATGCATGGGGCGTTTCATAGCCGGTATGAATGTGATTGTGTCAACCATATATAGACCGTGACGACAACGGTGCGTGATACTACACATATGACCCGTGTCAGTGGGCAGACAGGTAGACACGATGTTGCGCAAGGGTTAATCCAATGTACACGTCGTCTGACGTTTATCGTTCTTAATGCAAGACAACGGACGAGTGTATTGATCGACGTTCTTATCTGTCACTGTGATAACCCGGTATATATGCTGTTCTGTGTTTACCTTTATTATGTAAATCGGTCGAATCGCAACCACATTGTCACATTCGTCTGGCTCGTGGAACAGCCGTGTTGGGGCATACATTCCTTCAAGTAAGTTATGTGCCCGAAGTAGTGTATCATTAGCTGGTGCGCTAGAAGCCACCCGATATGTCAGGGTTTGCTGCCAACAGAACGTTATATTGTTGAAATAATGTACCCTTTTGAATGTGTAGGTGGAGATTTGTTTGTGATTACCATAAGTTTTTGAAGGTAGTTGAAGATAGTTTTAATAATACGTGACAATACAATTACTTGTATTTAATTATTACATTACATTAATTACATCATTATCTGAGTGAGTAACATTTTTATTACTCACAAGGGATGTGTAATAGTTTCGGGAGCATGTTGCGCTCACGAGGTATAGACATCGTGTGTAAAGAAGTTCTACACCGAGCCAAAGTGTTGGGGGTTGAGGTTCATCGAGCCGAAGTGTTGTGGGTTGAGGTTCACCGAGCTGAAGTGTTGGAGTTAAAATTCACCGAGTCGAAGCGCCACGGGCCGAAGCGCTGCGGGCCGAGATAAGCCACAACCAACTATAGTGAGACAACATAAATTAGCATTGTATTACAGGCACGGCAAATGTCAATGTCCGTTAAAAATCGCAGCAAACAATGTGTTATGTTATTTAATACAAATAATATATTATTTCTAGGTCTGACAAGCTATTCAACCAGAGCCCTTCAAATCAACAACCAGCCCTGTGACGCCATGATGCACCACTGGGCGATCGTTCTGCTCGCAGTTTGCCTTGTATGGACAAAGGCTTCGGAGCTGAGATGGCAGCCGAAACGCGTCGAGGCTCTGCCAGATGATGCTGGCCGTCTCAGCAGATGCCGTAGGTTTCTCGGTCGTCAGTGGCTGATGTGGGTTGAAATCAATGATGGTTAATGTTAATGTGGTTGTCTTGGCACTGGAAATTTGCCATTTCGTAATTATCGGTGCATTATTATTATTATTATTATTATGATTATGATTGTTATTGTTGTTGTTGCTATTACTGTTGTGGTTGTTGTTGCTGTCGTTATTGTTGTTGTTGTTACTATTATTATGATCGTCATCATCATCATTATCGTTATCATCATCATTATTGCAGATCATAAAACAAATGTAACAAGATTATTAAAAGCGATAAGTTCCATATGGCAAGTGGAAAAAAATTAATGTTTTAAACATGTTAACTTGCCATTTGATTGGTAAATTAAACCATCATAAAATATTAAAGATGTTTGAGAGAAATCGTAGGTTTGAGGGAGAGAATCCCCAGATTGACAGAAGTCGCTGAATCCACAACTGGTATTCGCAGCAATACAACTTCGACATAAATATATTGTACGTTTTGTTGTTGCCAGCTGGATCTAAGCAAAACTTCACTTTGAGATGGAGCCCGGAGGATATCACTTTTGGTGATTCTGTCAACGTCACCTTTACCATCACACCACGTAAGCTTGTACGGTGATCTTCATTGCAAACACTATATGGTATCAACTGTTCTAGATATATAAATACATCGTGTGGATGTTACAGGTTAAAATGAACCACGAAGTGTCCTTAGTGTTTCTGAATATATGCTAGTACTGCCAAATAATTTCCTTCGGACACATCACCAAACATGTCGATCTGCGATGATCAAAATGACTGATGACAAGGAGGCAAGATGACATACATTGCTGGAGGCACGATGACATACGTTGCTGGAGGCACGATGACTTACATTTCTGGAGGCACGATGACATACGTTGCTGGAGGCAAGATTACATACATGGCTGGAGGCAAGATGACATACATTTTTATTAAATTTTAAGTAACAGGCACTACCTGCAAATGAGTAGTTTATGGACCATATATTACAGACTGGATAAACGAAACTTACCTTTATAGACTTGAAATATGGTAGCTATGACATTTGGATTTTAAAATAATCTTGTTGATATTGTAACTGGTAGCCATTTTGTTTTGTGTTCAGTGTTGCTCATACACCAGTTAGCTATTTCACTTGACTGCAACTACACTTGAAAAACATTAGTTGCAGTGACGTATTTAGGGGGAAGCCATTCACCCATGCCCCCCTCGGTGTAATTTGTTTTACTGTATGTTTTCGTTGCGCCGCTACCTAGTAGCATTTGTGACTAGTCGTGGCCCGCCCTTTGACCTCCCCCTTTGCGAGATACTGGATACGACACTAATTAGGGATGATATATTAAGCGTACTTAGGGCCTAATATGTCGCTATCCAAAACGACCGTTATAACTGTAGGAGACGAGGATAAATCGTACCTGATCTAATTCCGAAATATATACCGCAAAGTCGATCAAATGCACACGTATCACATATGTGGCTTCTGACATCTTCCCTGGCCAGTTTTTGTGTCCTACCCATCGACTGGCACTCCCAGCGTCGAGCTCAGTGACACATCTAGGATTTCGCAAGGTTGGAGGCCAACGAGGGCCAGATTAGTCACCCGTTAGTTTACCATGCTACCATGTAGCGCCACAACACGTTACAAATAAAAAAAACAATTAAGCAATAGGGCAACCATGGTCAAATGGCCACCTCCCCTAAATACTCCAGTGGTCCAGTTTATCCTGAACATTCTGCGCCAGACCCATATCTTGTGTGAGTGCATACGTTGCTCGTCCTCCTACTGGAGTGTCCAGAACTGACTGTCATACCGAGCTCCAAACTTGGGAGTACATAAATCTCTTCTTCAACTTTATGCTTATGCCATCTGGCATTGTAGATGCTAGCAAGGTCACTTGCAATGCTTCTCGCTGTTCCCAGCCTGACTAAGTTCGTCTGATGTTGTGTCTTTAATACTAACCATAGAAGCTAGGTTTTAGAATGTTGGCACCAGTTCAATCTCAGTTTCGTCAATCCCTGCTTATTCCATTCAGAGCCATTATATTTGCTTCGATGATTTTCAGACAGAAAATGTATCACTGTATCTTTTCACTGCACTCTCCAGTTATCCATTTGATGTTGTAAGCGAGTCTTATACGATTGGTTAATCATGTCACGTGTGTTGCGTTTGTCTAACTGCGTAAATATCACGTCACGCGCGACGTAGCTATTCAACTAAATGAAGCGTTACGTATTCACTATAGCAGTAATGTAAAAAAAATCCAATTTGTTTTGTCTTTTTCACGTTTAGATACACATAGGTGCGCACTCTATTTTAAACGTTTAACTCACACTCACACATACGTCTAAAATTCACGCTTTTGCTAAATGTACTGTGAACCGGAATATATATTCATTATGTGACTTATGTTGCTGGCTCACAGTAAGAGATTTTGCGAAAGGCCGAATCTGCGTGAAGGTTTGGATACGCCCCCCGCCTAGCGAGCCACTCATTGATACCTGTCTGGCCATCGACTGCACCACTAGAAGACATGTTCTACAGAAGCAATGCCCCTTCCACACAGGAGGTGAATTTTGGTCAAACCTATGAATGCATGTTTATTGTTTGAACACTTCAAACTGAAGTGATGATTGGAAACTATTTGTCCTAATGATGATATATTTGCAGCCGATGAACCGAAGGTCCGTAGACTGTACAGTGGAATCTAAAAATAGCCATATGCTTTTCTCTCAAAAGAAACAGTGTTGCTAAAATTAAACGTAACAACGTGCACCGGAAATAAATGTAATCATGCTAATGATAAATGTATTACTGTATATGGTCTGAACATTGCCATAGATGTGACTTAATGTGTGTTGTTAGCAACAAACAACGTTATGACGTCTTGTGTGTTGTGTTCTTTGCAGTGTTTGCTAAAGGCGGGGTTGTCTTACCTCTGCCGGCCGGCGCCGCCCTATCACCCGTACGTAGGCGAATATTTGATACACATATCTAGAGGCCGTTCACAGTTGTCGACATCTGCCTAGTCGAACAAAGGGTACTAAAGTGAGACCAACCTCCCATCTTCCGCTTGCTTGTGGGGCCAATCTCCCACCTCGAACCATTTTTGAGGGGCCACCGCCCACTAATCCCACCTCCCACTTTCGGACCAACATCCCACCTCCCACTTTAGGACCAACCTCCCACCTGCCACCTGCCACTTCCAGCCACACCCCATCTGTGATACAGTTTGATGTCTTGAAAATTCACAACTTCGTGAAAACCAATTATCAGTATGACACCATCAAAGCTTTAACATAGTTACTGGGGATAGCTGCTTGTTAACACATTCTGGTGGTTGTCACTGCACGTCCTGTATACGTGCACCGTGTCATAACATTGTTACATCGATGTGTTTTCAGTCTGTAAAATTAGTAATACTTTAAAGTACTAATTCGGGGATATTGAGGGTATGATAATTGGTACGCTTTGTGAGAATGGGTAAATGTCGACAATTGTGAACGACCCCTTAATGTGTGGGCATTTAAAGGGAATGTACAACAATTATCCTTGGTTAACTGAATAACTGGTTTACGGGACACTGTGACATTGAAGTTATTAGTAATGATAAGATCTCGGTTTGTTAAAATAATATCCAAGCAAAACGTATTACGGATGAAAGTGCGTGAACACTATTTAACATTTGGAAGTATGTGTATAATTAATATAATGTTGCGTTCAGTTTAAATCATACATTCGTATTGGCGTAGTGGTGTTTATAAACACTTCACATGTGCAGGGTCTGTATCGAGTGAGGCTTGAAGTCAGCGATGCTGCTGGAAAACAATTCGCGTGCGGTGTGGGCGCCTTCAATGTACTGAACATCATCTAATGCTCGTTACGTGAATTCGTCAGTGATGCAGACTCGGTCGCGATGGAACTAGACGAGACTAGACACGCGCCAGGTGGTAACTTGGCGAGGCAACTGGCTTATCGACTGTCGAACAATGGATCATACATATGCGAGACGCGCCTTTACCAGACATCGGCCAATTTGTTTATGAATTTATCTATGCTGATGGCACTATAATACACGTAGGGTAAATAATCTGTTCAGTTCACTTTTCGTCCTCTGTGAGAATTTATAATTTATCGAGTTTCTTCTTTATATAAAATCTACACAGATTGTTTACTAAAGCTGCTTGTTGTCCTTTAATTATTCAACCTAATCTTTTAAGTTTAAAAACACGTATATCAATGGCTTCATAAATATTCAATAATTACAACAATACCAACATATATTTGGTTTCTGTCTTAATTTATCTCTAGTTTTACTTAATCACATTCTTTGAGGCATTGTGTCTCACAAAATTATAGTATAGTATCTACATTTTTGACTCGGCTTCTTTCCTCTCCTGTGTGTTTTTACAACTTCTCTATGCAATCTCTGCGGTTCTGTGTAGGCTTAGCAATAATACACTTGTTTGTCAGCACTGACTCTGTGGTAGTCACTCCTGTTAGTGTTAAGTACGTAGGAAATATTACAACATTTTGCCGTAAACTTAAAACCCACCTGTTTAAACTTGCATATCCTTCATTGCTCCCAGCCTACCAATACAACTGGAACTGCTTATCGATTAGGAACAGCATAACCTCTATTGTTTTCGTATGCTGCCGAGCTAGGGATTCACGAGGATTTTAGCGCAATAGAAGTATTTATATTGTATTGTTTTACTATAAATATCCCATCGATGTTTTGTGTGTGGCGTTTATTAATCAGAAACAGCTCCATTCACTCCTCGAGATTCGCTGGTCACGGAGGATGAACAACGTGAAGTTGTATGAACGATACTGTTGCCGACCATTCAGCAAATATATGTGATGGATATGCGATGACGCCTCTTCGGCCACATCCAACGCATGGATGTATCCGCAAACCTAGCCATGTCCGAATATTTTACGACCTATCCGGTAGGCTTGTGTGGCTTACTACTGATTGATCCGTTTCCCTAATTTTGCTGACTAGCGTTAGACGTGTAGCACCGTTGTGCATATATAATAATACTGGTTGTTAAGTTACACGTGGCGCAGAGGCGTTGCGCGTAGAACGACGGGCTCTCAATCGAGAGCATTGCGGTTCGACACATTTTGTTGCCATTATGAATCTTGAGCAATTTCGTTCTCCCACGGTGCATTAATTTACTCAGCTCTAAAATTAAGTACCTGGCTACATACAGTTGTGGCTTCATGTGAAGGAATAGTCTTCACGCTGTAATTGCAGCGTGTCTCAAGTCGAGTTGCGGGGTGCACGAAACTAGATCCACGAGGGATTTATTTGAAGGTGTGGTTTCGCAGTTTGTTGACAGCGACGGTCACGGTGTGGCGGTGGCGCCAACATGCGGGAGTACATCGCGTGAATAAAAGTAAACACACCGGTTCGCTACGCGGCTTTTCGAGCACCTGTTCGCTAGACGAACGTTGTCGTGAACGTCTTGACCAGGTAAGCAATAACACATACGGCATAAGATTCTGTGACTCTCGGTTCAGAGACTGGGAGGTATTTGGCAACCCTTGTTGGGTTGAGTCACTCGGTGGTACATAAAGGTGCGTTTACCTGTTATTTATTTCAGCTGCTATGTATGACGTGAAGAAACGCTGTATTGTATGTTGTTGGGCATAAAACATTTCTTGTTTGTGTGCAATAAATGTTTTTTTTATACTTCATCACATAGCTGCTGAAGCGTTGACCACTAATGGTTTGTTGTGTGGTATAAACCGTGAACCCAACCAGGAAGTGTTTGATTGCTGTTTGATGAAATGATGAAGCCGGAAGTTCTTCCTCACGGACTCAGTTTATATTAAAACTAACATTTGTACATTAGAATAAGCACTATCAAAGCGCTGCCATAGTACATCGGTCAGCCTATCATTGTAACATCGGTCAGCCTATCATTGTAACATCGGTCAGCCTATCATTGTAACATCACGCACTATTTATGTTATCAACCAGAGAATGCCTAGGTATTGCAAGTTGGTGAGTTGTCGTGTGTCCACTTCTTACGCACGCACGCACGCACGCACGCACGCACGCACGCACGCACGCACGCACGCGAGCACGCACACACACACACACACACACACACACGTCAATAAGAACGTCGACATAATCTAGGTCAAACAATATTTAACGCAGCTGAATATAATTTGCAGCGTCATCTGTAGCGCCTGGCTTCTGAGCTAGAATGCCATTCATACAACCTGAATGCGGGGCTATTTTATTTACGGCCGCATTGTGGAGACTTTTGCATAGGCCTATGGCACACAGCTTTGTTGCTCATATTCATTCAGTGACGGCGGAAAATCCCCGTAGTTTTAAACGTGCACCACCAGGCGCAGATTGTATCTTCACGCATTAAAGCGGACGTTAGTAGAACCTGATGTGAACTCTACGATCTAAAATGGCGTCTCATTGTGTATGGTGTATATATATATATATATATATATATATATATATATACAGCGAGCTGCCAGCGCCGATACAGCTAATGTCGGCTCACGGTGAATTCGGCCAGCGTTCAACTATTATAACTTCGGCAACAGCGCACGACGGGCATAGTTATCTCGGCCCAAACGATTGTGTAGCGAGCACATAATGTTTAATGTATGTCTTTCTGTGAATAAAGCATTCTATTTATTCTCTCATTTGTTAATTGATTTATATCCACATTAACCCGAAATTGTTACTTTGTAACTGCTTTTATAGCTTTCGCTTCCTTTCGCATAAAATACAGCGCTATATTTTTCATTTTAACACGCAGTCAACCAGACGATCATTATACAATTCGTTGTATCCTTAAAATTCATATCATATTACACCAAAAAACTATAATATTATGTACAGTTAAATAGTTAAAATATATAAAATTATAATTATCATAATATCTTGTTTCTATATTTCAAATTTTCATGCGTTTCCCCTCATCTGGAGAAATTCTCCCCAGTTTTTGTTTTTAATTAAATCAAATACAAAGCAATGACAACGATAAGCGATTAGTGTGTTGTAAATACAGTGGAGCCACCTGCATATGGTCTTTGATCTATACAGTGTTTTTCGTCTGATCATGTTGAATGTGAAGTATGGTCTTTTACTCACATCTGCTCACTGTACGAAACATACAAAGCAGTGAACTTCAATAGTATTTAGGCCAAAATCACCACCAATTGTCAGAGTTACTCCTGCTATTGCGATGTTTACTGACCTAACCATGAAAATGACTACCTAGAGCTGCCAAACTTCTCCTCATATATCTACCATACGCATACACATGTCACGTGGTCACACATTACTCTTACTTCTATGTAACGATAAAAAATAAAGACACACAAGCTAGCTATATCTTCTACGCCTAGATCCGAGAAGCTAGGCATAGGAGATCACAAGCTTTCGATTATTTTGATCTATATTTTTTGGAAGTAAGAGTAATATTTGACCTCGTCACATGTGTATGCGTATGATAGATACACGAGGAGAAGTTTGACAGCTGTGTGTGGCCGTTTTCAAGGTTCGTTCAGAAAGTAAATAAGTTCGAAGCCAAAAGCTACTGGCGTCGCTAAACTGCTCCGAAAGAGCCGAATTCGAAGATGATTCTGCGGTATCACTAGAGGCTACCGGTTCGAAATCGTTACATTATACGCTTTATTCTGGAAAATTTACATTGCCATCACTCGCTGTAGTAACGCGAGTGAAACAATACTGAAACATTGCATAGAAATCACTGACTGAATGTACACCAATATTATCATTAACGTCACAAAACCACGTGATCGCTCATCTCATTAACTTCGAATTTTTACGCGCGCTTTGCGAGTTAGACGCATTAAACATCTAATTTTAACTATAAATATTTTTTCAGAATTTTTTATTTTTGGCATGTAGTACATACAACATTAAACTATGTGTAAACACAGCATTCTAACTAGTGCCCTGTTGTTAGCCCCTTTATTGCCAACCCAAAAAGGCACAATAACACGTGATAAAAATTATAAGACATTAGTGAGCCATAAATAAGCGTTGGCTGTTAAATTAACAATTGTGTTACAGCCGGCGTCGTCATGGGGATAACAACCATTCTTCTGTTGGCGACTTTTGCTTTGGCGGCTGCACTGAAAATTAACTATCATGCCAAAGCATTCACGGAGCTCGGCAAAGGCTGCGGAAGAGCAAAGCCATGTCGTACGTATCGCAAAAACTATGTGAAACCTAACTACTACGTATCTATTAACAAGACAGAATTGTGGACATTGACATTGCGTTGACTGTGCTATAACTGGTCAACGTAGCTGTTTTATTATCTTAGCTTTTTAATTCCATGTATACTTTTAGTGTATGTTTGTGTGTGTGTGTGTGTGTGTGTGTGTGTGTGTGTGTGTGTGTGTGCGTGTGTGCGAGTGCACTTGTGTGTGCGTGCGTGCGTGTGTGTGTGTGTGTGTTTGTGTGTTTGTGTGTGTATATATATATTTATATATATATATATATATATATATATATATATATATATATATATATAATTATTATTATTGTTGATAAATCTTTGTTGATGGTTGTCCTGGATACAAATTCATTTGAAATGAGACTGGCAAAAAATCGATTTGAGGACGCATCTTTAACTTAACTGTCTGTGTGGATTGTTTTCAGACGGATCGCGGCAGAACTTTACGCTCGAGTTTTGCCCAACGGTCTTAACAATCAGAAAGCCTCTGCAGATGTCGTTTGTTTTCACTCCGCGTACGTCTCAATTTAATTTTGTCTTATCTTAACGTCTCAAGCTCTTCAAAGCCGCCAATCTATACTACAGCGTATTAGCAAATATGGTACTTTTAAAGCCAAAATGGAGGTCACGATTCTTGTTATTTCATCATGTTGCAAAAGAAGGATCTTTGTCAATATAGTCACTAATACTATTATTTGATCACGTCCATCTCGCAGGGGTAGCGTACAAGGAGGGAAAGGTATGCTACACGGTGTACTTGGATCAGCCGAACGAGTCCGACCCTGTTCACCAGTCCTGTCACCCCCTTCATTGCGATCGCATTAACAAGCTTTTCCCCACGATGTGTCCGTTCCGCAAAGGGGGTAAGTCTGCGTCCGTTTTCGGGAATAACGGTTTACCTTTTTTGAAGTACAAACAACATATCTAAAATTTAACAAGATTCCGTTCAAAAGCTACAAGCTGAAGAATATAGATGGCATTTGGGTAATGTCACTGGGTAATGTCACTGACTATTATATGTCAAATACGTGTTAAACGTATTGGCGTTGTCTCGAATTCTGCTACACTTAAAATTGGAAGGAAAAGGTCCACCAACATATTCATGACCTTTCAATATTTAAAATAAACTTCAAGATGACCTCTAGTGTGCCATTGTTGCCCAACCAACTACATTCCGTGCAGCGTATGTGCTGCTAAAACGTCGTTATAGCAAATTATAATGTTGACCAAGCTCATTACAATTTGTCTTACTTCATTTTGCAGTTACTTCGAAAGGCACCGAAGTTCTAGATTTCAAAGAGTTTTCTTCCTATATTCCTCCGGTAAGTTTTGTTAAAAATAAAAACGTAATTAAGCGCTGTGAGTTTGCTGAGCGTCGATGGTTATTACCAGTCATTGTTTCGGGCCTTTGCACCTATAATAGTGCCTAAAAACTAATATAAAGAATATCACGCAAGTGGTTTACTGGGAATCTGTTCTAAAATTATGGTCTAATATCATTTTTCGTGAAGGCTGACATATTCATCAGTGTTTGCAATTTTTACCAATCAGCAGCGAGCAGCCCCTTAACCTCCAACGCGGCTGTGATGTAGGCTGAACATATCGCGTGTATTTTTAACGTGGTTGAGATGTGCAGTTACATTTTTATTTGCTTTTATATTGGATTTACAAGCAGCGAAAACTCTTACAATGCTGTACTGTGTAGCATTCGGATGTAAACATGATTCAGCGAGGTATAGAGAGTTGTATTTTTCGGTTTCCTCTGGAAAAACAGAGAGTAGTGAGGCAGTAAATTCACAATCGCGAGCGAGCTGGTTGGAAGCACACGCGATATGCTAGACTTTGTTCGGCCCATTTTGAAGAGTCGTGTTTGAAGTTGATAAATTTTCATCAACTAATGGGTCAAGATCCTTCAAAACGTCGGCGACGGAGAACGTTAAAGCCTGAAGCGGTACCAACAGTCTTCCAGTATGTACCTCAGCCGAAGGCTTCGACACAATGCGAACACTCGATCAAAATAACTGTCAAATATGAATGCGAGGCAATTATTCAACAATGAATGAATGGACTATCTTGCCAAATAAGTTCATTGTAGACGCAAACAGCATGTCCAAACTTATTGGCATGTATATCACTAAAGTCGTCTACATCTACGATCAGGCGTTTAAAGTTGGACCTGTGGGAAACCTAGTTAGCACTCTTGACTTACGATTGTGAACAAATATGACGCTGCCCATACAAAACATTATATATAGAGGCTCTTATAGGTGCAGAAGCCCTACAAGTGCCTTTGGTTTCACTTCAAGTCAGTTGTTAAAGTTGTAATCATATTCAGCATCGCCAAGCGTTCACCCGCAATCACAACGACAACGAACACCATTGAGAAGGTCCAGCGTATATATAGCCCGATGCGTTGAAGCAAGGTTTAAATACAACGAAAGCATTCAAGGGTATGACAATGTCGATAAATAGTGCTTAATTCATTCAAACGGGTTTTTGGTTTGGAGAACATAAGTATGTTTGATCTATCATAGTAAGTAAATAGGGGAGAGTTGCCGGGATTGGGACCCCTAACGATAAACTTGAATATAGACGAGAAAACAAATGGAATTGTTGTAAACAATATATTAACATAGAGTTTTTTTTTATTTTCAATAACAATCTATTAATCACAAGAACATCACTGAAGAATTTTGGAAAAAAATAATAAAAAAATTACAAAACTTTCCAATCGTGGCCACGGTTTCCTCGATTGGATCACCCAATGTTTTAGATTGGACCAAAAGTAAAATTATTATATATAGGACAAAGCATAATTACGAATTGATACATAAGTAACATATAGTGTTCATTACAACGTTAATAGTTAACATTAGTTAAATACAATATACTAATAAATACCAGTGTTTAAGAGCTTTGTAGTTCCATCACCCTACGCAATGTTCCATGTCTTCTTTGACTGGACAAACAAACAAATTATGCAGACCAAACTTTGAATTAATATGTGAGTCAAATATAGTGTTCATTAGAAACATAAAATTAATCAATAGTCAAATGAAATGTTAACAGGGCCTAATGTTCATAGTCTTCTGTCAGTGGCTCCGGAATAGGCTACGGAAATGATCGACATCCTTTAGAGCCCACCACAACATGTTCTGTCTCGCAGTTGCATGCACTGACACCATAGAGTCTGTCATCACATCCATTACTAGGCGCACTATGCCTGTATAGTGTATAGTGTTAACTGCAATTCGTATACTGCTGTGTCATCCTTCAGAGACCATCGGAACCTGTTCTGTCTCACAATTTACACTGCACGGCCACAGTTTGTTTCGTCACATCCATGACTCGTCGCATTATGTCTGGGTAGATTTTACCATCGTACAAAATAGTGCCCCATTGACCAGTTCTGCAGCCTTCGATGTCCTTGATGAGCTGCAATCGACTAGGTTTGGGTGGATCAGAACTGTTGTGTGCTCTCGGTTGAGTTGCAGTGGTCTTAGAAGTACTGCGCTCTTGGGTGTGTGTAGACCTAGTAGGCGTAGCTATCTCCGGTCCGACTATGCTTTGTTTAGCTAGTTTCTTTCTTCAGTGGGCATAACTCTGGTACAGGTTCCATGACAACAGCTGTCACTGCTGGAGCTGCAACAACTGGTGTCAGAGGTGGTGTAGGGTTGTGCTCTTGTGCAACCACCATGCCAACTGCTGTCACTGCTGGAGCTGCAACAACTGGTGTCAGAGGTGGTGTAGGGTTGTGCTCTTGTGCAACCACCATGCCAACTGCTGTCACTGCTGGAGCGGCAACAACTGGTGTCAGAGGTGGTGTAGGGTTGTGCTCTTGTGCAGTCACCATGCCAACTGCTGTCACTGCTGGAGCTGCAACAACTGGTGTCAGAGGTGGTGTAGGGTTGTGCTCTTGTGCAACCACCATGCCAACTGCTGTCACTGCTGGAGCTGCAACAACTGGTGTCAGAGGTGGTGTAGGGTTGTGCTCTTGTGCAACCACCATGCCAACTGCTGTCACTGCTGGAGCTGCAACAACTGGTGTCAGAGGTGGTGTAGGGTTGTGCTCTTGTGCAACCACCATGCCAACTGCTGTCACTGCTGGAGCTGCAACAACTGGTGTCAGAGGTGGTGTAGGGTTGTGCTCTTGTGCAACCACCATGCCAACTGCTGTCACTGCTGGAGCTGCAACAACTGGTGTCAGAGGTGGTGTAGGGTTGTGCTCTTGTGCAACCACCATGCCAACTGCTGTCACTGCTGGAGCTGCAACAACTGGTGTCAGAGGTGGTGTAGGGTTGTGCTCTTGTGCAACCACCATGCCAACTGCTGTCACTGCTGGAGCTGCAACAACTGGGGTCAAAGGTGGCATAGGGTTGTGCTCTTGTGCAGCGTACGTGATTACATTAGTTACAATAGCAGCAGCGAAGTCGGAGTCTTGGAATACGTATATGGTTAATGACCGCATACCTTCCTTCCTGAAGCCACTAACAGCATTCTGGACGGAAGCCGCTTTTCTGTACGCCACATTAAGAATTTCGGCGACTTGCAATGTTGTCACTGGTCTGCCTACATGTTCTCTCATCCACATCCTCAATGCATCATCATAGTATTTCTCAAACGGTCCGAAAAAGGCCTCATCCAAAGGCTGGAGTCGGTGAGTGGTGTGTGGCGGAAGTGAGACCATGACCACTCCAGCTTCCCGAGCCATATCAGTTGCAGCCAAATTCTTCGTGTGGGTCACGTGGCTATCGAGTATGAGCACAACAGTCTCCTCCTTCGTTGGCTTAGCAAAATCTACGAAATGTCACAGCCAAGTAACAAACTCCTCATTGGACACCCAACCTTTGTCCCCGGAGGTTCACCATTTGTCAGGTCTATTTTCATGTTTATATAAGATCATTGGCACTAAATTTATGCAAACCCTCATAAAGTCTTTGGTCTCATAAAGTCTTCGGTAGTCCGAAAGAATGTAAATTTACGTGTGACTAAATGCGTTCTGTTACAAGTTTCTTCGATTGGACCACTTAGCAACTTCCTTTATTTGCATTATTATAATTGCTCCCTTGTCTAATATTACTTTCTGGTAATCAATAAACTGTGTCGGAATAATTACACACATCTAATGATGGCATAGCCTTATGTGGGTCACTGGTGGCAACTGCAGTGGGCCAATCATGGAATTTCACGTGTTAAAAATATTGCATTGTCATCACAAGCAGACGACATCCCCTTTGAAATTCTTATTATCGCCACATACGTTGGGCTCCTATACTCTTGATGGACACATGTTTTTGCCTGTAAGTATGACCAAGGGTGCTGTATTGATAACTGATCACGGCCTGATTATTATGTCGGGGACATAGAAAACCTACTTTCGGTGTTAAATATTTAAAAAGTACTGCTATTTCGTCGAAACTTTCCGTGTCATCATAAATGCCACCGATGAATGACATAATCGATAGATGATGCCACGGTATACAGTAATATGGAATATACAGCACTGGTCCGATCGAGGAACTGGTCCAATCCCGGCAACTCTCCCCTATGGTTATACAGTTTCAAAGATCGCTCTGGAAAACTTGTATAGTCGGTGATAAAGCAATGAAACAAGAGGCTACCACTAGCAATCCGACTGTCCATAGATAATCATTATTTTGACAGTAAAATTGTTCCATAGAAAGCTATTCGAATTTTTCGATTTGGGCTGGTCCAACGTCACCCCATAGGGTGGGGTGACTTTGGTCCACATACGTATATGTTGAATAAGAATGGTGTCTACTGCATAGCGACTACATATATAAGCTGGGACCCTACAAAATATATAAATCTTTATAAATATTTGATTATTTACAATGATAATATAAAAATTAGGGAGCACAGCCCACTCAGGCATTGGGTTGACTTTAACCTAAGGCACAAAAACGTGTTGCCATGGGTTCTATTAGTGTAATAATATAACATAGTATGATCCAAAGTCACCCCAGTTTAAATTTCCCAAAGCACAACATGTAATAAAAGTGGGAATATGCTATTCTAAATTTATATTCAGTTAAATATTATAATAATAAACAATAAAGATGAATAAAATACGATATTTATATAACGCCATAATCATAAGTCTAGACCGCTTACGTTGAAGTTGAGCATCATTCGGAATTTTATCGAACATTTGTTGTTCGTCATTTTCTCAGAACACTTGCATTTAAAATGACCATATTCTCATAATCGCTAGCAAAGGGTTATAGCAATGCACTAATACCACCATTTTGGTGAAAGGAACGCATGCTGGGGTCCCAGGTGTCATGACAACTCTTTTGTTTTTGCTCTGGGCCAACGTCACAACAGCGGTTCAAATTCAGCCCAGTCTACGGTATTAAGAAACGTTCGTGATTGCAATGGTGATCTCTCAATATGCATGACGTCACACCCTTGATGCTCAAGTTGAACGTTAAAACTGCTCACGGCAATTCGCCGCGAGAACAAATACCATATACACTATCAAGCCCCAATATGCAGAGCATGAAAGGTCAAGTTTAGTACATTATATGTTGATGCGTTCATGTCACTATATAGTTAGGCCTATATTGACCTTATGCGTCCATTGTTGAGAACGTTGCAATACTTTTGTTCAACAGGGGAAGTACAAAGCGCGAATGGAAGCCACGGATATGTCCGGGGAGCAGATCGTGTGCACAGAACTACATTTCCAGGTGGCTGCTTCTGCTGACAACGACGAATACGAATACGACTAAGGACAACTCAGGCCACGGTTGCTGTCTCGAGAGTGGCCTCGTCGATCTAGAACTACAAATATTTACGTATCAAAAAATAGAACTATTATGTTGATAATATATTAATTATATATTTATTGCGTTATACTAATATATTGTAAGTGTTGCGACCACCGTAATTATAGTAAGAGAAAATACATGCTAGCGAGGGCATGCCCACTCGACAAACATCAGCAACAAAATAATAACCCTAGATAACCATAAATAACTAAAGGCGACCAACAGTCTAAATTTATTAAATGATATATGATATAGTTGCTACAGTATATGTTTTTTGTAGGAAGTGGTCTCACTTTTCGACAAAGGATCATAGCACAATACTTGTTGTTCAACAATTCAATAATAAATAAGAGTGTGCAAAACAGTATCCGTTTCTTTACGTATTTATATTGTCTCGTGGACGACGACGACGACGGATGTTTTACGTGTTTCTGACATACTTATTGCATTTTGACACACACGCACTTTCGCTTGCAAGGAAGCACGCACACGCGCGCGCGCGAACGCACGCACACACGCAAGAACGGATGCATACACCAAGTCGATATTTGACACCGACCTAGACGCACAATAGTTAAAGCGAAACAAAAGTCTTGGTTTTGCACCTAAAAGAGATAATAAAAACAAAACTAACCGCGTGCAACTAAAATGAAGAATATCATGCCACTGATTTACTCAGAATGTGTTCTAAAGGAGGGAGATTCCGGTCATTTCTCCAGTTGACTTGAACGCTGACGTGTTAAACAGCGCAACCGATAAGCGCATGCGCAGTTCTATGAAAATCGGGGTAATCTAGACTATTGTGACGTATTAAGGGAGGGCGGCATACAAAGAACCAACGCAGTCTCAAACAAACGTGTTATTTTATCAGAAAGAGGACTACTTTAGTAAACAAAGGCCAACATGTGGTACATAAGTTGAGTTTGGATGCAAGCAGCATGACCCTATTGTATTGACAAATATAGGAATAGGTACATACACATATATTTTCATTTGGCGAGCGAATTTTGCTACACTTTGACACTCGTTACGTTGGGTTATCTAACAGTATGGCGCGGCCCATGAAATTAAGGTGCTGTGTGTTCAATAAGGTTTTCCTAGTAAACCACTGGCGTGATATTCTTAATTGTGGTTGCAAATGGTTATGTTTTAGTAACTCTTATAGGTGCATAGGCCCAAAACCATTAGTTTTGTTTCCGTTTAAGTGTTAGAGTACCCAGTGTATATAATTATCATCGAATGCTCCCCATATCAACAGCCTTTGACACCCCAATCGGGAGAAGGTTCTCGAGGATATAATTAAACATTAGGGGTAGGCCCTACTTCGTGATAAGCAGGTCCCTCATAAAATATAAAATACTGGTCACGACACATAAAACATATTTTGTATGCAGGGGTCACAGCAGGAACGAATGATAATTTATCGTTAAAAAACTCCGGGTTCATGTTAGGCCTTAGTAATGAGTCGTGGCGGGAAACCCCAAAACGGTGAGTCGTGATTCCTTTGTTACGAATGAGGAAGTTTATTGTATCAGGAAGTTTAATTCGCCCGCCAGTCGTCAGCACTGACACACTGGTAGCGCCGCCAAACGGTGTAATCAGAAAGAAGCACATGTAAATGGCGTTGTCACGATAACCACTGTTACACACTGTGCATTTCTAGAGACTTGTTTGTTTGGCAAGACGAGTTTGATCCCCGTCTCCAGTTGGTCAGCACTGTGATCGATATATAGGCGAGGTAAGTTCTAAAACTATAACTACCAATGCGCAGCTTGAACTAAACGCTGCTTTGGGATTGTTCGTTGACCAGGAAGTGGCTGTCGTATGACGTCACACCTGTCACCACAGGTGTTCAAATGATGTCAATCCCGTCGAAATGTATGCAGTTCAATATTGTATTAAAACAGAGAATGTACGATATATCCAACTCTGCGCAATCTGACGAAGATTGTTCGGCTTATCTGGAATGTAAACCCTTTGTGTCCCACATTACAAGTACACTTGAAAGGTCTAAGTTGACAATGGAAATTTGTAAAAAAAAAACATTTCGTTGACGCGAAATGGTATGGGGATCACATTGCAGGGTCGTTTCTACATTTCACTTTAAGGTGACCGATTACTCTGAAATAAAATTGATGAAACATTAGATTTTAGAGGTTATTTGAAATCCATTAGAGCCCAAAAAGGCAAAAAAAATGTGGGAGTCCAATGCAAATTTTTTAAGTATCTGTGTCAAAATGTTTTAAATACCCAAAATGTTCGTATGCAAGCTGCGTGTCCCACATCATATACGCACGTGAGAGTTCCTTGACGCGAAATAGTCTGATGATCACATTGCATGGTCGTTTCTACATTTCACTTTAAGGTGGCCGATTACTCTGAAATAAAAGTCATGAAACTATTTTTCGGTTCTTATTGATGTTCTTTTACATAAAAACTTGTGTCAGTTTTCTTTATTATTGTAATAAAGGACGTAGTTTCAATCGACAGTATAACTGGTAGTCGGCCACTTTAAGTTCAGTTGCAGTCAAGTGTAATAGCATTTCACAAATGCTACCACCTGGTTGACGTCAGTGTGGCATTTTAATAGACTTTACTATAATATATTGCTACAACCGTTGTTTTCCACCACTTAGACCATTATTTTTTTTAAATTGGTCAATACACATTTTAGTATTATTCCTGAACGCCCTTTGTACGTTTTGAAAACACGAACAAACATACTTATATCCTTATATAATTCGATGGGATGTCAGTCAAATATGGCATGTGGGGAAAAACTGCCACTTCCTGTAATGAAGTCACAGTTTCATCTCAACATATATTGTGATAAACAGTTACCATTTTTATTGTAGCCACGTGTCGGCACAAATGCGGCAGTTCGGCAGAATGCGTTTGTTCGCCATTCACCTGGTGGCAGCACTTGTCATGTCTACGGTGTCGACGTCGTCAGAGTTGTCTGAAGACTTTAAAGTTGAACGATTCAACGACCTCGGTAGAGAGAGCGGCAGAGCGCGGCAATGCAGTATGTAAACACTGGCATCATGTGTCCATACAACATTAATTTACCCGTTAAATTGTAGATACGTATACTATTCACTTGTGAGTATTAATATGCGTATGGTTGTGTGAGGTCGTGTGTATGTGGTTGTATGACGTTGTGTGTGTGTGGTTATGTGACGTTGTGTGTGTGGTTGTATGAGGTGTTTGTGTGTGTGTGTGTGTGTGTTTGTGTGTGTGTGTGTGTGTGTGTGTGTGTGTGTGTGTGTGTGTGTGTGTGTGTGTGGTTTTGTGTGTGTGTGTGTGTGTGCGTGGGTGTGTGTGTGTGTGTGTGTGTGTGTGTGTGTGTGTGTGTGTGTGTGTGTGATTGTGTGAGGTTATGTGTGTGACGTTATGTGTGTGAGGTTGTGTGTGTGGTTGTGTGTGTGTGGTTGTGTGAGGTTGTGTGTGTTGGTTATATGAGGTTGTGTGAGGTTGTGTGTGGTTGTATGTTTGTGTGGTGTGTGTGTGTGTGTGTGTGTGTGTGTGTGTGTGTGTGTGTGTGTGTGTGTGTGTGTGTGTGTGTGTGTGTGTGTGTGTGTGTGTGTGTGTGTGTGTGTGTGTGTGTGTGTGTGTGTGTGTGTGTGTGTGTGTGTGTGTGTGTGTGTGTGTGTGTGTGTGTGTGTGTGTGTGTGTGTGTGTGTGTGTGTGTGTGTGTGTGTGTGTGTGTGTGTGTGTGTGTGTGTGTGTGTGTGTGTGTGTGTGTGTGTGTGTGTGTGTGTGTGTGTGTGTGTGTGTGTGTGTGTGTGTGTGTGTGTGTGTGTGTGTGTGTGTGTGTGTGTGTGTGTGTGTGTGTGTGTGTGTGTGTGTGTGTGTGTGTGTGTGTGTGTGTGTGTGTGTGTGTGTGTGTGTGTGTGTGTGTGTGTGTGTGTGTGTGTGTGTGTGTGTGTGTGTGTGTGTGTGTGTGTGTGTGTGTGTGTGTGTGTGTGTGTGTGTGTGTGTGTGTGTGTGTGTGTGTGTGTGTGTGTGTGTGTGTGTGTGTGTGTGTGTGTGTGTGTGTGTTGTGTGTGTGTGTGTGTGGTTGTGTGTGTTGGTTTATGAGGTTGTGTGTGAGGTGTGTGTGTGGTTGTTGTGGTGTGTGTGTGTGTGTGTGTGTGTGTGTGTGTGTGTGTGTGTTGTGTGTGTGTGTGTGTGTGTTTGTGTGTGTGTGTGTGTGTTTGTGTGAGGTTATGTGTGTGAGGTTGTGTGTGTGGTTGTGTGTGTGTGGTGTGTGTGTGAGGTTGTGTGTGTTGGTTGTGTGAGGTTGTGTGTGGTTGTGTGTGTGTGTGTGTGTGTGTGTGTGTGTGTGTGTGTGTGTGTGTGTGTGTGTGTGTGTGTGTGTGTGTGTGTGTGTGTGTGTGTGTGTGTGTGTGTGTGTGTGTGTGTGTGTGTGTGTGTGTGTGTGTGTGTGTGTGTGTGGTTGTGTGAGGTTGTGTGAGGTTGTGTGTGTGTAGTTGTGTGTAGTTGTGTGTGGTTACTGTTATCAACTACAATGTGTCCATTCACGACAACAACATTATTGTTGTCGTGAACGGATATGTTTATATTTTGCGAAACCACAATCACAAAACCCGACGATATATTAAGTCACAACACGGCTCCAAAATATTTATCGTGAACTCATCTCAACACGTGTTTTATTAAACTTCATATGTATCAACTAAGCATTGTGTGTAGTTGCTATTTTCTAATTGGATATCTATATTTTATCTAATTGGCTGTGTTGATAATTGCAGATGGGTCGAAGCAGAACTTTACAATAGAATGGTCCCCAAAGAAAGTGGTACTTGATGGTCCGCTGCAGATCTCGTTTACTGTTACACCACGTAAGCATGACGTCATATTCACCTTCATATTCATACCGAACTAAGGTTAGGCCGGATACTGTCTCTGTTAACACGCTAAAACGGTTATTCGGTCTAACTTCTATTGTCTGAATATTGTCTGTGTCCTAAGTCTGGGTAAACCGGATAATCTATCTGTTTTATATTATGTTGGGCATATAATTATATGCTAATCTCATGCTGGGGGGGTAGTACGTAACCAAGCCCAGCGCTGGGTACACCCTTCCATAAAACCTCCTTCCTTTAACGTTAACATTAACAGTTATAGTTATATTGTTATAATTATAGTTATATTGTTATAGTTATAGTTATATTGCACAAAACCCACAGTAGGGAAAGATAATAGTATTGATGTCATTGTCGTCCCTGTTGTCATCTTCATAACTGTCAACATCTGTATCATGTATTTTTGCAGTGATGGACCACACGGAGGGGAAAACCTGCGTCACGGCGTATTTGGAGCAGTCAGTTCTGTACAACCGTTGCTCTAGTTCGTCATTTCACTGCGGAGAAATCAATACATACTTCCCTAATATGTGTCCCTTCCGTAAAGGCGGTAAGTTCTAACGAAACAGCCGGTTAAGCACACAGGCACGCACGCACGCACGCACGCACGCACGCACGCACACAAACTACGACATGTTTAAATCATGTGTGTTTAAACCATAAGTGCCTTTGTGTGTAATGCTCGCTACCGTTACGGATTAAACTGTTAAAGGGTATTGTAAAAATCACGACCTCCAATACACGAAGGCGAAAGTTCGTAATTCGACAGTAAAACAAGTCATGACGGCAATCGGTTTGTTTTCTGTTGTAGTGATATCGAAAGGCACTGTAGAGATTGACATGAAAAAATTACCACTTCACCCAGCTCCGGTAAGTAGGTATTATTGCAACATACAAATATCATAACTTGTACAGGACCTTAGCAAACACAAACACAACCGTGGCAAACATGGATTCTGCTTTTAAAAGCAAAACAACATCGTGTACCTTATTCATTATACATCTTAACGTGTCAGGGCACGTTTAGTACATGTTCACTGAGGTAAGGTCCTAAAAGGGCATTTTCAATGGAAATAGTTCACTATCTCCGTTAGAGCAAATGAATATTTAGCTGTAGAGTTCTGATGTTCAAAACCAAACTGTAAGTCATTTGTTTTAAAGACATCAGTACTTTTCATCGTGATAAGTCAATCATATAGTTGTTTTATTAAGAGGGGAACACTAAGAACAATTCCTCGGTAGTTCTTAATGTTATTAGTTGATGTTCTGTTATTTTTGACCAAATGTTGGATTGTGGCTATATCAAAACCATCCGGGGTATACCCGTGATACACAAATACCGCGAAGTACACAGAGAGAAATGCATATAGCCCGTGAGGAGCGTAGATAAACTGATCAATATATGCCAACCCATATAGCCTGTGAGGAGCGTAGATAAACTGATCAATATATGCCAACCCATATAGCCCGTGAGGAGCGTAGATAAACTGATCAATATATGCCAACCCATATAGCCCGTGAGGAGCGTAGATAAACTGATCAATATATGCCAACCCATATAGCCTGTGAGGAGCGTAGATAAACTGATCAATATATGCCAACCCATATAGCCCGCGAGGAGCGTAGATAAACTGATCAATATATGCCAACCCATATCCATCACATTTGTTGCTTTTAACTTGGTTAATACCATTCAAGGCGTCCTTAACAGTAGCAATATTATCACAACCATTATACTGTGCATCTATTTTACTATGTATATTTTGTAACAGTGAAGACATATTATCTTAATTATGTGCTACTGAATTATACAATTCTTCATCCAGGTTGGGTAACATAGTATTTTTCTTGATGACTTTACCCACTTCTTTCTAGAAGTCCCTAGTTGTTTTACCAAGTAAAGCTATAGCCATACTTTGTAGTATAGTAGTGAGTATCGGTGCACGCGTTAATTTTACCGTTTTTAAATATGCTTAATATCATAACATTTTCTTTCACAGGGAAATTACAAAGTGGTAATCAAACTGCTCGGCTTGGATGGCAAAGAGTTTTTGTGCGCGGTGCTACAGGTTCCCATTGTTTCATGTGCTCACGGCCAAGAAGACTACGATTACGGCGACTGCAATTACGACTAATACTCTTTGTGGACGAATCGTGACAACTTCTGGCACCCTGGACAGCACATCGATATCTAGTGACACGAACCTGTTGTGACGAAATCTACGAAGTGCTTTATATAGATCAGCGGAGGAACTGTTATGCAATAATTATTAAATTCTTGAGTGGCGCAACAGCCCTCCAAGTATAGCATACAGTAGAATGGCACCCAATGAACACTGTTTTCTTGCAGATATTTGAAGAAAAGGCATTAATCAGCTTGTAGTTATATGTTTATTTTTTGGTATGTATTAAATATATCTCCTGAACACGTGGTCGACTTCTCGGGTTATAAACAGTAACAAAATGTTTGTTGCACGCTTTGCACAGCATTTATGGAGTGTTTGTAATGCTGTGTTTATATAATAGTGCCGGGCACTAAAACTAATATGGCACTACAAATGTTGTTGTAAAATTAATTGTCCTGCTTGCCACACATGTTGTCCCAATTACGTCAACCGCTTCACCGTAACAGCAATGCTTGCAGGATTTTCGTGCAATAGCACGTTTATCCTGCTATTTTTAATTAGTACCCCCAATTATGTTTTGTGGGTGTTTGTTTCAGTGTTTCTGCTGTTCAGTTTGTGTGTGTGTTGGTGTTCCAGTATGCTCGTTTGTGTAAAACAATTGTACACATTTTGCTACAGATATTCTTTTACAACACGCGTGTTCTTGTACTGCAAACAAGCTACGATGCATGAACGCCACTCCAACGTCACATATTTTTCGTCCGCGGTATCTAGGCCTATTGTGTGTGACGTGTTTCTCTCTCTCTCCTTGTGTCTCCCTCTCCCCTCCCTCCCTCTCCTTCCCCTGTGGTGAAAAGGTGATTAAATGTGTTTTTACGCGTCTTTTGATAATTTACTTGTTCCGTAGATAAATATGCATTATGCATGCAACTGTGATTGGTTACTACACATAATGCATACCAATAACGGCTAAATTGAGGTAAGCCCAGATTCTAGAAAACTGCCGTGATCACCCCTTAGGGGTGGTAGCATAAGTATTCAAAGTAAAAAAGTATAGTATTACGTATTGGAGGCACGGTGAGTTTGGTCGTCACCACGTTTCGCGGGACAAACGGATGCTTTTTGATCGGCAATATGCGCGTTGTCCGACACCATATACGACCCCTTAACAACACAGTAGTTAACTGCACTTTCGACGAACACGTCATGATGACGCATTCAGCGTTCGCAGCGTCACCGAACACTGCGGGGTTTAAAGTGCGAGCAAACAAAGCATACATCCTGTTTCACATAGAACGCCAGTTGGTCAACAGGTCTCCTGTCGAGCTACTACAGACCTGTTGAACCAAACGTCAAGTGAATATCAGCGCTGATCTTTTGGGGATCGATTCGTTTCGGTTACTGTAGTTAGATCGCTAGATCTTGTACGGAGTCGCCGTAGATACACGACACGAGAAGGAACCATCTCCATAGCTGGAAACTGGTAATGTTGAAATTTGTCAAACTCTTGTTGATAACCGTATACGTTGTCTGCAATTCTAGTTAAATTATTTCATGCAGTTTATGTTTACAGCTATTGTTACCAACAGAACCAATCGAAAACTGTTCGATAACCTGTATTGTAGTTCACTTTGCAGGGATAGGGGATGATCTTAGCCCAGATTGGCAAGAAAATGTGTATTCGCTCAAAGGCACGAGGTCAGCATTAATTATACAATGTAAACCAACCACTCGTTTACACAGTACCAGAACATTACATAGTACCAGTGCATTACACAGTACCAGTGCATTACACAGTACCAGTGCATGTCAAGTCATTGGGAACTTTACTTTTAAAAACTCAACGGAGGTATAAAATAACCATATTTGGTTGGCTTAATGAGTGTCGCATTGCCATTTTTACATGCATAGGACTATACAGTTACAAAATCTTATCGTTTTTATCGTAAAACCGTGTTGTATAGCATATTTTTATTCTAGCACCGTCACCGCCCAAATATATGTGTTTTATTGAACCTTAATTTTAAATATAATTTGACTTTGACTGTTATAGTTTTATGAATATCGACCTTGCCATTCATCACGCAATATAAATATGAAATTCGAGTTGAAACATGCAACATTCAACAGATAACGGACAAATTAGATTAACACATTGAGGTTCATAAAACATATTTGCGCGGTCAATATGTCATGAGAGATATAGTTTACATGGCCTACTACGTGACATGATTTTACAATAAACGCGATCAGTTTGTGTCTTTAGCAGGAATTCAGTGACAGTGCCATTGTCGAAGACACCAGTGCTATACTGGCGGCAAGGTTGACTAAACATTTGAAATATGTGTCACCTTCATTTCTTTGTAGTCTTTATGTTAGATAAATATTATTTTATATTATATTGAAAATATTATATACATAACAATTTGAGCATCGATTAACTGTACATTTATTTACGAATTTATGTTACTCTATGTATATATATATAGTTACATATTTTTTTTTAAATATCATCATGTTTGCTTTGGCATAAACAGAGTTAGCTTTGTTTGTCGATGTGTTGACAACTAACTTCATTTATTGATTCATTGATTAATTCATTCATTTGTTCATTCACTCACTCATTCACTCACTCACTCACTAACTCACTCACTCACTCACTCACTCACTCACTCATTCGTTCATAGAAACTAACGCTTCTGTTACTTTCCGATCAAGCGGTGAGTCAGGCATGTCTGGCATTTAGATAAAACGTCACATTTATGGCTGACAAACACACATATTAATGAATTTTCCTTTGGTGATAAACCACCGAGGCTGGGGGAATGGAAGTGTGGATGTCCGTAACAGGATATCCGTTAACGGAGCAGACTATTTTTTCAGCAGTCATTTATAGGGTAGGCCTAATCTCCTTTCAGCCAACACCGGTTGTTTTCCCATCCGGGAGCAAGAGTTCCATGCGTAAATCCTGACATAATTAGTATTATTGCACAATTCAGTGTCACTATTGAATAGTCGGTACATTGTGTACGACATGTACGACTATAAACGATACAGCTGCTACCCCCATACCAACTCCCCCAATTAAACCCACGTTGTTTTAAGTTTAGTATAAAATCCCCATGTTTTGAGATGGTCACTAAATGATGTGTACATAGAATGGGGACCATATCATGACAAACAATACATTCAAACTGCATAGGTACCAAGTTCACAGAGGTAGGATGGTGTAGGACGCGGTATGCCCCTCCAACACTATGGAAATTGTGTTGAAAATTATGCATTATCGCGCAATAGTACACACGGAAATGTCGTCCTGGTTGATAATGCAAGCTAGCTGATCGTTGATTATGGGCCATAAAGTTAAATTCATACAATGTTTTGCAGCAGTCAACCTTGCGGCAAACTGATGCTTTAGTCACATTAATGAAGAATAAGCTAATGTGTCATCGCTGCAAATTCGCATTACCCGTTGATGGAATCTACCTACTTATACACAACCAACAAAATCCAGGAAAAGAGCATTCATACAAAAAACGTGAAGTGTTTTGAATTTAACGTTGACTGCATGCATTGTTTATGCAGTCGATGTTGTCGTTGTCGTCGTCATCATTGTTGCTAATTTGGTTAATGTCACAGCTTTAGTTGTTGCCGTCGTCGCCGTAGACAATGGGTAATGGGACCTATGTCGCTTTAGACATTGGGTAATGGGATTTATGTCGCCTTAGACATTGGGTGATGGGACCTATGTCGCCTCAGGCATTGGGTAATGGGACTTATGTCACCTTAGATATTGGGTAATTGGATTATATGTCAATCCGGTGATATAATGGCATCGGTCTTACTAACAGGAGACTGTGCTACAGGTTGTTGTCATGAAGTTGGCAGCGGGACTTCTATGGGCGGCATTTGTTGTGACGGTGGTCACGGGTCAACCTGAAGTTCACTTTAGGCCCAATACATTTACCAATCTCGGCGCCGACTGTGGAAGAGCACAACAGTGCTGTAAGTATCGCAACAGTGCTGTACGTATCACAACAGTGCTGTAAGTACCATAACAGTGATGTAAGTATCACAACAGTGCTGTAAGTATCATAACAGCGCAATACAACCCATTAAATATAATATATAAATTCACACTATTTACGTATTACATTTATTTTCTAATAGAGAAACTCTTTGAGGAGATATTATCTCAGTTGTCGCATCAACCAATGCAATCTACCCGTGCAAGTTAGTTTCGACCAATCGCAGCCAATCTAACAAAATTGTTTGGAGATTACTTCGCTTCGATTGTCCAAATTGCAAGTGCATGAAATATGTGTGTTAACAATAACACATTTTATGTCCCAACACTTTGAACACGCACGCCAGGCGCAACAGCACGGCTGTATTGCATCGTGATTTAAAATTTATTTAAACAACTATTTGTTATTGTATCAACTATGGATAGATGTAGACAGAAACCATTGATAATGTGAAAATGTCCTCATCGCTAGACTGAATGAAAATGTGATATTGTTAAATATTGGCATATACGATACCATTCCAATATATTGTGCACCCAACATTTAAACTGGTTATATGTACATTTTTATTTGCATTATGTTATATCGGTAGTTGATGTTTCATTTTCGAAGTTCTAACCTTCGTATAAAGAAATAGTTAGACCTCATTTGGAACGCTGCATACACGAATGGAGGCTATCTCGTAAGAAGGACATAGATAAGTTAGAAAGAATACAACGAAGACCTTATTCCAGAACTACGTGACCTTATTTGCGAAAGCCGCCAAACATAGAATGCATTTGGTAAGACACAGTGTAGGTTGGACATGAGAAAATATACCATTTTCACACAGGCCGATAAGTAATTGGAACTACTTATAAAACGATTGCGTATACGCTAGCAGTGTGAATAATAGTATGCTTAAAATAAAGTTGATAGATAGATAAATAGATAGATAGATAGATAGATAGATAGATAGATAGATAGATAGATAGATAGATAGATAGATAGATAAATAGATAGATAGATCGATCGATCGATAGATAGATAGATAGATAGATAGATAGACAGACAGACAGATAGATGATAAAATGTATTGGACTCTCGATAAGTCAATGGCTTCTTGTCTACTTGCCATCTGGAGTTTGTAGTTTTGGATCGTAATATCGTTAAACCGGATTAATGCAGCACCTGATTGTTCTTGTGTTCCAGCCGGGTCGCAGCAGAACTTTACATTGAAGTTTTGTCCAACGAGCATCACACTTAGCGAGCCGCTCGAGATCTCATTTGGGTTCACTCCACGTACGTATAACGTTAGCTATTGCACACTCGTTCTTAGAAAATTAATTTGACGGCTTTGTGAATATTGTCAGTTGTATCGTCCCACAATGATTAATGAAATTCAAAGTAGTTACAACATCCGCGCTGCGTGCCAAAGGATTTATGGCAAGGTACGTTTGGTGTAAATTTCTGTCTCTCAACATTGGATACTGTGTATGGCTATTCTTCGTGGCTTCCGTGTACGTAACACTTGTGCCTGATATATTGCTTTCGATTAATAACACGCGCACCCCCCACACACACACATTCACAGACACACACACACACACACACACACACACACACACACACACACACACACACACACACACACACACACACACACACACACACACACACACACACACACACACACACACACACACACACACACACACACACACACACACACACACACACACACACACACACACACACACACACACACACACACACACACACACACACACACACACATTCACACATATTTCCGCTGGCTTGGACACCGGTAGAATGTATACCTGTGACTACTTCTGTTGATGTCTTTGTCGTCTTCATCATCACTATGATCATCATCATCATCGATAGTATCATAGTAATGCCTTCCTGCTTGCAGTGATGGACCACAAAGACGGGAAGGCGTGCTACAAGTTGTACCTGGATCAGTCTCCTGACTTTGTCCTGTTGTATGATGACTGTAGTTCGTTTAACTGCGGAATAATCAACAAACGTCTCCCGAATATTTGCCCGTTCCGTAAAGGCGGTAAGTAGTCGCACCCTCTCTGCACCAACTACCAAGGAAGAATGTATTTCATCACGGAAATTAAGCTACCGATGTGTAACACGTTCATCGTCATGTCATTCAACCCGGGTGCACATATTCACGTTCAGTAGCTCGCTGTTGCATTCACACTACTGTGGTGCGAAAATACTGTATTCACTTTAGTTATTGTTAAATTGAACATTTCTAGAGGAGCGGTGCTTCACGATAGATATGTATTTGCATTGGTTACGATCCATCGAAGATTAAAATTGTTGGCACAGCATGGCAAACCGACAATTGTGCGTAATCAGTAGCAGGCCTATGACTATGCACGAACAGCAAATATACCAATTTGCGTTAAATAAGTATTGTGTACCTTACCTCTCCATTATGCTCATTTAGGTATGTGTTAAAATTATATCATTAGCCTAAAATCTGTCATCACACCATTAGACAAGGATAACAAATAACACTGTCAATCTATTGTAATATGACTCAAGCCTGTTATGTTTCGTGTTCAGTTCCAGCGAAAGGAACTGCAACGATTAACCTGAAAGATGTTACATCATTTCTGCCAGTGGTAAGTGTTATGAATGTCAATAACATTCAGGCCAAACGGTATTCCTATAACCTTCAAACAAGAACGTCTGGCCATGAAGCTTCATAATTATTTAGTAGCAATTATTAGTCACTGTTTTATATTAATAAATATCATAAATGACTATCTGTGTTTTATAATTGCCAGTTGTCTAACGCTTGTGGTCAAGATCACAGATTTGTATTATGAATTGTGTATTAATCTTATTATCATTAAAGTCTCATAATGTAAGGGAGACCGGGGCTAGTTGTGTACAGGGTCAAGTTGCTACAGAGTCGTTTTACGAAAACATAGCACACATATGGAGATACCATCGACAATAGTTGGTTGGAAGTACCCCAACAGACGCACTGTCCAAAAATCGGGAGTTACGAAGACAAAATTAACGAGGTGTGGACAAAAATAACATTTTAACCACCTAAAACTTGTTTGGGTATGCTCACATAATATCGTCTCAGACAACCATTTTTAGGCTTCGTGAATGAAACTTGAAACATGTCTAGTATATAGTATAAGGGGTTATGCCAAGTAGAATAGTTAAAGTTAAATAGTAGTTAAACTGGAAAAAAGGATGTGTTATCGTCCACGTGCGTTCAACAGCAAAATTTGTGTTTGGGGCAAGTTGTTACAATAGTATTGAGGCAAGTTGTTACAATTGTAATAACGTTCTGGCGGCTCACACCGATGGCTCAGCCAGCGAATTTTGTGCTGACAGTGACTGAAAGAACAAAACTTAATTAACCACGACGTGTGAACGCTTTATTTCACTTGTGAAGCCTAGCGTACTGGTTTATAACCAGTACTATTAATGCTAGCAACGTCAAGCAAAATTAACAAGTATCTCAGAAGTGCGGGATGGAATCTCGATAAGAAAATCGCTTGCTTGTCCATTTTCAATCTGGGTGTTTTGTCTTTGATGCCAATCTTGATAAATCATGTTAATTTTTTATGGCATAGCCCTATTTGAGCAATTAATAAATATTGCACGATTAATTGAAATGTGGATGTTTGTGCGCGCGTGCGTGAGTGCGTACTTAATCAAGTAGAAGTCGCATTACACATATATTTCCATTCACTACACCATGTTCAATTCAATAATTCATATTCAATTCACAATTGTTTGTTATGTAAGAATCCGGGGAATGCGTCGCCTTTGGTAACTAAAAATGAAAAGCTTACTATATGAAGCTGTGAACACCTACATTGTTACGCACACTGTGTATACGATGTATAAGTAGGGGGCCAATGTATAATCCAATTAATGTTATAACAGTAACATGTATGAGTGACACTTGCTTTACGATCCACACGTTCTTTGCTGTAACAACGTGACCCATATGATGTAACAACGTGACCCGTATGATGTAACAACGTGACCCGTATGATGTAACAACGTGACGCGTATGATGTAACAACGTGCCCCGTATGATGTAACAACGTGCCTCGTATGATGTAACAAAGTGACCCGTATGATGTAACAACGTGACCCGTATGATGTAACAACGTGACCCGTATGATGTAACACCGTGACCCGTATGATGTAACAACGTGCCCCGTATGATGTAACAACGTGACCCGTATGATGTAACAACGTGACCCGTATGATGTAACAACGTGCCCCTTTTGATTTAACAACGTGACCCGTATGATGTAACAACGTGACCCGTATGATGTAACAACGTGCCCCGTATGATGTAACAACGTGACCCGTATGATGTAACAACGTGACCCGTATGATGTAACAACGTGCCCCGTATGATGTAACAACGTGACCCGTATGATGTAACAACGTGACCCGTATGATGTAACAACGTGACCCGTATGATGTAACAACGTGCCCCGTATGATGTAACAACGTGACCCTATTATGTAACAACGTGACCCGTATGATGTAACAACGTGCCCCGTATGATGTAACAACGTGACCTGTATGATGTAACAACGTGACCCGTATGATGTAACAACGTGACCCGTATGATGTAACAACGTGACCCGTATGATGTAACAACGTGACCCGTATGATGTAACAACGTGACCCGTATGATGTAACAACTTGCCCCGCTTACGGGGCTAGTTGTTACGGTCGACCGCGCCTAGGAAATGTCACATACCTCCCTAACTACAATATGAAATATCAATGGTGTGATACAGTTTATCAACACGGATAATAAACTTAATGTATATGTTGACATAAATAATGCATCTAGCATACTTTGAACAAAAAAGTGACTTTAACTGAAAATTATATCAACTAGCCCCGGTCTCCCATAAGTATCTGTGTCAAATGGAAACCAGTCGTACACGCATAATCAAAGCTATTATCAACGAATATTTTATTACTGAGAAAGTCAGGAATCTGAAGTATTCACTCATTGAGAAACAATGTAAGGGTTTATCAAAACCATTGTCTCCGACAGGGACAGTTCAAGCTGCGAGCAGAGTTGATCAGCATGTCTGGAGAGCAGTTCCTCTGTGCCGAACTACATTTTAAAATTCCGCCCCCTTCTGACTATGACGACGACTACTACTGAAGCTTTTCAGTTATTAGGGGTCACACCTTCAAAAGACCTGGACAGCTGTGTGGCTAAACTGAGAAGCATATTAGACCCCGCCACCTCAACAGTATTGAGTAGCTCTACCTTCCGGAAAGCTTTGGATCCACCCACGGTCCTTTTTGCCCGAATATGATACTTTATATAGTGTATGCTCTAGACTTCTTGTCAACACACCTTAGAGAAAGCGTAATGTCCCAGTAATGTGTATGGTGTTTGACAACGTAGGATCGCTGTTTATAATGTCATTTCACGCACATTGTACAGAAACTATAATACGAAGTAATTGTTACTGGCGTGATGTATCCGTAAGGGTATCACTCGCCAGTGGCACAGATACATATATTATATCACAGTAGACTTCGATAGCATCTACTGTTATTAAGATTTGTTCTACTCTTATTATTAGTTCATTTGTTTAAGTTACTTTTCAGTGATTTTATGGTAATCCGGTAATGTTACTAGTGCTGTGGGGTATAGAAATTAATACCGATATATTGTGTTTGGAGTGTGAATTGATGCTCGGGGTCTAGTGCTAACAACTACGTCATATGGAGCTATGTAGATCTGTATAGACCAATATTACATAAACATTATGAAATACTTACTTTATTCCATTATTGCGCTTTACTAGTTATATTATGTTATTTAATTACGCTCTGTTATGCGACTGCGTTTAATATGTAATGGTTACGTTTTCTTATAAGTATTTGAAAAACATTTAGTCCATGCTACTGATTTTGTAACTGTAATCACATTGTAAGGTTTATTGCAATAAATATGTACAATATGCAATTTGCATGCCGAGTCCATGTCGTCAAATAGCAATTGTATAGTGCTTACAAAATGGGGGAAATAGGATCGTTTCAATGTCAAGCAAACAATCCACCATGGTCCACGTCGTCTCGCCCGTCTCTTTCAGGTCTGAGCACAGCACGCCAAGTACTTTGGCTGTGCTACTCGGCCCATGCATCGGTTTGACCCTGCAACCGCAAACTGCAGGGCCAGTTGTGCGTAGGTACCCTCGTGCTTGCGCAACACATGGCCGAAAAAATATGCTAATTGCATTCCATAAAATATCTTGTTTCCCTTTGCGAAAAAAATTATGATGATTATCAATTTATGATTAACATGAAAACAATGTTTTCTTAATCTGTTGTAACTTATTATTGTATGCTGCTAATGTATTATTGTATGCTGCTAATGTATTATAATTGATTGGAAATATGCTACTTAAATGTTATTGTAAGACTAACACATGTTCCGAGAGGCGGGAGTTCCGATAGGAGTACTTTAGCATAACTACAACACAATACAAGTTAATGATACTGCTTTATTGGCATAACAATTTAACACGTCGTACATATTCAACAGGTCGAATCACATCAATAAGAGGTTAGTCTTACAAAGCAGTTGGTAGCCGTGCAGCTTGCGCAAAAATAGTGTAACCAATTATAGTATTTTGATGTATGATTGTTAACACAACTAAACTGATTACCTCAGCTGTTTCTGGTTTGCGTCAGAACCAAAACGATTATACGTACAATCGCCATACAATCTATAAGGACATTATTCCCGGACCAGCTGTTATATTGAAAAGACAGAGATGACTAGCATAATAACACCTTGTCTAGGAGACGACCAAAACGGATCACATTAGTGCATGCTTGCAAACAAGAACACATGTAAAATGTCATGAACACGCGTCAATAAACATATTCTCAAATGACAACAATTACAAATGTCATTGTCAGTAATGTCAGTGTTAGCAATGCCAGTATTATAAAGCATGTCAGCATCACCTGATATCCAAGGATTTCTTCCTGTAAATAAGAACATGTTTCTCCAGTGAGCACTCATTATCCAAATTCTACCAGACAAAACCAGAAAACATGTAAAGAATACTTCACAAGAACAGTGATCATCCAAAGAAACAGTAAATTAACATTCGCCTTATTGTAAAACACACCTAATACTGTGTACGTAGCAATCGTAACATAGTTTGCTTTGTGAGATCCCTAAAAAATAAACATGTTTCTGACAGGAATTCTCAAAGATTATCTATTCACACCTGCTGCATCTCTTGAAGGACTTCTGTGGCAACGAAAAACCATTTTTACTTTCAAAATGTACAATTGTAGCAGTCACATCTGCGTGTTGGAGTGTACAGCATCCTTGTGATGTTTCTTATGTGTGTAAAGGTTACTGAGCTGCGTAAAAGTCTTTCCACACAAGGAACAAGTGTACGGCTTTTCACCTGTGTGAATCCGTTCATGTTTATAATAGGAACTGGAGTCTGAGAATAATTTTCCACACGTACAACAAATGTAAGGTTTCACACCTGTGTGAATCCGTTCATGAATCTTAAGGGAACAAGCCTGTGTGAATGACTTTCCACATGTAGAACAAGTGAATGGCTTCACACCTGTGTGAATCTTTTCATGAGTCTTTAAATGACTGGACGTTGTGAATGATTTTCCACATGTGGAACAAATGTGAGGCTTTACACCTGTGTGGATCTGTTCATGTTTAACATAGGAACTGGAGTCCGAGAATGCTTTTCCACATGTAGAACAAATGTAAGGCTTTACACCTGTGTGAATTCGTTCATGAATCTTTAGGCCGCCAGCCTGAGTGAATGACTTTCCACATGTAGAACAAGTGTATGGCTTTATACCTGTGTGAATCTTTTCATGAATTTTACAATTATTGGCCGTTGTGAATGATTTTCCACAAGTAGAACAAGTGTACAGCTTCACACCTGTGTGAATCTTTTCATGAGTATTAAGGTTACTGGTCGTTCGGAATAATTTACCACATATGGCACAAGAGTATGGCTTCACATCTGTGTGGATCCGTTCATGTTTACCATGGGAACTGGAATCTGAGAATGTTTTTCCACACGTGGAACAAATGTACGGCTTCACACCTGTGTGAATTCGCTCATGAACCTTAAGGGAACACGACTGTGTGAATGACTTTCCACATGTAGAACAAGTGTGTGACTTTACAGCTATATGAATCTTTTCACTGTATGTTGTGAATGGTTTCCCCCACGTAGAACAAATGTGTGACTTTGAATCTGCGTGAATGTTTGCATGAGTCTTAAGGTCACTGGACGTTGTGAATGATTCTCCACATACAGAACAAATGTGCTTCATACGGATATGAATCCTTTGACTAGGTTCAAGTATGGAGTATGCAAATGATTTTTCAATTGAGGTACATGTGTACTGCTCCTCCTCACCTGCGCTAACTTGTTCATGACCATCAGGGTGACTGGACTGCATGAATTGCTCTGTGCATGCATCGTTAACATATGGTTTCACAACATCCTCACTGGAATCCTTTGATGTTTCCACAGACCAGTTTGTGTGGTCCACTTCCAAGACCTCTTTCAATAAACCGCCCTCACACACTACCCATTTTTTGGTCCCTCCACTCTTGCTGTTATATTCATCATCAGACTGAACATTCTCTGATTTCACTTGTATGTCTGGCTCCCAGCTCCCTGTTGGTCCTTGGTCCTTTTGGTGACACTTCATGTCAAGCGGCAGGAATCCTTCTTGTGAATGTATTAGTTTCAGGTTGTCTTCAGACTTTATACTGGTCAGTCCTTCTTGTGAATGTATTTCTGCAGATTGATCTTCAGACTTTATCCTTGTCAGACCTATGTGAAGATCAGAACAATTTTTCTGAATATTAACATGCTTTGTAATAATCAGTAGTATTTTACTCAATAGTAAACATTCCTTGAGTCCTTGACATATAAGCTTATGACAAAAGGTCATGCCAAAAAGGGGACATCAGTCTACATTTCAAAATACCTTACTCTATATTTTGCTTTCATGTTATCTTTCTGATCTTTGGTGTGTAAAATTATGGCTGGCAAGATAACTATTGCAGAAGTTTTTGGCAGGGGAATAAAATTATGTAATTAACTGACAAAAATTATTTCTGATGGTGGGCATGAAAATTCTTTCAATTTGACATTTTGGAAGTTAATCATACATTTTAAAGCTATGTTGCTGCATTCTGTTAATGCACAAGTTTGTTACATTTTCCGAGTATTTTATTTATTACAATACACAATTTTATGTCCACCATTATGTACAATATAATCAAGTATGTCACTCACAACAAAATATGTTTAACACAATACTTTGAAAACGATTCCAATTAATTGATCTATTTTCCACTGGTGTAGCAGTGTGCAGAACCACTTTCTTGGAAAAAGTTATGTCATTGGTGAAGATACCTGGTTGAACATGAAACTATATGAGTATATCTGGACTGACAGAAAACAAACACGATTTATTTTACACACACCTGAACTGGGTGCATACATGTTATGATTGTCAGTCATATCTCAGAGTTCAATATTCACTGCATGTGTAAACAATGTTGTCCATAAAATGTATATTTTCAAAATGCTCACAACATATCAGTTACCATTCAGCTTAATATCACGCACTCACTCTATCACTATCAGTCAATCAAGATGGTTTATTATAGTAATCGTGATACAGGAATACATATAAAAATAGAAGAAACAGAAGTTATCACACACTAACTCCATCAACAAATCAAGATGTTTCATTATAGAAACTGTGATACAGGAATACATAGAAAAATAGAAGAAACAAAAATTATCATAGACCCACTCTATCAATCAATCAAGATGTTTTATTACAGCAATCGTGATACAGGTACACATAAAAAAAATTGAAGAAACAAAAGATACAACGCACTCACTATTTTCTATCAAGATGTATATAATAATCGTGATACAGAAATACATTAAAAAAATAGAACGCTAAGAACACATTTTAAATATCACAATTATTATTAGGGTATACGGTGGCTAGTTCCCCCTCTACAATACATAATAATATACAACATTTCATGTTGTTAGTGTGAGAAAAAAAAACACAAAACACACAGTGCAGTTAGAAAAGAATAGAACAGTGGAAATTTTAGTAAATTGTAAACATCACATATTAATGGCATTATATCTGATTTCACTTATCATCAAAAGGCTCTTAATACAATGTTTAAATATCACAAATGTAAAAGAACAGTTTACTAATTTTACAACGTAATTCCATAGTTTAAAACCTCAATATCTAACAGTTCTGTACAGTGTTCTACAGCTTGAAAGTGGTACATGTAACAGCTCAGCTTGGCAAGTCCTGTATGTATGAATTTCATCATAAACATAGCATTCGTGATTGAAGAAGTCATATTCAGGTCTTCGCTAAACTTGCCCTGGGTGTCTGAGACTACACCGGAACTATTTGGCCAAATAAATTGTATTACTCCATGTTAGCCAGCCAATCATGGCTTAACGGAAACCAGTTCAAACCGGAGCCAGTAGCTTGAAACTTTCACTCCTGCTCCAGTCTCTGCATTGCAAAATTGCATCTAAAATTGTCTCTTGAAATCCACCCTCCTCCCCATCTTTCTTCCTTATTTTTAATGCTTAGTTTAAAATGCGATTGTATATCATTGATGAAATGGGAAGTTGGAAAATGTCGAAACCACTTTCCCCACTTTTCGCTTTGTATAAGATAAACACGGGGGTTTGTCCCCTAGTAGTTGGTGTTCATGGGGTTTTCTGCGCAGACAGGCTTCCTATTTCTTCATCGGTATTCTTGGCTTATGTTTATATAGGTTAGCGAAATGGCCCCACCTGTTTGTAATTAAATTTGTGTATTGGTGGTGGAATGTCTGTATTCTTTGCATTATATGTTCATGACGACTTCTTGATGTATATATGGTATCATCATGCTTGTAGGAATGTGGGCTCTGAGAAACTTGCCGCCGAAGTTGCCAGACGGGGCTGTACATGTGTTCAGTTCCTGTCTGGTTTGCTTTGAGGAGCTCACATTCCTGTTAATGTTCTTCCCAAAGTGGCTGCGTGATATTTATTAGAGTTACGTCAAATATAGCAGCTATACTGAATTTGTACAGGTGTGCAAAATCTCATTTTGAGAATAAAAATTGTGATCATAGATGAATCATTAAACATTTCCGATATAACATGTTTCGTGTGGAAGATGGCCACCCCACACACACATATGTGCAACAAGCACCCCCTCGTCTTCCTTAACCAATCTAAAAAGACAATTTTTAACACTTACTCTCTGGCATCTGTGCTTTCCGGTGATGCTGGTATGCAGCACACTTCTCTCTGTGACTTCGCCATTTCTGTGAGTTCCACAGTTGGCGCTGTGTCTTCTCTTGTCTCTCACACTGTTCCGTGATGACACGTTGCATTTTCACCTGCTTGAAAGGGACAGTGGAATCCAGTAGCATCTCTGCAGCTCTTGTAGCCTTTTTACGATCCCTGAATACAAAGCAGGAAGTACGTAATTAAGTCGACACAAAGTATAATTTCATTTATTATTAATTTTAGTACTTTTAACATAACACTAAGTTATTAATTTTAGTCATCTTAATTAACTGTTTTACCCTATTATAATAATTGTATTATGTCTACAAAATAAAAAAAAGAAATCTTCCGTTGAACGATCCTTCAGTTTTCTGGCACCAAATGTCTGCAACTCATTGCTGGCTGATCTGAGAAACTCACATTACCTCACCCCCTCTATTCAAATCCAAACTCAAAACCTTCCTTTCCTTGTGACTGAAAAGAGGTTATTAAAAAATCTCATAAATAATAATTCTCACTTACCTGCACCTTCTTGCACGCAACATGTCATTTTCCCGTCGAATTTGCAGCTCCTCTTCAGTACGGGGGCGACGGTAATTCCTCTTAAATCGCTCTATATCCTTCAGTCGCTTGGCATCATGACTTTGTGGATCACTTTTTATTGTTTCTCTGTACAGCTTGCACCTTTCTGCATTTGTCAAGCTTTTGACTTTCTTGACAGGCGAAGGCAAGTCATGAACACCTTTGAAAAAACAATGACTTCTGTTTGGCAGAACTTTTATACGAACAAAGTAAATAAGAATAACCAAAAAAATTACATAATAAATGTACTATATATGTAAAAAAAACTGCTTATAAAAAATCAAAAGCACCTGACGTGTTCCAAGAAAATGTCATAATCAACTTACCGGTAGCCTTTTATTCCATTCCTGTTTCGTTTTTTAATGATCAATAAAATTTAAAGCTTCAAATGCTAAGTATGCAATTATTTTACCATGGAAACATGATGTAAGTGAAAAATATTAAGTTGCTTTTGATTTTGGACATGAAATGATGTTGGTCATTCATTATGTTGGACATGACAGATTTTTATGTCTCCAGTCGATCATGTGCAAAGAGAGTGCTTTGTCGATGCTGATTTAAACCACTGGATGTACATATGTGGTTGTTTTAGCATTCTGAATGACATAACTTTTGTTCCCTTAATGAGATAAACATGTGCTATGACTGCGCTGTTGTTACTGATTCTGGTCGGCTGTGATGTTTTTGGTTGATTGTGATGACTGACAACACCAGGAAATTATGGCAAAACTCACCTGGCGTTCTGTAAGCAGCCATTGCAGGAACACACAATAAATGTGGTAAATCTGATATGATCCTCCAGGACAGTCACATGCTAATCACTGGCACCGAAATGCGCCGTGTTTTTTTTACATCAGCGATTAGTCATTTCTGACGATCGGACATTAATTTTGCACATCAATCAAACTGATAATTTTACAGTATTTCACATTGAGTTTTAATTACCTCTATGTTGTTGTTCACAAAAGTAAAAAGTAGGTCACCACCAGTTGTCCACTGACCAATTTTAACTTTCACATAGATTTTAGTGCAATTTGTCATAATTAAATCTCGCAATTTAGTCATATGTATGTCTTTTTTTGTATTTTATGAACAATAAACAAACCACAAGCAAAAACCTCAGGTTGACAGATTGCCATCTTTTGGCACAAGAATTTTTTTGCAATAATTGTGGACACAAAAATATCACCACCACTAAAAGTACAATTAAAATTTGTTACTAAGATTATGTGTTCATAAATGACAAAGTTGATTTAACAAAATGAAGCAAGCTAGTACAACTCAAACTACATTTACAGATATATAGATATTTATGTAGATTACATACTCCAGCAGCTATATATTTATGTGCTAGTGTACTGATGTTTTTAATTTTCCTTCATAATATATACCTTGTAAGACATCCGAACTCTGTTTCACCAGACTATCTAAACATGTTGGAGACCCAGTGGGGGACTGACTGTTCGAAGATACTCTCTCTTGGTTGATGTCTTCTGGAGTGCAACAGGAATCTTCTGATGCTGCATCTGATTCTGATGAATGCAACTGACTCCCCTTGGAGATGTACTGTTCTTCTTCAGACTTCATCGCAGAAGTGATGACTCACTGAAAATACAACAATTATATCAATCATCATCTGTAAAGGTTGCCATTTCTTCACCGAATTTCAGTTCAGCTGAACCAAAAGTTATTTATTAAAAACATATATTATAACATATATGGGGACAAAGCTAATTATACCTCTGTATAAAGCAATAATTAGGCCTCATTTAGAATACTATATACAATCTTGGAGACCATATCGTAAGAAGGATATAGATAGGCTTTGAACTAATACAGAGGAGAGCAACTAAAGTGAGTCCAGAACTGTGAGATCTTAGTTATAAAGAATAACTGAAAGAATGTGATTTAACAACCTTAGAGACAAGGCGGTTAAGAGGACATCAAATTGAAATTTTTAAGATATTGAATGGGTATGAAAATATTGATAGACATATTTTTTTGTCACTCAAGAAAGATAATAGAACTAGAGGACATGAGGTAACATTAATATAGGATCAGTGTAGATTGGATATCAGGAAGTACTCATTCTCACAGAGGAAAATCAATACATGGAACAAATTATGTACAGATAGTGTAACTGCTAGCAGAGTGAATATTTATAAAAACAAGGTTTACACATATTTCAGGAGGGCGGATTACACATAGATTAAAACTGTTGGACTCTCGATAAGCCGGTGGTTTCCTTGTCCACTTACCATCTTTGCCTTGGATGGCAATTTTGTTAAATCTTGTTAAAAAACAGATTTCCCCAATGATTTCAGGAAAAATCAATTTAACACATTTGCACACAAATGAACTAGCAGTGCATTTCGTTAGTATTCTGAAAAATCACGGAACCTGTATTAAAAATATTTATTATGCTTAAAATCAACCAAATTCGTGATCTTCGTGTATCTCGAAATCTCGTAAATGGTTCAGGCAAACGTTCTATGAAATGGTATTATTATAATTACGAGGACAACGCGTGGGGCGTGGTGGTTGTGTTGTAAAGCGTCGGTCTTCCGGTCTCGACGGGACATGGGTTCGAAACCACGAGCTGCCGTTTCAAAAATTGGGCAATTTCGTTCACCCCACTTTGCCAGAGTCTTTGGGAAGAGACACCAAGTCTAGTAGAAGGCCGTTGCCTTGGTCCGTTCTATCTGCTATCTATGGCTACGCCATGGGGAGTAAAAGATCCCACACGTCACACTGTTGTGGACTCAATGCGCCTCGTAGAGCTGGTGATCTCGATCTCTAAACTCACTTTAATTTAGCTGTGATCAGCTGTAAAGAGAGTATTTCATTAAGCAAACTAAAAACAAGTGGGCGATATAAGGGCGTGTCGATATGAAGAAACGCTGTAAGTATTACCCACGTCTCCAACGTTTAATTGAGCTTACAATACACAGGTATTGCGGTAATTAAAGGCATATGTACCAATGTTGTGTGAAGTATACGTACAACTTCACTGAATACAATACGTTGAAACCAAAGATGTTTGTTGACACTCGAAAGCTCGACAACGCGTCGCCCCATTTGTAGGAGGGGCTATAGGAAACCTAACCCACAAGAGGACGCCACTATCGTCGCTGGTAGTCACAACTGTAGTCTAGACATATTAATTGGACTCAGTTATAAGAATTTCCACCCGTGTACAATTTGCTGCCAAACATGCAGTCAACTAACACTACACCGGACTAATCTTGTAACATTCATAAGTAAATATTGTTTTTACTCACATAAACTATGATTATTAGTAGACCATTTTAGACCAAGATGATACATCTAGCTTGCATAATTAATTATATGTAGCTGATTCAAACAGGGTTGGTAAACTGGCTCAACTAACACTTGGTGTGGGGTAAATTGAACCACATTGTCGCGTAAGCTGAGTCACAATGGGTAAATGCTAAATATTTTATAGTTTACGTGGGTTATGTACTAAAACTTCATAACAGCTCAGCCAACATATCTACATAATGGGTGCAACGTCACGTCACTGACAAGTTATCATGCTTAATTAATAAGTCAACTCAAGTAATATAGACTTATAGGCCCATCGCATCCAGTGTAACTAACTGCTAATATGTTGCTTTGTAGCTATCCGATATCCCAGTTTGCTCGGAAAGATGAATTCCATGATGCATTTTGGAATTCTTTAATCACTACTCAACTAACTCTTCGTTTGGCATTAGGTCGCTCAACTAGACCCGTTTCGAAAATTAAGCTTATTAACTTCTCATTAATGCACCAAGTGATGTAACGTAATCTTCTTCCTTATCCATAGCTAAACCAGTTGAAAATACACAGACAATAAAATCTAGTCACACACGCTGATAGTTTACACACCAGCAGACATTAATCACTATCACCAAACGTTATGAAAAACATAAAAACATGCCTTCCACTATTTGCATGAATTATAGTGATAATAAATATATTTTAATGAACTTCAATTTAATTGTTTACGAATCTGTCGGTTTTTAAATGGCCCTGCTCTTTGGAACGAACTGCCACTATTCCACCCTATAATGCTTCACCACTGTGAATAATTAAGCGCCATCTAACGACTCTGAAGCTCTTTCAGCGTGGATATGACAGTGTCTAAATGCTGCGTATGAACTAACTATTGTTATGAAGGACTTTTATGCTTTCACGTGATAACTTGTTTTATTATTATTTGATTTATTTTTAGTTTTTCAGCACAGTGAGTAAATACTGAAGTTACTTCAAACTAGACAGGGCCTACTGATTGATCTAAGAACCATTTATTAGTATTGTATTATTAATGGGGGAATCTTGTTTATAGATTTTCCGGAGAGCAAATTATATTATTTGATTAATTTTCTCCAGCAGGGTGACAAATGAATAAGCATTAACAAAGTTGATTTTCAAAATATTAAAAATAAAAATTTGCGAACAAAATTAACAAACGTTAATGTTGTCGCCAGTGGGAAAACAAATAGTTACCAAGACCGTCCCCTTATCGAGGGTGATACACATAATTTAATAGCGAACGTATTCGTTCCAAAGGGCAAGTGGTAATTACAGCAACGGTTAATAGGCCAACGGTTTAACAGCGCTCTTACCGTGATAGCAGACTCTCGTCTTTGACGTCGCGAAGATTTCTTTACGCAATTGCTTGTTTGCTACGCGACCCGTTTTTAATGTTATTACGCACACATAACACATTCAACACTTCGATACATAAAAAAAATTGGTATCGTTAAGATTATGAATTCGGGCGGGTCTGATTCAGACGGAACTAGTTATATACGTCACGACGCGGTCATCGCGTAAAAATGGCGCGCATGTTGACGTTGGGACTGTTGCTTACATCATCGCGTACAAAATGGCAGACAAACGAATTGAAATGTTATTCGCAGTACAGCGAATGCGTTTGCGTGCACCTGCGTGCGTGCACTGTAATTATCACTTTTACTCTATTAATTCTATTATACAGCGCCTTAAAAATAATATGTCTGTATATATTGTGCTTTGTAAATGTTTATTGATTACATCGCCTATGAGTATTAGCATTGCCATGTCAGTGATGTTAAACATTATATTTAGTAAGAACTAAACATAACTGCATGTAGCAAGCGCGATAAACACGACTTTTGTAGACACACTGGACAATTCTGACATGGCTTGTTATTGGGGTAATTATGCATCTTTGACTTCCATGCGTTGCGCTTAAACTGAGTGCCCCCTAATTAACTTAATTCAGTGTTATACCAACGCGAGTGGACGAGCTTTACCTGCTATGTGACGTTGCTCCGCCATCGATCAGAAGGGTATCCCTCTCACAAATAAAGAGAACCATGCAGGAAAGTTACCCTCGCCACCCCCTATTCCAACATGAGCCAGCACCCAAGAGGTTGAAGTCCATGAATAGCTTCCTTCATGCTGTTAGGCTCCTGGATGGCCAACTACACATCTGCAGAATAGATGATAGCGTAGCGCACCTGCAGTCAAGACCTCACAAAGCGTCTCGTGACCCCGAGGAGTCTCTACCGTAAGGAGCCAGAGATCGAGCCGTGGCCAGCCTGGCAGTGTCTCAACCGTCTTACGACTGGTGTCGGTCGGGTGCTGCAGACACTTGATGCAGAAGTGGGGGTATAGCCAAGATGCCAACATGCCAACATTGAATGTATGTGACTGTCAGGCGCGGATCCAGAGGTGGGCGTGGAGGCGCACACCCCCCCATTTTGTTTGAAAAAATTGTTGGGGGGCTTTACTCTTATTTGATAATTAACCTTAATTAAGTTGAGAGCTCGTTATTATTATTACCAGCCACATCCTGAATGTGGCACTATCCAAGGCAAGTTTCGTGAAATTAATGATTGTCTGACTGCAGTTGTGAACAACGCGGGCAACAAATGGATTTCAAAAACAACGATGGATGCTTTTTCTAGGATTTGTTATTATTTTTTATGTTTCACAAGGACGTCTAACACATGACAATTACTTGTTCTTGTAAAGTGATTGTTTTTGATGGCAAATTAATTGGGATGTAATTTACTTACATGTTTAAAAAAGTAAATTTTTAGTAATTGCATAAAAATGGAACCACTCCAAGTGATGAAATATAAACAGCTGTAAGTTAACAACTCGATCAGTAGTGTGTCTCGCAAAGTGTGGACAGGGACCCATTAGTTTACCGTGCTACCACGTAGCGGCGCAACAGGTTACATACAAAAAATCGAAACATTTAAGCCGAGGGGGCCGTGGCCCAATGCCCCTCCCCCAAGTACGTCACAGGGTGGAATCATAGCAACGACGCATAGTTTACTGACGGTCGCACGGTTTCTCTATTTTAAAACAAGTCTTCCGTGTTGCAGTATTGGTTACTGCGAGGTAATCCTCAAAAACTGTAGCTTGCTTTATGTTACCTACTCTTCGTTCGGCCGCACAACTGATGCACACTGCTTCATTAGTTACGCAAGCAACAGGGAGTGGTCCATAAGAAGTCCCCTGGCGAATATAAGGTAACTCACCATTTCTCTTTTCCGGAAGGCGCATCTGTCAATGACTTTATTCTACACGAATTTTCCTCAGTGCAATATGCTACGATACATGACGCCATTGATTATAATTATAAAGAAATCCCCCTTCCACTGTTTTTTTTGGGTAAAGTGGGTACTGAAGCTGCATTCCGCGTCATCCCCGTGTCGCCACGAGACACCCTGCTATTGGGTTTTCAGTGGAGAGGACAATTTTACATCGACGCTATCCTTCCGATGGGTCTTGCGAGCTCACGTAACATCTGTGAATCCTTTTGTAGCGCATTGGAATGAGTGGCAAAGACAACATTGGGAGTGACAGAAATGGTACATGTGATCGATGACTTTCTGTTGTTAGCTGAATTTTCTGCGAAATGTGCAGCTGACACGAACGCTTTCATTAAACTATGTGAACAGACCACTCTCCCCTTCTTGGGCATTATATTAGATACACTTAGGCTATAAGCCAGACTTCCCGAAGATAAGTTGACTAAATGCAAGTCTCTGTTGCGTGAATTCTTGTCGAGACAGAAAGTCATGTTGAAGAAGCTTCAGTCCCTCATTGGTGTGGTGAATTTTGCATGTTCTGTGATAGTAGGGCCTTTCTTAGACGACTCATTGATTTGACTATTGGCGTGACCAGACCACACCGTCATATTAGGCTCACTCAACAAGTAAAACTTGATTTGAGAGTGTGGCAAATTTTTATTTTTTATTTTAATGGTAGAGCCTTCTTTGTGGACGAGACTTCCACACAGGAGATTGCTTACAATTGTATACAGACGCGCCAGGCAGTATAGAGTACGGGACAGTATATGGCAAGGGATGTTTTTTTGGCAGTTGGCCTTCCTCGTGGTATTCCCTCAACATTTCGGTTTTGTAGTTGTTCCTCATAGTAGCTGCAGTAGAAGTCTGGGGGAACACATGGACAAACCGTAGTGTTTGTTTTTCACCGACAACAAGGCCCTGGTACCTGTAATAAATAAACAGACATATCGTGAACCACACGTGATGGCTCTACTTCGTAGAATGATTTTCACTTGCCTAAAGTTTAATTAAAATGCTACGGCACGTCGCGCACCAGGTCGGTTTAACACACTGGCCGATAAGTTGTCTCGGGGTCAGATAAATGAATTCAGACTGTTGGCACCATGGGCTAATTCCAGGCTACCCAAGCTTCCTTGCCATATCTCCCCTGAAACTTTCCGCTGGTAGGAAGATGCGATTTTATGGTTACCTTGATGGGATTTTAGGAAAACTTGTCTCGGGCGAGATCTTCGAAGTCCGGTGTTTCTAAATGTCTCATAGAATAGGTTGTTTGGTGAGGCGGTCACATGTCCAGGTGACCTGGTGGCGGAATGGCATCACCTCACTGCATTATGTGTTAAGTAGTGCATTAACATACGTTAAGTGTGTTTTTTCATGTCTATAATGAGAGTCTATCTAGAATGTACTGGCTAAGCGAAATGAGGCAATATCTTAAGACCTCAATTAATCAGCCCATATTTTTTTGTGTTTATCTTGTTTCCATAAATCCCAACCAAGATATCTGGTTGGTAATAAATATCAGAAAAGAAATCCCGGCCATATTCACACTATTAGATGTTGTGTTGTTGCCTTGCGTAAACACGTTTTCTTCCTCAGTTTCATTATTCACTAATTGGTAGGCCCCCTACATCGAAAGATGAAAAGGCACCGCCGGCGTCATACCTAATAAGTACCACCATATGATACATACCCTCCCCCCGGTCATTATTATCTAAATTACCTTGACGCCTACCATTATACAGACCTTTCCGTAACGTGTTTCATGCGTTCTTTCTAACGTTTGTTTTGTTCCACAATCTGTCTGCGCTACGGCTTGGGTTGTACATTTCTTGCTGTTCGCTCGTTTAGACTTGTTTTTATAACATTTGTGCGTGGCTTTGTTTTAATGAGCGTATATCTTGTTGACGCCATGTCGTCGTCGACCTGTCAGTGACAGTGAACGTGCCCTGTCAGTGTCACTGTTGCTATATCTGTGTAGTGTGCAGCAGCATTTTCGCTGACAATATCCTGATATTTCACGAACTTTTTCTTTATGGGGCGTTATTTAAACATTAACATCGGAAAGTGGAACGGCTTACTGTTATTTCGGGAAGTTTTGCTATTGTCCATGAGTATGACTATACTCAGTACAAGCAATTGTCTATGCGTATGACTATACCCATTACAAGCAATTGTCTATGCGTATGACTATACTCAGTACAAGCAATTGTGTATGAGTATGACTATACCCAGTACAAGCAATTGTCTATGAGTATGACTGTACCCAGTACAAGCAATTGTCTATGAGTGTGACTATACCCAGTACAAGCAATTGTCTATGAGTGTGACTGTACCCAGTACAAGCAATTGTCTATGCGTATGACTATACCCAGTACAAGCAATTGTCTATGAGTGTGACTATACCCAGTACAAGCAATTGTCTATGAGTATGACTATACCCAGTACAAGCAATTGTCTATGAGTGTGACAATACCCAGTACAAGCAATTGTCTATGAGTATGACTATACCCAGTACAAACAATTGTCTATGAGTGTGACTATACCCAGTACAAGCAATTGTCTATGAGTATGACGATACCCAGTACAAGCAATTGTCTATGAGTACGACTATACCCAGTACAAGCAATTGTCTATGAGTATGACTATACCCAGTACAAGCAATTGTCTATGAGTACGACTATACCCAGTACAAGCAATTGTCTATGAGTATTACTATACCCAGTACAAGCAATTGTGTATGAGTACGACTATACCCAGTACAAACAATTGTGTATGAGTATGACTATACCCAGTACAAGCAATTGTCTATGAGTATGACTATACCCAGTACAAGCAATTGTGTATGAGTATGACTATACCCAGTACAAGCAATTGTCTATGAGTATGACTATACCCAGTACAAGCAATTGTCTATGAGTATGACTATACCCAGTACAAGCAATTGTCTATGAGTATGACTATACCCAGTACAAGCAATTGTCTATGAGTATGACTATACCCAGTACAAGTAATTGTCTATGAGTATGACTATACCCAGTACAAGCAATTGCCTATGCGTATGACTATACCCAGTACAAGCAATCGTCTATGCGTATGACTATACCCAGTACAAGCAATTGTCTATGAGTATGACTATACCCTGTACAAGCAATTGCCTATGCGTATGACTATACCCAGTACAAGCAATTGTCTATGAGTATGACTATACCCAGTACAAGCAATTGTCTATGAGTATGACTATACCCAGTACAAGCAGTTGTCTATGAGTATGACTATACCCAGTACAAGCAATTGTCTATGAGTATGACTATACCCAGTACAAGCAGTTGTCTATGAGTATGACTATACCCAGTACAAGCAATTGTCTATGAGTATGACTATACCCAGTACAAGCAATTGTCTATGAGTATGACTATACCCAGTACAAGCAGTTGTCTATGAGTATGACTATACCCAGTACAAGCAATTATCTATGCTGTGTGCACCTTGTGATCTACGACGTGGGTGCTGTTTACGTGCACCGCCGATCTTTTGGGCAATGTCAAGTGCACTATGTAGGTGAGCTTTATCAGAACCCTTGTGGGATTTTTGTGTGCACCATTTTTCGGCCCTGTCGTGTGCACTGTGTACGTGAACTCTGCTAGAACCCTTCTAGGGGTTGTTTTATGTACACCAATTGTTTGGGCCCTTTCGTGTGCGCTATGCAGATGAGCTCGGTCGGAACCCTTCTGGGGTTGTTTTGTGTACACCAATTTTGGGCCCTGTCATGTGCACTGTGCAGGTGAGCTCTGTTAGAACCCTTCTTGGATTTTTGTGTACACACATTTTTGGGCCCTGTCATGTGCACCGTACAGTTCTGTTAGAACCCTTCCATGGGTTGTTTTTGTGTAAATTATTTTTAAGCCCTATCATGTGTGCATCGGCTAATGAGATCTCCATTCAGATTTAGCATTCTAAAACATGACAACTTTCTACATTTATAAATGTACATGGTATAGAATTAAACACCATCAAATGGCAGGCCAGCTTACCTGTTGATAAAATGCGTAAACTGCAAACTGCTATCAAGTTCATGCATAAATGCCATTAAGTCACCTTGCACAAGCTGCAGTCACTTATTGGTATGTTAAACTTTGTATGCAAAGCGATCGCATCGGGGAGGGCATTTCTACGTCGCCTCATCAATCTTACAACTGGTGTCTCTAAGTCTGGTCATCACATCAAATCGAACAGTGAAGCACGAGCTGACCTCGAAGCTTGGTTTTGTTTTCTCTCATCTCATAATGGAATTTCAATGTTTATTGGGTCTAAAGGGGTCTCACTAGATTATATTAAACGTCAAACTGATGCAGGGTCAACGCAGGGTTGTGTAGTTATGTTTGGATCTCGCTGGCTTAATGGCAAGTTTCCACATATATAGCAATCATACAGTATTTATGTATTAGAATTGTACCAAATCGTGGCTGCCTTGGAATTCCGGGGCCATTTTAAGTCTAACCATTCGGTCCTCTTTTTCACGTACACTCAAACTGTTTTCGAGGTTATTAATAAACAGTCCGCAAATAGTGTACATCAAATGGGTCTAGTACCAGTGGTGATGGCTGCATCACGGTGAAATGTGTATTTTAAAGCCAAACACATCTATAGGAAAGCTAATGTCATTGCTAGCGAACTTTCTCGCTTCCAGGAGGACGACGCCCGGATATGGGCACCATGGCTCATAGCCGTCCTCCCCACAACAATACTGCCCTGGGAACGATAATGGTCCAGCTGCTTAATGCTTCCCCAATGGATGGTACTTAACGGGATTATGGCCGAGCTATATATTCTTTTGTCCAATTTGCTGCTGAACACTTTCAAGGTATTCCTTCTTTTCCTACATCAACTAGCATTTTATCCTCATTTATTGCTCGTCTACGTGCTAAGCAATATATGCTCCTTCTACTATTACGTCTTATGTGTCAGCTCTGTCTTATCTTCATAAATTATCTGGCATACTTTATCTAACACAACACTTCGTGATTAAGAAACGATTAGCTGGAACCCTAAAGTTATGTGGAAAATCAGACACTCAATTACCCATTGGCCCCAAAGTTCTCCGTCAAATTATTGATGCCATCAACTTTACAATTTGTTCGGCTTATCTACGTAATTTGCTGCGTGGTGTGTTTTTGTTGGCCTTCAATGAATTTGTTCGTATTGGATAAATGACTGTAGACTCGGGCGATCGGACTGATACTATTGTACAATTGAAGGATGTCACTGCTTGTTACTACTCATCTTATTCTAGTCATATCTCATTTTAGACACAATACTTCTGGTACATCAGTAACTTTGTCTGAGTTGCGATGTTTATTGCCCAGTGTCAGTTCTTACGCAATTTCTCCTGATGCGTGGTAATGCCAACAACCCTTTATTTGCTCTTTGTAATGGTACCCTTGTATCAGGGCAATTTTTCTGACAGCACTTACGTAGAGCGCCGCAATTAGCAGGTTTGGACCCAACCTACTACAAGGGTCACGGTTTTAGAATCGGTGCTGGTACCATAGCAGTTGTCAGGGGCAAGAATGATACCCAAATACAGTCCATGGGATCCAGATTTATATATCATAATATTATTTTTCTTGGTGTTGTTGGTGTTGCATCAAGTATTAGCTACGGCTGGCTGGCTAACATATGATGCATCTACACAACTTTTAACAACTGAGTGGGTCTTTGTGTCATATTTCGGTTATGGTTACTACAGGTACCACACATTGTTTTACAGTGCTGACATTTATTTTTTGGTGAATTTTAGTGCGCTTACAATTGGACTAGTATATTGTATTATTTAGTTTAGTATTTATTTGCATGAACTTATGTCTGGCTGTGTGGATGCCTAGTGGGTCTTTGGCCATCCACCTTTGCTACTTCTTACAAGTTATGACAAATGATCATTACATATAGTTAGTTTGCCATTTAGTAATTCTGTTTGCCCACGATGAGTACTTGAATACTTATGACTCATCGATGTATGGTGTTATTATTCATGTCATTAAATTAATAAATGCCCTATGCCAGCGACAGTTTGTTTTCTCTTGACCAACGAGCTTAGTGTTCTGCCATTACGCATCAACATGATATGAATATATGCTACAGCTTACCCCGCTAGCTGTTACAACTTGCCCGGCATCGGCGTAAATTTTAACAATTTAGGAGACCTCATAAAACGTATCATTGCGCAAATGTGTTTATTGTATAAAACAATTTTGTTCATGCATCTGCGAGAGATTCGTGAGGTTTCGATGGCATAGGAAAATGTTTCGATCGGGTAACAATTCGAACCGCGATCCTGAAATATGCTGTTTTTTGCTGCAACTAGCCCCGGTATCCCCTACCCACTGTGGCACTGCCATAAACACCACGATGTACATGGAACATCCAACTTGTTCAAGACTGGCATTACATGTAAAGGGTTGTCATGTAATGAACACAGTTCATTTGAATAAGGTAATTATGGATTATTGTTTGAAAAGACACTACTGGATGTTCATGTCATATATCGACCACCACACTCGGAAAATATCACACAACTGCTACTTTCCTTGAGGAGTTTCAGACCTACATGGCTTATGCGGCTCATACCTGCAATTCGCTCCTGATAAAAGGTGACATTAATACAAATATGGACATTGATACTGAAGCTGACAGGATTAGGATGTGTGACGTATTGACTATGTATGATTTAGCACACGATTGTGTACCAACCCATCGATCTGGCCACACCCTGGATTCAATTATCACCAGATGTAATCGTGAACATCTACTTAGCAATCCAGTGGCTAATGACATGGTTTCCGCTCACGTGTATGTACGTTATCAAGTGAGCATGTATGTACGTTATCAAGTGAGCATGTGCTTTCGGCGCTGACTTAAAGGACTTGGTAAATCGACTGTTGAGTGCTAATGATATTAATCAGCTAGGCGGTGACTATAATTCAGAATTGAGACAGTTTCTGGACAAGCATGCATACATCAAATCCAAAACTATTGTAGCAATACCTTTAGTGTCATGCTTTGAATATGGACTCTTAAGTCAAAAAGTCGAAATATGAACACAAAGAAGGAGAAACAGCTATGCCTCCTCGACGCTGATGGCCAGTCCCTTGTATGACTACTTGAAAGCAATATTGTTTTACGTACCTGACGCATCGGGGGGATCGTGCGGAGAAGCTTCCGGAAGACTAACAGGTCCGGTTCCACGGAGACGAAGATATGTCTAGCTGATGTTTATATAGGTTTTAGTGAAGACACCATTATTAATGCAGTTTCGTTTGATTTCTTTTATTACTGGTGTTTAACATATCAGCTGTTATTATGTTATCTGTTCATTATTACATTGTCTTTTGACCGCACTGAAAGAGTCATTCTTCAAAGAGGCATGTGTGATAATAAACATTCTAAAAACAATAGTGAACAACAACCATCCAGGTATATGCATCGATTACACTAACTGCTTCTTTTCCTTTCTCCTTAAAATAATTAAATAGAGTACTTGTTGCAGACAGGACAATACATGTCTATACAGTGGCACAACCTTCATAGTATATGTTTCCTTCTAATATGCAACAGTTTTATACGTTTTCGTTTTTGAATGTTGTAGGTGTGTACACCAGACGTTGTTAATGTTTTTCATCCGTGAACTGGATCTAATGCCGGTGTCACTACGACGCATTTAATGAAGCTGACATGCATCGATTCGCATAAATAAATGCCGACACAACATTTGTCTACATTACTAGTATATGTGTGTCATAAAATAATTCAGAAAAGATAATGGTGTTTTACTTAGTTAACATTTCCACATGCTATGTTGTGCCATCCTCTCTCTCTCTCTCTCTCTCTCTCTCTCTCTCTCTCTCTCTCTCTCTCTCTCTCTCTCTCTCTCTCTCTCTCTCTCTCTCTCTCTCTCTCTCTCTCTCTCTCTCTCTCTCTCTGTCTCTGTCTCTGTCTCTCTCTCTCTCTCTCTCTCTCTCTCTCTCTCTCTCTCTCTCTCTCTCTCTCTCTCTCTCTCTCTCTCTCTCTCTCTCTGTCTCTCTCTCTCTCTCTCTCTCTCTCTCTCTCTCTCTCTCTCTCTCTCTCTCTCTCTGTCTCTCTCTCTCTCTCTCTCTCTCTCTCTCTCTCTCTCTCTCTCTCTCTCTCTCTCTCTCTCTCTCTCTCTCTCTCTCTCTCTCTCTCTCTCTCTCTCTCTCTCTTTTCTCTCTCTCTGTCTCTCTCTCTCTCTCTCTCTCTCTCTCTCTCTCTCTCTCTCTCTCTCTCTCTCTCTCTCTCTCTCTCTCTCTCTCTCTCTCTCTCTCTCTCTCTCTCTCTCTCTCTCTCTCTCTCTCTCTCTCTCTCTCTCTCTCTCTCTCTCTCTCTCTCTCTCTCTCTCTCTCTCTCTCTGTCTCTCTCTGTCTCTCTCTCTCTCTCTCTCTCTCTCTCTCTCTCTCTATATATATATATATATATATATATATATATATATATACATATATATATATATATATATATATATATATATATATATATATATATATATATATATATATATATATATATATATATATATATATATATATATATATATATATCTTCCACTCGTGCATGGCATGGTGAAGGCGCCGAAATACACCAGACTGGTGTATGGCAGCTTAGAGTTTATACGTTGAATATTGAGATACGTTGGGGGCGAAGCACTTATAGCTGAAACTGTCTAATGGGTCCGTGTTGCGGTTAACGGATGGTCCTCTATTGGTCCGACCTTATCGAGTACTCTTTGTTTACTTACATAAACATATATTATCTTGTCATAAACTTCGTAATTTACACTATGTGTATATATATTCCACATAATTTGCGTCCATGTAAAGGGATCCCAACATGCACATATCTTGGGAACACCATCGCTTATTAGCGGAAATTGAACATGTAACAGGAGAAACGCATTGCCAAGGCATCATTAGTATTTAGTCAGTTGCGCAAGTGTTTGTGGAAACCTCACCATGTGACAATCAGGGTGCAATATCAGCTGTATAGAACAATGGTACTCTCCACGCTGCTATGCCGACATGAAGCATGGACACTCTACCGAGAGCAAATTAGGAAACTGCATACATAACAGATAATACACATTAAATTAATCACGAGCATAACACGAAGAGATCACATAACCAACAAGGAAACACTCAACAAAGCAACCATCCCAAGCATGGAACTGCATCTGATGCAAGTAAATTTCAGATGGACAGGTCATACGTGGCTCGTGTGGATGACAGCATTTTTACTCAATAAATTGTGTACTCACAACTGCCGGAAGGGATTAGAAACAGAGATCGCCGCAAACGTAATCTCATAGATATAGTAAAGCGAAACTTCATGAAAAATGTATATACTTTATAAAGGTACAACCTTTGCATTCGCACTCAGATAATCCGACTTGGTACTCATTCCTGCGATGTGAACCATGTGAGCAGTCATAGTCGCAAGTGTGCTAGCCAGATTCTGAACAGGACGAAGCAGTGTAGAACAGTTCAGAATTATGATCTGTTTTTTAAACGCCAACGAACACGACGATGATCGTTTTATCAACCCCGTCTCCATAACAGTGTATACCTACCACCAGTGTAGCAATGCAATGAACGAAGCCCGATGAGCAATATCAACGTAATCTTTTGATCGGTGTTAGACCGTCGGGCGAATCCGGGTCGGAATCCTCTAGCTGCCGTTTCGAAGCTTGGACAATTTCGTTCACTCGACCTTGCTCCAGTTCAATCAGCTGTGTAAATGAGTAGCTGTTGAGTTGGAGTTGTAATGAACAGGTCTGCCAGGGGGTTAGATGTAAAGGCTTTCAACAATCCTAAGGAATGGATACCGACCTATATAAGAGCGTACCGTACAGCGGGGTTACTTTGAACATGTTTTGCCTTTTTATCACATTCCTGAACATTTTATCACATTCACAAACCTGAAGGTGGAAGTACGATTTCTCCCTACCAATATCGTTCAAACATTCAGTGGCTGTGCTGTAGGTGTAAAACATTAAATGTGTCAAGCTTCACCTTCCGAAGTTTTGAGATTTCTCCCAGTTTCTATGAACCCATTGCGAAAGAAAACATCACTTCTGCATCACTCTCTCCTACATTCATCCCATGTTCACTATCAGTCCCAAGTCCCACCACCAAACAACAGACAACTGAGTAGAAAGTCCCAATATATCTCCGAATTATTCCAAGAAAGCAACATCTACATTCTCCAGTTCACGCTCATCTCCATTTGATTTTCCCCAGAAGAAGAATCTGTGCATCATGATCGTGAATTGTCGTAGTGTTTTCAAAAGATCTGATCTAGAATCTTCCATCAAATGCATAAAACCAGACGTTGTTTGTGGATGCGAATCTTGGCCAAATAACAACATTAAATCAGCGAATGGTTCCCAGATGACTACACCGCCTACAGGAAAGACCGAAACATCACAGGAGGAGGCGTCTTCGTGCTTGTACATAGGAACATCGTATCATTTGCCCAACCGGATATCGACACAAACAGCGGCATTTTATGGACCAAAGCACAACTACAAAACAAGAAGAACCTGTTGATAGGCTTTTTTGACATGCCGCATCGATGTGATGGAACCATACGGGAATTGAACAGTTCTCTGAAGAAAATATCCACGAACTCAAAGCAAAAACAAACAATCCTCTGAGACATTACCTGTTCGGATGTAAGCCCTATAATGGGACAGAGGCACCGTGAACACCTGCACCTCTGAGCGATCCTGTCAACAAGCCCTCATAGATGCAGCAGAAATACCCAGCTCACCCAAGTCCACATTTGCAACACTGGAGAAGGCAAGTTACCACCAGATATCGTCTTTCAAAGCGCAGCGAAGAGGGGAAGACCACTGAAAAGATGGAGTGACCAGACCTGAAGTGATATTGGGCTCCCTTTCTTGACAGCAGGCGGCATGCCGTAAATCGAGCAAGATGGAAGGTGCAACTTCCCGGAGGACAGCGAGGGGTCAATATGGTTAATGCATTTAATTCAAATAAGTCAAGTTGATATAAATGGGATCATCCATGTTCCTCTTCGTGTGTTCTGATTGGTACGTCGCGCGTTTATACGATTGTGTCAGCGACACAATGCAACACTAGCAAAAATGTCATAGATTAATCCCTAAAAGTTTGGCCCCCTATGTCTACGAAGGAAATGTTAACATACAAACATACGCTAGCTCGATTATAGTTAGATTTGTTGTCGCGATTACAATTTTTAATCCATTCAAACAACGGGTTGCGCCGGCCAAATCAACATGCGACTCGAGTTTTGTTGAGTTGCGGACCAGCGTACATTGCACGACTGATCCGTTTTAAGTCAAATAAGCACAATATTCGCAACAAAGGTTTAGCAATGTACGCCTGTTCAATGTATAGAATTCTACAAAAATGCTACAGAATTCTATAGACTATAATTACAGTAGAAGTGGGTGAAGAAAACCACAGAATACTACATATTATGTAGACTTTCTTTACATTTACTTCAATTGTCCACATATTTGTAGACCACCATCAACCGCATTAGAAAATCTGCAGCGCCTCAGCTGAGGAATCTCCGACGTCTTAATATAAAGACATCAGATGGAATGTGTTTATCTGTTTTTGTGCGTGCGTGCGTGCGTGCGTGCGTGCGTGCGTGCGTGCGTGCGTGCGTGCGGTCACTGTGTGTCTGTAACACTGCCTCATTGTTGCTTCCAATGATACAGTCTAACTTTGCGCGCCACACGTCACACCCACAATACCCCGTTACGGTGAATCGAACCCTGGTCCAAGCATGCGCCACATCTCGCTAATGATCACCATAACACGGATGTCGCAAGGGACGCTCCTTCACTCAGCAACCTGGTGGCTTCACGTCAACACCATCAGCGTCTGACAGCTGCACTCGACGCTGCAGCTGGCGACCCGACAACATGTCCGAGTCGGAGCAAGTGCAGTCCCTGGCGTTCGTCTGGCTCATGGTGGCAGTGTGTAGCGTGGCTGTCTTCAGCAACCTGCTTGTCATTATCGTCATCGTGCTCGATAAGACGCTCAATAGTGTCACCGAGATGTTCCTCGTTAACCTCGCCTTCAGCGACCTCATCCTTGCCGGGATCGGAGTGCCGCTGAAGCTCGCGCAGGCGGCGTCGCACAGCGAAGACTTCGAAGAAGGTATGTTTGCCCGGTCGATGAAATGACTGTTAGAAGGCAACATTGTAGGGTAATCCGGGCAGTGCGCCCCTCTAAGGAAAACTTTCAAATTGTACACTATTAAACTATGTTAGCGTATATTTAATGTGCTCACATTATAGACAATTATGTGTGTTACCCATTGGAGAACTATTTTCAGCAAATAGACAAACTGGCTGAGTTGCATTTGAAAAACAGTAAGAGTACCCAAAAAAAACCGTCTTGCCCCATCCGTGAAGCAAAACGGTCTCCTGCCTGTGGTAACACAGTCCATTAGCTAATACGGAAGTGTATTAGCATTTAATCTGATTAATTCTTATTAATACTGCTCGGTGACAGCCGGTGACCAGACCTGTAAGAAGGTGACTCTTGCAGCCGAGACACTGCCATTGTTATGGGTTATGATTGTTAAAAGGCTATGCAGAGCCTGACAACGGACTTGCTGTTTACAACTGTGTATGAATTCCGTGGCCACAGCCCGAAGGTAAAGAACCACTATGAACAGGTGCACAGGAGAATCTACTACTTAAACACCTGACCATTCAGATGGGTTTTATTGACTTATGCAAGGTTCATATTATATTAAATAGTCCATGGGCCAGGTGAAATATTGATAAAAAAATGTTAACTAAACAAGCTTGGTACTGGTGTTTAGGAGTGTCCAAATTATGAGAAAAATGTATGATGGACATTTTAGTTCGGTAGCTTAAGCCCACTATAAGCAATTTTCACTTTTGTGGATTGGCACGCGAATTCTTGAAGAAAGACGCAACAAACCACCCTGCACAGAACCACTTGGAACTTCACTTTTCATCCAAAATCACTGTTATTATTGCTCTTTTGACACGTTTCTGTTTACCCACTTCCTCACAGGCCCACGATGTCACTAATTGTTATTTCTGTATGCGAAAATAAGGTTTTAACGGGGCTCGCAATGATAAAAAATTTCTTGCAGTCATAATTACTGAAATAGTTTGAAACTTTCTCTGCCGCTTCTACGTGTACTTGTATAAGAGGGTGACTGCGATTTGTGGTAAGTGGGTCGCGTGGCTGCTGTGATGTGAAAAGTGCGAATGCGCTCAAGCACCCGGATGACCACCATCAAGAATAAGACAGCGGTCGAGTGTGTAATAATAGAGCCTAACCCCAAAGCAGGCGTGTTTGTAAGGCTCCAGACTGCGAGTGCCTTCAGGCGTGTTTGTGAGGCTCCCGAATGCGAGTGCCTTCAGACGTGTTTGTAAGGCTCCCGACTGCGAGTGCCTTCAGGCATGTTTGTAAGGCTCCCGACTGCGAGTGCCTTCAGGCGTGTTTGTAAGGCTCCCGACTGCGAGTGCCTTCAGGCATGTTTGTAAGGCTCCAGACTGCGAGTGCCTTCAGGCGTGTTTGTGAGGCTCCCGAATGCGAGTGCCTTCAGGCGTGTTTGTAAGGCTCCCGACTGCGAGTGCCTTCAGGCATGTTTGTAAGGCTCCCGACTGCGAGTGCCTTCAGGCGTGTTTGTGAGGCTCCAGACTGCGGGTGAACATGCTCATACTTGGTCATCTTATATCATATATGAATAACATACATGCATTGCCAGTAAATACATAAACTACAGACTTAATCAAATGTGTTAAGGTAGTTCATATGGATAGCAAAGTGGTTGCTACATGCTACGTTTCATTTTACTCTCAAAATAAAGAGCTGCATTTTCTCTTAGGGATCACTTACAGAGGTCCATCATATTATCTCATGCTCTATACAGATGTAGCTAATCAAAAACCATTGCTAGGTTTAGTTCGTCCGGATGGTACCAATTGGTCAAATAAATTTCAGGTCCTGACCAATGGTCTATAAAACCAAGCAATACCTACAACCGTTCTATGTTAGATATATTAATGCGTATTGAACTGATAAGCTTAGATATGAATTGTCCTCTTCAAAACATTTGATTTGATACCAAATGTGCCCACGCACGTGCTAAAAATATATTATGATTACGCTTTACTCCCAAATATTTACCTAAGGGTCACTTACAAAAGACTTGATTACGTACCTTAAGTTAGTGGTCATTCATATCATTTCATGCTCTACAGATATGTAGCTAATCAAAAAGTATTGCTAGGTTTAGTTCGTCCGGATGATACAAATTTGTCCAATTTCAGGTCCTGGCCCATGACCTAAAATGTATTAAACATAATTGGGCATGTGTAATACATATTATAGATTATGACCATGTGCGTGTGGAATAAGACGTACGAACCGTCTTGTTCCTCATGCACAATGTGTGTCTTAACACTAAGCATACCAAACACATAAATACAAAACACAAAACAACACAGCATTGCCCAATTTGTATTGTTTGACCAGTCGACTCATTAATAATATTATCATATCACCAATTCTGTTCTTGATTTACACTGTTATATAGTGAATTGCACTATTTTACTATTGGCAGTACATTAGATCAATGCATATAATAGTGCATATCAAAGTAAAAACAAACACTGATTTAATTACGTCGTGTTGCTGAGTTTTCGGGGCGGGTATCCGATAGATGTTAGCTTCATTCTGCACCCGATTAGGAACCATCAGAGTTTCATAGTTTGCGTATGTAATGGGGGCCGTCTTACCTTCAGGGGCCGTATGTAATGGGGGCCGTCTTACCTTCAGGGGCCGTATTGCCCCGGGTTACCCTACTCAGTGTTATCAGCCATGTTCTGACCACGTGTACATGATTAATAATGTCATTCTGTGTGATTTTAGTAGTTTACGAGATTTAAGTTGATACAAAACAGGCCACTATTTTGTTAAAATGCGATTTTTGTATTTTCAACATAATAGATAATGTTACAGCCAGCTCCAGCCATTAAATTGATATACGTGACGATGCCATAGTAACAAAAATACAATCAACCCTTATGTTTCTAAAACGGAGAAATGTTTCTGGACTATCGTTCGAATGTGTTAGTCACTGCATCGCAAGAATGACATTTGTCTAAGCATCGATTGTTGTTATGCTATATATGTAACATTGTCAATGAGTTTGTCACTTAGCCCTTGTTCGTACTAACTGGACAGTTTGACAATTCCATGAATGTACAAATGACGTCAGGAATAAGGACGCGCTTTCGTGGCTAACCTTTCAACAAACTTCGTAACAACCGCAGCCTGCGTTGACATAATAATTAAAGAGACGTCAGCGTTTGATTAAGCCTTGTTTGTGTAAGCGGTTCTTGAGTAGACTATGGCGCCGGGCCGCCCATCGCACATGCTAATTAATCACTAATTACCGTGGGCTGTCATAGACGCATGGTTATGATTAGCGATCAGGATAATGATCATATGTAACATCTGATCACGACAGAACACATTCAATTCTTAGAAAGGCAATCAATGTTTACTTCATAAAAATAGCTGAAAATTTCTCTAACGCTCACTTGATGTATGTTGAAGAACGCTGACTGCTGCGCACTGCAGACGTTTCAAACGAAGGCAGTATACTTATAGAGGCGCAATGTGGTCATTAGGATCATCGATGTGACGCCTAAAATCAACAATAAATTGGCTTGGTTATATTGTCCTTGTCGGTAACAACCTTTCAGAATAATGTTCAAGAGTCTGAATGTTTATTTGCAACACCTGTCATTGAGAAACTGCTAATCTGCAATTTAATAACTTAGTAAAAAAAATTATGTTGAACGTAGTCCCTGCTGCGGTGTAGCAATACTCTACTATTGCAAACATACGTTACTATTATTTCGCATGTAATAAAATTTAATAGTATATCCCATGCTCACATATAACAAAACGAATAATGCCACCAATCAGCACAGCAGGTATTACGATACTGTAAAAAAATATCTACACAACGTACTGGTCTTGTATACGATTCCTCAAATGGCCATAGCGACCATTATTTTAATTGGTGTTACGTAATATCTCAAAGGCCGATTTCGTGGTTCCCTTAGACAATAGTTTGTTAAAAACCGATTTTTTGTTCACATGGCAAGAATCATAGTTGGGTTTAATGGGTTTAATCACAAATATATAATTATAGAAATGTACGGTGTGCAAGGTCCGACACTATCCAACAACCAAGATATCTAATATCATTGACCTTCTCCAGTCTTTCACCCAATAGTGGTGTCTTAGCAGACAGTTACTATATTTCATGGGCTTGTGCCTGGTTATACGTTAGCAAGACAGCGTCATCGTAACTGGTGGTGGTGATGAATATGGTTATTATATAATAATACTAATAATAATAATAAATCATTTTTTAAAAGCGCTAATTCCCACTATATGGATCAATGCGCTGTACATGGTATAAAATAATATTCACATGGTATAAAATACTATTTAAATATAAACACACATGTATAAACACAGACATGTGTGTGTGTGTGTGTGTGTGTGTGTGTGTGTGTGTGTGTGTGTGTGTGTGTGTGTGTGTGTGTGTGTGTGTGTGTGTGTGTGTGTGTGTGTGTGTGTGTGTGTGTGTACATTATACATACATATATATATATATACATATATATATATATATATATATATATATATATATATATATATATATATATATATATATATATATATATATATATATATATATATATACATATATATATATATATATATATATATATATATATATATATATATATATATGTGTATAATGTATACACACACACATACATACATACATACATACATACATTCATACACACTCATACACACTTACATATGTATACATACAGACACATAGTCCATCCATAGTGTCCATCACATAATATTCTCTGCGCCAAACCATTGACACATAGGTTTACTGGTGCGAGTAATTAGTCTAGCAGCATTGTTCTGTACTCGTTGCAGTCGAAGTATCTGTGATGCCGGAAGGTTAACCAAGAGCGAATTACAGTAATCTAGGCGAGATGTCAAAAGTGTGTTAACAGCACTTTTGGTGGCTTCTGTTGTGAGATAGTGACGTATTGATGATAGTCTGTATAGATGATAATTACAAGCAGCACACACAGCTGTCACATGATGTGTCAGATGTTGGTCCATACGAACTCCCAAATTTCGTACTCGGTCTACTAGTGAAATTATGTCAGCTCCAATGATCATGGAGCAAACTCCATATAACTTGAGATGATGTTTTGATGTAAAAATAATCATCTCAGTTTTGTCATCATTCAACTTCAGCATGCGAAGAGTCATCCATCGTCTAACTTCCCTAATACAGTCTGTCAGTCGCCTCACTGTTTCCACTTGGTCGCCCGGCACAGCTGGATTGTAGGATGCATATAGTTTAATGTCATCCGCATATTTGCGGTAGTGTACTCCATGTCTTCTGAATATGCGCTGCATTGGCGGGGTGTACAGAGTAAACATAACTGGCCCAAGGACCAAGCTATGTGGTACACCACACTGTAGAGGAATACGCTCTGATGTTGTTGAGCCAATCTGGACGCGATAGGTGCGGTCTTCCATGTATGTCCGGAACCAAGCTAGTGCCGTTCCACGCACACTGTATTCATCTTGCAGAAATGTCAACAAGTATGCATGATCGATAGTGTCGAATGCTGATGATAAATCTAGCATAACAAACAGCATGGCAAGGTTCCTGTCAAGAGCTCCTGCGATGTCATGCTTTACTCTCAACAGGTCTCGGTACTGTGCAGCGTCTTGTATGCAGACTGGTATTCTTCGCGCAATCCATTCATAGGTAGGTGTTCTGTTAGCCGATGGATTGCAACTTTCTCTAAAACTTTGCCGATGAACGCTATGTTGGAGACTGGTCTGCAATTTTTTAGCAGGTCTTTATTTATCGTGTCACTTTTCGGCAGTGGTTTCACAACTGCAATTCTCAGCGTGTTAGGAAATATTCCTTGTTCGAAGTTGTTATTTACTATGGCCAACATTATTCGTGTGTTACTCGCTACCAGGTAACATTGGCTGCAAGTTGATCATGTTCCTGCCACTACTCTCTATCACGTGCTCCATCTCAACGATGGTCGCCATCTCACTGGACCGCTACCTCTCCATCGTCCACCAGTACAATCTTGCGAGGGTGAAGGTCAGTCCATAGTTCTGACATTCATTTGGCGCGTGTGCGCGTGTGTGTGTGCTTGCGTGCGTGCGTGCATGAGTGGGTATATATATATATATATATATATATATATATATATATATATATATATATATATATATATGCGTGCATAAAAACATGCGCGCATACATACATTCATACACACATACGCACGCACGCACAAACGTGCACACGCACGCACGCACACACAAACACACACCCACACACATGATGTACACATTCTCACAGAAGATGATTAACAACTGGAACAACCTTACAAGCAAACAGTCACATTTGAGGCTTCTGGGAGAACGAGTACTTGTGTCACGTCTGCACTGTCCTTTCATCAACCTCATTTACATTGTAATTTTTTTACAAACGTTAATGTGATTGGCAAGCACCTGCGTAGAAGTACCAATTTAGTCGTTCGGTTGTTGCTACTGCAGGTGCGGTTCATCATCGTCGCTGTGTGGGTGCTGGCTCTGGCCGTGTCAGCTCCACAACTATACGAGTACAGCGTCGTTGACAAGCCGGACGTTGACAACAACCAGACAACCCATCTGTCCTGTGGATCCCACGACATCGACGAAGGCTTCGAGCTCGTCTACGCCGTGGCCATTGTACGTAAACCTATAACGCCGTGGTCATTGTACGTAAACCTATAACGCCGTGGTCATTGTACGTAAACCTATAACGCCGTGGTCATTGTACGTAAACCTATAACGCCGTGGTCATTGTACGTAAACCTATAACGCCGTGGTCGTTGTACGTAAACCTATAACGCAGTGGTCATTGTACGTAAACCTATAACGTCGTGGTCATTGTACGTAAACCTATAACGCCGTGGTCGTTGTACGTAAACCTATAACGCCGTGGTCATTGTACGTAAACCTATAACGCCGTCGTCATTGTACGTAAACCTATAACGCAGTGGTCATTGTACGTAAACCTATAACGCAGTGGTCATTGTACGTAAACCTATAACGCCGTCGTCATTGTACGTAAACATATAATGTCGTGCTTCTGCTCCGGCAGGATTTCCTCACAATAACTTAATAATAGTAATAATAATGTGTGGTTTGTATGGTGCCGGTAACCATCAGAACAACGTGATCACGACGCTTACTCCATTATCCAAGCAAGTGTTTTGCTTCAGTTATCGCAGCGCCCGTGTGGGGTTTTGTAGGTCGAGACCATTGGTTCTGTAAGTCCACGACAGGTTTTCCATTTCCCTCTGTTCGATCGTTAACTTCCCCTAGCTTAAATACCAGGTAGAAGCGATCAACATCTGTTACCGTTTCTTCCGAAAGAAACAGGCAACGTGGGGTGAACTAAATTAGCCAAGTTTCGAAACAGCAGCAGTTGGACTCGAACCCCCGGTCGTCTGGCTTGACAGTCCGGCGCATAGCCGCCGAGCTACCATTCCCAACTTGTAACGTGTAATATCCGCACCTCTGGTTTAGTCAAATTTACGGCTGTGTATTATTACGGATTCAGAATTTACAGTTGGGTGCAAGACTTGCGTCAAATACTTTTAAATGTTCGAATATAAAACCGAATCACTAAAATATGTGTGTGAATATTTTTAATAGTATTTGGATAGACTAATTATTATCACGCAAACACAATATACATGATGAATAACAATTACCTATGATTTTATTAAGTACGTAAAAACAATTTTTATTTCTATAAACCAATGTACCAATAAGAGATTCGATGTGTCCGCTTATCAGTTGATCTGTCTATTTATACTTTCTTTGTGTGAACAAGTTTATTCATTGCTACTTTTTGTCGCGGGTAATCACGGATCACGACTACTGTCGGTCTGCAGCCCGCTTGGCAGCCTGGTCCCACCTGAGGTGCATTTCCCGTAACCCCCCCTCCACTCTTGTTTTTGGCCGTCCTCTTTTTCGTTTTTATCGGGGGTCCATCTCAAGGCTATTTTGGCTATATTGTCAGATGGACAGAATATTAGCATTATGTTTCTAAGTCATTTTCTGGGTCAGGTTGAAAGAGGTCTCAGATCTGTTTCGGTCATGCGCCAGCATTCTGAGCCATGTAGACTGGACAGGACGCAACTCTGACATAAACATAGTTTCGTTCTTCGAGAGGAAACAATGGATCTCCGTACACGTGTCAGTCCTCTGGCCTTGTTCATTCGATTTTTGATGACAACTTCATTCTCTGATGTACTGATACAGGGTTTGTGTGGTTCAGTCCAATCACTTTGGATTTCTTTCTGTTGATCTTGAGCTCAATCTTCTAGGCTAATTTCCATAGTCAGCATTATTGATGGGAATTTACAACATGTGAAGATGTCTAATGGGTCTTCATCTATGAAAACGGACTGAAACCGCTCGTTCAGAATCTCAGCTTTCTTTATATTTTTTATAAAACAGTTGATCCTGGCTTCTGATAGCAGATATACCTGTTGTGTATTTTGTCAAAGTCTTAAAAAACTCCAAAATTGTTTTTGCATATAAGACGTTTATATATCTAACATAGTTCCTGTCGTTTCCTCAGTTTCCTAATACTTTCCCAGTCATCAGATGTTCCGGTTATTTAGGCTTGTCCCTGTCGTAATTACATTGTGCTTGGTGGTTTATCCATGGGGTTTTTACTGATAATAAGTTTATATGTGATGTTTGTATTAATAGCCTCGTTTGTGTCTCCTTCTCTGAACAGCGACCAAATTTATTTTCATGATATCAACTGTTACAATTGCCACAACATATGGCCTTGTGCTGCCATGAACACCCAAGCCACAATAACCGCATGGAAAACGTGATGCGGTTGTATGTCTCCGCTTATTATAAGCATAATGTAAGTAATAATGTCGGTGCCGGCGACTTGACATGCCAACATTTACAGGTAATGAATTTTTTTTTTATTTTGTCGTGTGCACCAATCGAGAAGACGTGTCCACGTGGTTGGTGTAACAACAATTGGTGAGTGTTGGAATGTGTGGTGAGCAGCACAGTTCACGAAAACATGCGAATACACGATATTGTCGCTATACCGCTCACTTTCTTTTGACAGGTGAGCGTCAGCTATTTCCTACCTCTGGCTGTCATTGTTGTCAACTACCTGAACATCGGCCGCTTCCTGTGGCGAGTGTCGCGTCAAGTATCGGGCGGAAATACCTCGAACGTGTCCAAGAGTAAGGTGGCAGTCGTCAAGATGCTGGCTCTTGCCGCCACCTTGTTCGCCGTGCTGTGGGTGCCATTCTTCGTTCTCTTTACAATGGAGGTGAGCGGCTGTTTGTCGGCTAAATTAAAGTGTCTATGACACGTTTGTTGCAAGTTCTAATTATTTGCAAAAAAGTTACTTTTAGCAACATAAAATACCTTCGCCGTAATATAATCCATGATTTTACACACACTAAATATAATAATTCGCAGAGATCTGATTCTGTGTTTTCTATTTACCCAGTAGAATACAAACTGTATATTAGCCGGAACGAGGCCGGAACGAGCCCGGAACGAGATTGAATTGCTAAATGCGTGGATTACGTGATCTGTATAATGATTTCACTTGAATGTGTAGTTAGATAACGTGATAATGCAACTTTTCACCAAGTGGGAAATAATTACACGTACATTAAGATATGTTTTGGGCTCCCGGAACGATGACTTATTGACGATCGGCGGCCATGTTTTGGCTGTTCCGTCTATTGAACATCACCTAGTGGGCGGCCTTACATTAGTGGGTTACTGTTCATACACCATCTACTGCAGTAATACTGGTGATCACTGATTGGGATGTGTACTGGTATATGAAATAATTTATATCTAAATAAAATGGAGTAAATCTGAAATGATACAGTTTAACTACACCCTTCTATACAACATCATTATGTATATTATTTCTATGACTATGTATTATAATTTATTTTATAATATGTATTACAGGTAACAATATTATATTACACTTCTTCTGTTAACCCTTTTCCAATACACTATTGGTCTATAAAACTTTCATTCCACGCATTGAATATTGGTGTTATATTACATTATTATGTAACGCAACTTTTTTGTAGGTAGAAAATTAAATATTTATTAAAATATTGTATACTACATGGCACTGTTTTTTATTCTTTAGTGTTACACAATGAACACTACAACTAAATTCTTTTTAGGAGCGGCCTTTTGTTGTTGTTGAGTGAATTTAAAAGAATAAATTATGGAATAATTACTTATGTTAGATTCTGAACTTGATACACAATTTATATTGGGCCTCTCTCATGTTGTGTACCTAAGGCGCCCGTGTAACTATGCATAGTTTTTATTTATCATTAAGGAAATTAACTTCACACCATGTTCTTTGTAAATGTGCTCTGTAATGGTCAGATTACTGAATCATTGTTTGACTTGTGAATCCACTTTCACAAAATGTTCTTTGTAAATGTGCTCTGAAATGGTCAGATTATTGAATCATTGTCTGACTTGTGAATCCACTTTCACAAAATTTTCTTTGTAACTGTCCATACTAGTACTTTCATTTCTTACTGATTGTTTAATGGACCCCTTGTTTATTCAGGGTTCAGTACCTACTGTAATTACAACTCAGGCAATCAACAGGATTATCACCTTTGCAATGAGCTGCCTTATTTAGTGAATAAGGGTGTGAATGTAAAAGTTATTGCAATAGTACTTTACTATGAAATCACTAGTGTGTCCTCATGCAAAATGACTCATTCTACAATAGAACTACCAGTATAATGGGATTAAACTCACAAAGGTAATCTTGTTGATTGCCTCATGAGAAACAAAACATTTCTAGGCAGAATGAAATAAGAAAGATGTGCTCACTACATGTGTTCACCCACTGTTCCCCACAATCAATGGAATGCAACTGTGTACCCTGGCCCCATGTTTCAGTGACAAGATGCAGCATCTGGAGATCCCAAAGAAGTTATTCCAGCGTACTGCTCCACCTTCTGTTCAGGTGCACTATACAGGGCATTCCCATTGGGTCACTTCACTTCAGAGAGCCGGAGACAACCTTGTGTTTCTTCTTGATAGTTTATTTGCTGGGTACTCAGAGTTACCAGCATCCCTTCAAATCCAGCTGGCCCAGATCTACGGATCCAGTGATGGGCAGCTGGTTGTCGTGGTTCCCTCTCTCAGCAAACAGATAAATGGTGATGACTGTTGCCAACATGTTCGAAATCTGCCAGCATGGTTATGATAATGTCCCAGAAGGCGAACTTATATGGGAATTTCAACCCGATGACTTGAGAAGCCATTTGATCAGTTGCTTCAGCAGTGGAAATTTCAGCAGTTTTTTTCCGCGAAAAGATAAGAAGACTCCCAAGGAAATCCTTTCTACCACACATGTGATCCCGATTCTATGTGATTGTGGTCTTCCCAACTTGTACGCTGACATGGTTGGCTGTGATCTCTGTGATGCCTGGCATCACAAGGTCTGTGTTGGGTTCGAGAATACAGCTCTCCCACAGCAGGGGTTATGCCCACAGTGTAAATCGGCTTAGATGCAATATCATACAACAGAACAGTCCTCGGTGTTGTCACAACAGTTGTTTATCTATTCTTTTTTTCTCGTGTATTTCTATCTCCAACTGTGGCATGTTAAACACTGTAACTATTGGGCGGCCCGTAACTATTACACAGGGTGGTGTAGCAATGTTCAAATACTAAGACGCTAAACTACAATAGCCCTGCTGCCAGCAGGCGTCTATGTTATTTGATCATGTTATGCTGTTATCTGCTAGATGGGCTAGGATTTTACCATAGAAATCTTCAGTGTTGGTTATCTATACATAATATGTATGATATGTAAATATGCAGATATATGATTATGTAAATAGACATATATGTGTGAGTGTGTGGCTGTGTGTGGAGTGTGTATAGTGTGTGGAGTGTGTATAGTATGTGGCTGTGTGTGGAGTGTGTGATGTGATTGATGTTTTGCACGGTTGGACAAGTTACTGCCAGGATTTTTTTTTGACAGGTGGTCAGAGATGTTCGACAAACAAGCAAGCAGTTCATCAAATGCGTGTAGTTAATCTTTAATAGTTATTTTAGTACACAGTTTGTAGGCTATGTAGGCTATTTTTGGTTAGGATCCGGCTAATATACAGGCCCACAGTTGGTGGCAGGTTGTTAACAACAATCGCGTTGTTCAGGCAACCAATCCTTTAACCATCGACGATAGTTGGCAGCGGAATATATGCGTTGATATAAATGGAGCCTTCTGTCTGCTGCGTGTTCTGGATAGTTCCTCGTTATACCAGACGACAAAGCGTTTTCGACTACCTCGAATGCTCTGACTTGCAGGAAATCGCCGGAACCGACGACTCGGACTCAGGTGGGTCGACGCTGGACTTGGTCAAGCAGTCGATGATAATATTGAGAACGCTGACCAATCCGACAGTCTACGCTCTGTTCAACAAGCGAATTCGCAAAGGCGTTGTGAATATGTTCCGTCGTTGTGCATCTTCCAACAGCGACATAACAACGACAGCAATGCACAACAACCCAGTGGTGCTTGACACCAACTGACGACTCATTCCCCGTGTATGTCGTTCAAAATACCACGATAGTGTTTTAAACACTACGGTAGTATTTTAAACACTACGGTAGTATTTTAAACACTACGGTAGTGTTTAAGCCTAGGTTAAAAACACTCTTGTTTGGGTTGAAAGTACGCCTATATTGATTGACAGATAACACTCATTTGAACCCAAGCCTGATTGAAACATATTTGAGAGCTCAATATGTTACAATAGATATATTTAAAATATATAACATGATTTTATGATATAATTGATTTATGATAAAACGACCGGTTTTGGATGTGGGCACCACATGTTTTGAACCTAGGTTGAAAACCTTCTAGCATGTTTTCAAGCTAGGTTCAAAACACTACCGTGGTGTTTTTGAGTGTGAGTGTTTTGAACTTACTACACTGACTGGACATACCAAAGTTGAGTCGAGTGACGGAAGTTCGTGTCTACGTTTAACATAATTACACACTCCGCACTTCCGTCTCGCCGAGGAAGTAACTGCCGCGTCTAGCAGTTGGACTTCACCGGCGATTATGTCCGTGATCGTGATGTTGGAAGAACGCCAGTGAGTCATTTTGTGCACGAGCGATCATCTTGTCTCTTCGATTTTAACACCATCGTGACCTTGCGAAATCCGCCAATTATTTGATTGCTTTCTAGATAGTGAACTGGATAGCTCATTCATTTAGAGTTGCTAAATCCGCAATTTTTTATTATTTATATATATATATATATATATATATATATATATATATATATATATATATATATATATATATATATATATATATATATATATATATATATATATATATCAATTAGTTTCTTGAACAAAGAAATATGTATTATGAACAGTATGCAACCTTCGGGAACGGTTTGTCGTGAATACTCATTTGTAGGTATTTAGCAGCACTCAACAGGGGCCGGATCCAGGAAGAAGGGAACATTAATATACATACTTCGACATAAGCCGGAATTATAAAAAAATACAATTAACTCCATCGCTGTTTTGCCACCTAGCGATTACAAGAACACCAGTTATGGTAGTTTACGCAGTGCGCGCTGAAACAGAGGCTAAGTATACTTGTCGGCAAGAACTTTAATGTTTAATCTACTTACATGATCTGTATGATGACGTGAGTGCTCTATCGACAAAAAAGATTGTGGCTCCATCTTAGATAGAACGGATAAACATACAGCCTCATCATATCAAATGCAATCAGTACACTGCAAGAAATGGAAGAGGCTTGACTTGCCCTCTGTACCAAATAACATTTAATTTAACCAAGTGAACCTCACACATTCACGCGCGCACGCACCCACAAATAAATGCAGTAAAAAAACTTACAAACATACATAAATAAACACACACATGCGCACAACCACGGACAAACACCCATGTGCATTAACACGCACGCACGCACGCACGCACGCACGCACACAAACTGGCGTGGATCAGTTATTACTGCAACTGATTTGTTGTGATTGTCTTAAACTTATAAACCGTCATAAACGTTCGTGTACACTGTTATCAACATTAGTGTACACTGTTATCAACATTAGTGTACACTGTTATCAACATTAGTGTACACTGTTATCAACATTAGTGTACACTGTTATCAACATTAGTGTACACTGTTATCAACATTACTGTACACTGTTATCTGTGGTAGTGTACAATGTTATCTATGGTAGTGTACACTTTTATCTGTGGTAGTGTACACTGTTATGTAATGTAACAGTTATGTCCTCTTCTCGCTCTGTTACACCCTTTGTTAACCCTTTGTTACACAGCTTACACCCAGCCAGGAGCAACAACAGTTGTCAAAATAAAGCCACTGTTTACGTCTTTTGCAAAGTCGCTTGAACTTCGATCATTCTACTTCTACTGTTAAGGTTGCTGTTGTACCAATATAATCGCACGTTCGTAATATTTTATTAATTGTTTAATAAAGGCGTTCGATATGGGGATTCCTCATTGGGAAATATCCGGGCGTTATTGTCACGCGGTAGTGCTGAGTTAGCGATGATAAAATAAATGTCAAGATAGGTCAAGTTTGCAGGTTAATTGGTATTTATTTTAAAAAATGCCGATAAACACTGTTGTTCCTTGTTGTTGACATGTACACCTATTTGTTGTTAGGAGTTTGTTAACATACGAATTGACAGCTAGTCGGCTATATTTAGAATTAATTGTTATGTGTATTATCTTTATATGTATAATGATAGCCGTAGTTAGAGGCTATATAGTTAAGTCATGAAGTCATGAACTTGCATTAATATGCTGTACAATAATTAGGTTTGATTAATGCGTTATTGCTGACCTTAATATAGGCAATACCGATCAGGCATTACACTTACAGAACAAATACAAGCGTAATAGTGAAATGTGTAGAACATCTGTGATTTGTAAAATGTGTGTGTATCGATCGGCGACAGGCCCAATAGGAGTCATAAAAAAATCGCATTTCATGTTTTGTTTTCATTCAACGTTGTTGTGTCTTTTATATTTTATGCAATCATATAATACCCTACCCGAAATTACAAGTGGTTCCTTTGGTGGGCACTTATGCAAGCACCCATCTGTCTCCAGAAAATCCACGACAAAAAGAATTTAATTAATGGTCGTGTCCAAAAACAATACATCACACCATTAATAATACTTACTGCTCTGCTGCTGCTGCTGCTGCTGCTGCTGCTGCTGCTGCTGCTGCTGCTGCTGCTGCTGCTGCTGCTGCTGCTGCTGCTGCTGCTGCTGCTGCTGCTGCTGCTGCTGCTGCTGCTGCTGCTGCTGCTGCTGCTGCTGCTGCTGCTGCTGCTGCTGCTGCTGCTGCTGCTGCTGCTGCTGCTGCTGCTGCTGCTGCTGCTGCTGCTGCTGCTGCCGCTGCTGCTGCTGCTGCTGCTGCTGCTGCTGCTGCTGCTGTTGCTGCTGCTGCTGCTGCTGCTGCTGCTGCTGCTGCTGCTGCTGCTGCTGCTGCTGCTGCTGCTGCTGCTGCTGCTGCTGCTGCTGCTGCTGCTGCTGCTGCTGCTGCTGCTGCTGCTGCTGCTGCTGCTGCTGCTGCTGCTGCTGCTGCTGCTGCTGCTGCTGCTGCTGCTGCTGCTGCTGCTGCTGCTGCTGCTGCTGCTGCTGCTGCTGCTGCTGCTGCTGCTGCTGCTGCTGCTGCTGCTGCTGCTGCTGCTGCTGCTGCTGCTGCTGCTGCTGCTGCTGCTGCTGCTGCTGCTGCTGCTGCTGCTGCTGCTGCTGCTGCTGCTGCTGCTGCTGCTGCTGCCGCTGCTGCCGCTGCTGCTGCTGCTGCTGCTGCTGCTGCTGCTGCTGCTGCCGCTGCTGCCGCTGCTGCCGCTGCTGCTGCTGCTGCTGCTGCCGCTGCTGCTGCTGCTGCGCTGCCGCTGCTGCTGCTGCTGCTGCTGCTGCTGCTGCTGCTGCTGCTGC